>CAXAMN010026917.1:827-71193 GCA_963970005.1 Durusdinium trenchii
GTAGTAGTAGTAGTAGTAGTAGTAGTAGTAGTAGTAGTAGTGGTAGTGGCAGTACTTTAGTAGTCGTAGTAGTCATAGTAGTAGTGCTCGTTCTTGTTGCTGTAGAAATAGTTGCAGAAGTCGTAATAGTTTAGCGCTAATCGTCATCAGGACTTATCCAGTACTCGTAGTGCCACCAGTACCAGTAGAGTCGTATTGCTACTGGTACTGATCGTCGTCGAAGGAACATTCACACGAACTCACCCGAACCATGCGGGAACCGAAAACACCATTCTACTTCAGTTTTTTTGACCGCTAACACGGCGGGAGCAGAAAACACCTGTACGGGAACGGAAAACACTGCTGGACACAGAAAACGTAAAGCTGGAAAGCGGTAACATTTCAACCCCACAGGCGGGAACAGAAAACACCATTCCGGGAAAGGAAGTGCCACAGGAACAAAAAACAGCATATTGGGAACAAAAAACCCGCAGCCTGTCTCTTTGCTCCCTTCAACACTTAAACGTCTTCCTGGGCAGTCTTGAAGCCGATGGTTGTCTCCAAGGCTCTTGTCCACTTGGTAGTACGTACTTCTTCGGAGGTAGGCTCACATTTGAACCGCTGTCCAGAATGATGGTCTCATAGTCTTTACTTTTTTCCTCAAGGATGTCGGGATGTCTTCCAACACCACTTGAACTCATCAATCTCGTTGTCCATGAAGACTCATCTCTCCAGCAATGAAGTGTCCATGTGGTGCTTGAACCATTTGCGGGTTCATCGTCCTCCAAGATGTAAAGTTGTTGAGGAATCGAAGGGTTTTGAAGCCGCGAATTCGTCGTCCATGACGGACTGTCCTCTCTGGATCATGTTCACCTGTATTTCAGCCTCTGAGCATCGGTCGTAGACTCGTCGGACTGTCGACTGCGTTGAGTGAGGGAACACAATAATGCTGTGTTGATCCGCTGCCAACTGAACCTCCACCATGAGATTCGTGTTGAGGTACATGTGGTTGCTGTTGCTGTTGTTGCACGTGGTTCACTTTCTGTGGGCAGTCATTAGCCCAATGTCCTGGCCGGCCGCAAAGCAGGCACGCATTGCTGCTGTTATAGTTCTGGTTGTAGCCGCTATTGATTTTGTAGCTGTTGTTCTTTCTTTTGCAACCTTCTTATCTCTGCCTTTCTTACCTGTGCTCTTCCTTTTGCTTTTGCTGCCTTTGCCTTCTGACTTTGCCACGTTCTTTGCAGCTGCATCCACGGCCACCAAATGACCAAGCGATTTGCCACCAGCTGCCTTTTTACTTTGGCCTTTCCTTTGCCTTTACGTTTGTGTGGCAACTCTGTGGACCTCCATAGAAGTCGGTCCATTGTCTTCGCTTCCTCGTCCGGTTTCTCGCTCCAGTTGCTTGAGGATCTCTCTGCCCGGTTTCTCGCTCTCTGGGCCACCGAAGCTTCGAGAAAAGATCGGCGGTGTTCTTTTTCAGCGTCGCTGAGGTGATCCTCGCAGGTGCTGCTGGAAGCTCAGCTTTTTGGATCAGTTTCTCGGCTTGAGAAGCATCCTTTTCTGCTTTAAGCCAGCTGTTCGAACTGAAGGATGTTCTCCAAACATGGAAACCTTGGGATTGAAGTTGGGATACTGGCCAAGAGTTTGGGCTGAGGCCAAAGATCTCTATCTTGTGGCTGGCAAGAACTCTTTGCACATCTGAAACCAACACCTGAAGCCGTCCTTGGGAAGGTGCTCTGACCAACTGCAAGCACCTTCCTCGAGGATATGAACTAAGCACTGGAAAAAACTTGGTTGCTATGGCTGTTTGCTGGGGTATGACCTACGGTCACATTCCAAGCTGTTCTGCTCTGTCTTTGCAGAAAGTCCTGTGAACTGTTCGAATCTCCGAATCTCCAAAGCTCGGCCATGTTTCAAATTGCAACTTCCAGCTTGGAAACAAAAGCGGTTCCTCTCCAGAAAACGTGTCAGGATTCTTCAGGATTTTGGTTGCTGACTCCAACCCTTGTTCTGTCGAGCTTGAGGCGCTTGCAAAAGCCCTAGTCACTTCTGTCGCTGCCTGTGCTGCGTTGTTTGTGTGATGTGAGATGCAGCAATTGCTGCGAAGACCCATGACAGCTGAAGTCAGCATGGTGGGAAGCGTCTTCAGATCTGCGTCCTTTTCTTCACCATTCAACTCAGTTGTGGCTCTTTCTTCTTTCTCTCTCTCTCTCTCTCCTCATCTCTCTACCCTTTCACCAAAATATCTTCAACCAAACTGCTCTCAAAACAGACGCGCCTTCCAGCCATATCATCAAGCGTCCTCTTCTAAGCCATATCTTCTGTCGTTCTTCTCGCCACTTGTCCTAGATGGCGAGGCCCATGCACATAGTCTTGAAGACACAGAGGTCCATGAGGTTCCATCCAAAGCGCATAGGTCTTGTAGAGCTCGCGACCAGGGGTGCTCCACTTCAGATGAGGTAGTGGTCCTGCATAGTCCGTCATTCGCTCTCGTTTGCCAAGCGCATAGTCTCGACGTCGAAGTTCTGGAGGCAGTCCATTTTGCGCTACGACCCTTCTTTCCATGCGCGACGGCTTTCTTTCCGTGTCCTGCTCCGTGTCATTCTGGCTGATGACTTTCGTTTTTCTCTCTTTCTCTGGTGAGTTGGATGCACCACCTTGTCCACTTTGAGACCTCCCAAAGCTGAGCACCACTGCTTCTTCCAGTTGAGGCTCAAACCCTACTGTCACCTCTGCTTCATTCGTCAATTCGTCTTGGCTCCTGTCGCCAAGTTCTGCAGGACTCCTTTTTTCTCTCCCCCGGGCTCTCTCTCTCTCTCTCGCTCGCTCGCTCGCTCGCTCGCTCTCTTTCCTTCGAGCTCCAAAGCTCCAAAGTGGCGCTTCCATGCAAGTCCAACTTGCACTCTGTTTCATCCTTTGCGTTTCGTTCATTTTTGCCTCACTCTGCGCCCAAGACCTGCTTCTCCAAGTGCTTCTCGTCGGAGTGCTTGTGGAAGCTGTCGATGATGAGGATCTGCGGCGTGGACGCCGCGGTACTCCACGTGATCTGCTCTTCTATGGTGTCGAGGATGTTGTGCTCTCTAAGCTGTTGTCCTCCGACCTTCATGGAATTGGGCTCCACAAGGTTGTAGTCTCTCCATGACCGGGAATGGAGCAACCTGGAATCTCCTCATCTCTTCCATCTCGGCCATAATGGCACCAGCCAAAAGCGCTACAGCCCTCATGACTGCAGCGTACCTGCAGTCAATCCTCGGGCTCCGCTACCATGTCAAAGCATGGAATTGGGCGCTTTTTTGGAGATTGCAAAAGCCACTTCAAGTGCAAACCTGTTGTGTTCATGTACGATCAAGCATGAGCGATTCCAACACAACTGCACCTGCGACAAGTGCCTGTCATCAGGGGTGGATATTGTAAGGTTTGTATGTTGTGTATGCTAAAGACGGTTTGTTGGGCCCCAGTCTGTTAGATATGCCAATCGAACGCAATCGAATTTCATGAGGCTTGGATGTTGTACGTTTTCCTGTGATAAGAACGCTTCATGTCTCCAAACATGTTTGCTAATGAATGTTTCGAGCTTACTGTAGTTTGTGGCAACGGTGTACTTTAGATTGGCTCTCACTGCCAAACTCCAATTCGGAGTTTATGACTGTAGTTTCTGACTGTGGTTTGGACTCTGTTGAACACAGTTGATTCTTCGTGTATTTCTAGTCGAGGCAGAAAGGGTTCTACTTTTTTGGTTCCTTCCTTCCGGCAAATTTTGTGAAGTAGTTCTTTTCCGTCGGGACTGCTGGTACCAGCAGCAGCAGTGAGACTCTTGTGAACCTTTTCTGTTGACTTTTCTTTGGGCCTTGAACGTTTCTTTCTTTCGCCTGTGGCATGTGGATATCAAGCGGATTCGGCAAGACACCAACCGAAGCTCACAGACCTGTCGCCGAAGCTGTATGGGCGGAAGGGTCTAAAGCACCCGGTCGTTAAACGCAAAAACGATAAGGCATGACAAACATTCAAGCAACAGGACACAACAGTTCTGCAAACCTAAAGACGTCAAGACTACCTGTCAGTGCAGAATTGTGTGGGGTTTGCCTTTAAGGCGCTTGGAACTCCCAGCCATGCATGAAGACATGGTTCGGAAGACCTCGCAAGCTGTGATCCTTCAGCAGCTCATTCTATCTCGGCGCCTCTTCAGCGAAGAGAACATCAACCTGGAGCTGACGTAGCAACCCTGTCCTGCTTGAAGCCAGAGGGAACGGCCATTGGCCCATTGGCCCCTCCGGCCATCATGTCGGAGATCGCGAAGGATGTCATGAGGCCGCTGGCGGCCTCCTGACGAATGTGAACGAACAGACGAAATATGACAAGATCATGTTTTTCTCTGTTTCGAAGAGCGATGGCCTCCAACCTAGTAGCGATGGACACCAACCACAAAAGGCTTCAGCTGGGATGAAATGGCAGAATGCTCCTGTGGAGATTCGTGGAACGAGGCACAACCTTTGCAAGACAGGCAAACGTCATGGGTTTGGGTTTCATTTCTTCTAAGCTTTTTGAAGGCGCAGACCAGGAGACGGAGACAAAAGCTGACCAGGAGATGGAGACAGCGAGGGCTCGCACTTGGCGAGGTCCGCGGAACTGCCTTTGGAATCTAAAAGTCTTCATACGCCACACGACATGTGGATCATACGCCACGCGTGTGGGGATAAACTTGCATCTCATCAAGATGCACGCACCAAGTCATCGCAGTTCGCGCGCTCTCTCCTCCTCTCTCTCCCTTTTTCGAGCACCTGCATGGCGCAAAACACCTGCGCAGCGGCGCAGCCTGCGCAGCCTCTCCGGCGCTGCACAGTCGTGCTGCAGGTCGAAGCACCTCTCCGGTTCGGTGGTCCTCTCATGACGACCGGAGACGCCGCGGCCGTCGTCCCGTGGGCGTGTGCGGAGAGGCGTTGGGCGTTGAGCGTCGCTGGGACCGCTTTCGGAGACACCTCCCTGCTTGAAGCAGCTTGCACGCAGCAAGGCTGGCGCAGCCGGACTCAGGTGGAAGGGCAGCCGTGACCATCTGGACAGCTCCGTGACCATCGTGAGAAAGGCCGGAAGAAGGCGGGTGTTTGGTTCTTGGTTGCAGTTTCATCGTTTCATTGGAGCAAGGTGTTCGACCACGTGTCCGGGGGGGGTGTCCTCTACATGAACTTCCATCCGCATCTGGGGACTGAGATTGATGATGTGACACACATCACCCTGCGCCTTGACGCGGCTGTGCGTGCGCACGGTCCTCGCGCCAAGACCTGCGTCAGCCGGGCTGGGGAGGGGACTCCAGCACCCGTTGTGTTGGGGTGTGCAGAGGTGGCCGCCCTGCCGAACGAATGGAGGGTGGTCCTGAGCCACGTTGGGGTATTTGCGCAGAAGACATTGATTGGTGTTTCTGCTTTTCAATCATCATTTTACAAGGTCTTTCAAGTCATTGAAAGTAACGTGTGCTCATATAGATGATGTTGGAACTTATGGATACTCCGAAGCTCTTGCGTGAGCATCAAAAGAAATCGGGTTAAACTTACTGCTTGTTTTGACCGTCTGGCAGCAATGTGTGTTCGCAAAGATGATCTTGGAAGATATGGATGCACCGAAGTTCTTGCCTGAGCATCAAAAGAAATCAGGTTGAAGTTAGTTTGTACATCAAGGTTGCCCGAGACATTTGTGCTTGTGCGAGCAAGTTCATCCAAGTCTCTTGCCAGTGAAGCAGAGTACGTGTGTAAAGAAACAAGGAATGCAATGATGGCTTGGGCCAAGCCAAGCCAAGAACTCCTGCTTCATTGTTTGTGGGCCAGTGCCAAGTCGTCAATACTCTAGCAGCCAGTTTGCAAGTCCGCTACCTTGCGCCACTGACATGGATACAAGCCATTGGCCTACCAGCGCCAAATTGAAGGACATGGTTGAGTGCCAGAAGAAATGTCGTTGAGCTCCATTTGCCAACCAAGACGTCCTAAGACCTTCTTTGTGCCTACTGTAAACCGTGCTGACCTGACCAAGGTTCCTCCTGCGAATCAGGGTACACTTTGCAAGAAGCACTGATGTAATGTACATTTAGTATAGTTGACACATTTGGTTTTGGCTGCTCGACAGACCAAAAGTGCCCAGGCAACAATTGGTTGTTCTTGCGTCAATTGCAACTGTTGGCTGCAAGCAGTGGAGTTGCCAAGGTCAGCGCGCAAACCCCACGGATCTGGCTGAACGTGAGATCAAAATGGTCTCGAATTGACCGAAATCGTTGCGCTTCGTGTTAACCAAGGCTTGCCAGGAACCATGTGAGTACGTTGAACATGAATTACAACCATTCCACATTTTGCCTTAACGACGTGCATCGTTGGGAAGACAAATCGCAAGATGCTGCGCGCGTTTGTCCTGCTGTTGATTGAGTCCCTGCTGCAGATGGTTCAGGGCCAAGATTTTAAGCTCGTGAGCAATTGCAAGTGCAAGCGGCTGCATAGATTTTGTAAAAGGATACCGGATAAGCTTTAAACTTTAAGCTCAGTGTTCAGCAAGAGAAGACTCATGCTTCATTGTTTGTGGGGCAGTGAAAAGTCGTCAATACTGTTAAACATGGTATCAGAGATGCACAGTAGCGTTTTTGAAATTTCGCAGGTAGCTCCAGAAGAACTGTCATGAGTTGGGTAATTGTCGCAATTGTGGGCAGTCTTCAAGTCCGCTACCTTGCATCGCTGACGTAGATACAAGCCATTGGCCTACCAGCGCCAAGGACATGGTTGAGTGCCAGAAGAAATGTCGTTGAGCTCCATTTGCCGACCAAGATGTCCTAAGACATTCTTTGTGTCTAAACATGCCTAAACCATGCTGACCTGACCAAGGTTTCACCTGTGAATTAGGACACACTTTGCAAGAAGCGCTGATGTAATGGATTTAGAATAATTGACAATTTTGGTTTCGACTTCTTGACAGGGAGAAGCCAAAAAAAAGAAAGAAATTTGCCCAGGGAACAATTGGTTGTTCTTCTGTCAATTGCAGGTGCTGGCTCCAAGCAGTGGAGCTGCTCAGGTCAGCGCGCAACACCAAAAACCTGGCTGAATGTGAGATCAAAATGGTCTCGGCTTGACCGAAATCGTTTCGCTCGGTGTTGACCAAGGCTTGCCAGAAACCGTGTGAGTACGCTGAACATGAATTACAATCCCAGCTTTCCACCACATACCTTCAAAGACAAGTCGCAAGATGTTGCGTTCCTTTGTCCTGCTGCTGGTTGAGTGTGTGCTGCACATGTTGATTTTGGCCAAGACGCGAAGCTCGTGCGCACTTTCAAGTTGCAAGTGTCTGCGGGCATTTTGTCACAAGGAGACGTGTCCAAGGAAGGCGCATCCATATCCCATGCTTAGTGCTTCATGACACGAACCATGCGCACCTTGTTTGTGAGGTGCAACGCCTGTCCTTCTTTGTCCTTTCATTGGTTGTGCTATTTACAGATCGTTTTTCAATCTTTTCCTCTCCAGTTCTGGCAAGTTGCAAGCCATAGACATAGAATATGACACTGACGTCCCAACCTTTTGTAGTTGAAGGAGTAGGGTGCCAGTGAAGGCCCAGCTGTTCTGTGACAAACGGATTCGGCAGGAACCGAAAGAAGATGAGCGCATGTGAATGCTGAACCTGCTGGTAGCTCATGATGGTCATTCAATTGTGACTGTAAGCATGTAGCTGCGCAGCTTCCTCAATGTCCGTGTTTGATTTTGGCGCTCAGATATTTGGAGAAGCCCCGATCCCCAAACCCTGCCGGCCGAAGCACTTCACCGCGTGAAGCGGTCACACCTGAAGCATGGCGGACGAAGCACCGGCGACGAAGCGAGCACGGGGCTTGAAGGCACTGGGCTGGGTACCTGCAAAGCCCGGTGGCAGCCTGTGGCAGGCAGCACCGGTGCAGGCTGCCATCTCTTTCCACGGTTGCTCGCGAGAGTCGATGCATCAACGATTTGTGAGGCGCCTGGTCTTCACGGCGCTTGGTCTTCATGATGATTGTTTGAGGTCTTAAGATTCCTGGTAGCATGTTGCGACTTTGATTGGTTTCTTCGTTCTCCGTTGCCACCTTCTTTGTGCACAAAAGGGAGGCAAAAGAGGGCGAGGGGGATATGTTAGGAATGCCCTTCTAGCAGATGCCCTTCTAGAAAACCTTGTCAGCGCTGTCTCCAGCGATGCCCCGAGTTGCGAAGTGCTTGACACCAATGGGTTTCTACCCATCACCGTCCACATTTGCTCTTGAGCTCAATCATTTGGGGTGAACGGCGGCAACATCGGGCAACACGCGAGCTCCAGCAGAAAATGCGCATTTGGGATCTCCAGGTATTCCCTTGAAGCATTGTAGGTGCTTCCACCACGCCGCAAAGAAAGTAAAGCTGGGGGCCAAGATTTCACTGGTTGGTCCGTTTTCATGCCCAACATAGTGTTCTATTACTAATCCTCTTCCTAGCAAGGCAAACATCACGCTGGAAGAACCACCAGGCACCCAAAGGCACCAATTTTCGCTTCGACGCTCCAGTCCAAAACGGCGCACCTGTGTGTCGCTGCGCCATGTCACCAGCTCCTTTTTACTCGCGACAGCACTCAGCGGATGTCTGACCGAAACACCCTGGTTGTTCAGCCAAGTGTCCCGTGCCTCCGTCGCCTGCGAGTGGCTGAGGTTCCCGTGAACTGCGCCTTGACCCTTCTGACGGAGGAAAACCCCTTAGAGCCGGGGCGATGGCGGGTAGGGCAGAAGTATGGGGCGCGAGCCGACCGGGGTAGGAACCGAACAAGGAACCGCATGGCGGTGGTTTCTGCTTGGAGATGAAGAGCCTAACTTCAGGCAACTTTGCCACGCGTGGTGCCACGCGTGGTGCTGCGTGTGGTGCCATGCGTGCCATGTGTGCAACATGCTGGTCTTTTTGCTTGCTTTTGTTCGGGGTTGCTACAAGCTTCGAATCTGCTGAACAAGCTCAACTCGCTCAACTCACCGCAACGCTCTCATCAAGTCCAAGGACTCCTATCAAAAGTGTGTGTTTAAAGTGCTTCATGGAAAGAACCTAAAGTCAAAGTCAAAGGTTTGGGCAACATTCATTTGAGAATTGTTCCCTAGCTACGGATTCAGAGTAGTAGATGCTTTGCAAGAGTTGACCACTACACAACCGGAGGGAAAGGCAAGTCGGGTCCCTTGCATCAAACAGCTACGATTGTAAAGGTGGTTGTGAAGCAAAGCAGTTGCATTGGGACTGTCGCTATGGATAGACATCGCGCTTAGTCTTGCACCGAGCTTCCAGGTCATTTCGACTCGTATTCTGAGTTTGTAGAGCTGTAGGTTCTAAGTCTAACGCATAAACCGCACCTTTCGAGGTCCGCCATCAAAAGAGTTGAAGCGGATTGGACAGTTTGAAAAAATGAGCGCCTAAGTGAAAGACCAGCTTAGCCAAGCTGCGTCCAACAGTTGCTTAGCCAAATGCTGCGCGGGAAGCTGCAAAGCAATTCGATTGTGCCAACAAGCTGCCGTAAGTGATTCACTGCCACCACTGTGACGACCGTAGATCAGCCGTTGTGACTTCGGGTGATTTCACTCTGCCTGAAAACCTGGAGCGGTTCCTTTTCACTTCGTCGAAGCGACGGCAGGACAGTGGGTGACTCACGCGCCGGCGCGAGCGGATCGCGCGATCCGCGAGTTGGTCGATCGATTCGGTGCGCCCTTCGGGCACCCAGGACCGAACGTGAAGGAACGTGAAGGGATGAAGGTGTCTTCAGGTTGCAATCGAGGAGGCTATTCTTTTTCTTTCCTTGCGACCAGAAGCTGCAAGTCCGAGAATTTGGTCGATTTTCACTGGATTGGATTGTAAGCCAGCTTTCAGCCAAAACATGCAAGCGCATGGCATGTTGTCATTGTAGAAAGGTGCTGAGTTCATTGCAGGGTTGAGTTGCGGCTGATCTCCTTGCACGCCGAGGCAGATGTAGACTTTTTGAAAGGCTCAGCTGTCGCCTTAGAGCTTCTGCCCCTTCGACAAATCTCACGGCTGAAAGGCTTCCGTATTGATTGCTAATCCAAAAACTCTAACGTGCCAGGCCTCTATCAGTTCGTGCAGCCGCACATTACCTTCAATCACCAGCATGCATGGCTTTGGAGCAGATTTCAAGCTCAGAACATGATGACCCTGGAAGTTCATAGACTTTGAAGATATGTTAGGACTGGATTAGGAACCATGTCCGTCTAATGTGTGACTATGTACAGATTTTGCAGCCTAGATCCTCACCAAACAACTTGACAGCCAAGCTGCGCCCAGACTTTTCAGATCAAGTCGCCTTTGGTCGGCAGCCGCCTTTCGTCGACAGCCTTTCGTTGACTGCCGCTCATTCGAAATAGTGGAGGCCGAAGCGACAGTTTCTGCCGCATGTTTCTGGAAGAGTGGCGAAGGACATTCGTCCTCCGCGTCATTCGTCTGCTCTAACATTCATGACAAGGTCGCCATCCACAGATTGATGGCGTTTGCTGTCGCCATGGTGGATCAACCATGCACCAACTGGCAACCCACAACTCCCACAACTGCCTTTGTTTAACTTCCAGCATTGCCTTTTGCATTCGAGGGCTACACTTAGGTTTGTCCTTGAATACAACTTTAGGCTGCTTTTCGTGGACGGTGTGCCCGCGGGCAAAGTAGTGCCATTTTCCAAAGGCGCCCTCAGGGCAATCCAGCGCCCCTCTTTTGCTCGCTTTTCCTTCGCGCGTTTGTCTTTTGTCTTTTTCCAGAGTTTGAACTTCCTTCAAAGCTTGCTCACAGTTGTTCAAGCAGGAACTATGAACGGAAGGGGGTTCGAACCCAACATGCTCAAGGGGGGTCAGCTTTGTAATTCATCAAGCCTACAAACGCCAGCCCGGCGGAAGGGGCTTGCTTGCGCAGTGCATGTTCGTGCTACCAGCGCGCATTCCTTTCGATTGCTGAGTGAACTTCCACCTTAAGTGTCCTCATCAGGCGTGCGCGGCTTGGTTTGAAAGAATAAGTCGAGGCTGCAATTCAGTTAAATCCACCATCCAAGCCATGTCTGGTGCTTTGCAAGTTTTTGCCAGCACAAGAGCACACCTCTTCAACTCTACAAACACATTGGCTTCTCAGGCCTCCAAGGAAGTTCGAACCGGTTCAGGCTTCGCTATTCCAGCAAGCTACTTTCCACACCCCCTTTCGAAGTCTACGTGCCATCAAGGCCTCTTTGAGCCTTGCAGCACAAGCAATTTTGGTACGACGTCACTTTGCCCTTTCGACGAAGGTGACAGGTTCGGGTATGGAACCTCGTTCCAGTTGCTGTCACGGTGTGTACACTTCCAGTCGGTCCACGAAACCAGCCATTGACCCAGCCTCTGAACCAGCTGCTAAGGAAGAAGACGTTTCCTCTCCCAACAGCACACTTGAAAGGTTCGAAGGTTCCTTCATTTGCTTGGGCTTCTCGCCCCAGTAGTCTCAAGCGTCGCCTCATGTTGACCTCGTGCTCAGCATTTCATGTCGCTATATCGAGTGGCCGAGTGGCCGATGTCAAGTGTTTTCGTGGTCAGGCGCTGTAGTTCATCGTAAGTTCCATGGCTGGAAGCCCTGGAGCCTCGAAAAGATGTACACACCTTTTACACACCTGATTGCCGGGGTTGTGGTGAAACTTCAGTGAGTCCATCGCTAGGCCCTGATGTCAGCACCCGTGATGTGAGCGGAAGTGTAGACACTGTCCTTTGCTCGTGGTGAGCACTTGCAACTCCTACCACCCTACGTATCTCACCTCGTGGCATTTTTTCAGCTGAGGTTTGTGGCCCCACAATAACCATGGGTTACTGTACCATGACCAGTTATTGTTGTACCACGAAAAATGCGCAGACCGGCTGGACGGCTGGAGTTGGACCAACGACCGGACCTTCGAAGGTCAACGGCGCTGTTCCGGTGAGACACGGTCGACCGGGGTCACAGGGACCCCGGCACTCCGGTGCTCGGCGCGAGCGAAGCCAGCGAAGCGTGGCGCAGCTCTTGGTGCTCATTCGAGTCCGCCTGGAGATGGCGCATGCGGCTGCAGAGGGGATCTGGCCCCCACCCGTTGTGCGTTGTGCGTAACTGGTCGACAGCTGCAGGCTCCAGCAATGCTCCACTTAGTGGACCGTTCCGGTTCGATGAGCCCCCGAGTCTGAAGGTGGAAAATGAAGCAGAGATACAGACATGCTGCATTTGCATCCAAGTATGTTTGGTTTATTGATGCTGGAGATGAAGCAGACATACTTCCGGTGCTTTGGCCAGATTGAGTCTAGAGTCTAGAGTGCAGCAGAAGGGGCGAAGTCCTGCCTGTCGGGTAAGACGAAAGAGAGACAGTTTTACCTTTTGGTGTGGCAAGTCTTGCTCCGTCTCAATGACTTGATGCGTTAAGCTGAACACATGGAGCATTGTGCACTTCTGCGGTGGGAAGCGCATTGCAAAGTGCAGCGCTGCGAAGCAGGAAGGAGCATATAAGAAGTTTGAACACCCTGTCCACCCTGGGTGTTGGTCTTGCTCCCCCACTCATTCCCCTACAGATGAGCTGCATCACGCTCTTCTCTTGATTGCCCCCCGGAAGGCCACAGCAGGTCACAGCGGTCAAACACGTAGCAGTAGCAAAGAGCCAGTGTGACACAAAGTGCCCAAGGTCGTGCACAAATTGTTTCGTCACCGTTTGAACCTTTTCAGATGTGTCGGTTAATGAAACGGCTGGAAGCTGAACACGCTCGTGCGTTGCAAGCCGCACCGAACGCTCTGCACTAACGCAAAGAGATTCTGGACGCCACGCAGGGGCCTTGCACTAAGAAAGACCCTTTGTGCCCATGGTATCCATGGCGTCCATGGCCTCCGTTCGACTGCGTTGCCGAACCGTTCGACTAAAGCAACAAGAGGTTCATTAATGAATCAGGGGGCAATGGTTTATCAAGCTGATAGTGTCAACAACCAAACACCATTGGTCAAGATGTGGTGCAAGTCCTTGGAACGCTGCCCCCTTGGCAGATGTGAGCAGCGTTCCCTTTTTGAATGATATATGCTAGACAAGACTGGAACTGGCTGAATGTCCGCGAACACATTCATGTGATACATTATTTGTTGCGAAGGCTCGCGAAGCCTCTGGCGTGGGCTTCACAATGACAAGCCGGGCGACGTCGCTTCGCGACGGGAAATTTAGGTTCGAATGGCAGCAAAAACCATTTCGCAAAGCCACTTGCCTCACGAAGCCAACTCTTCCACAACTAACTGCCCTACAAACTCTCCAGTGTTGGCCTTCCAGCAGCAGTTTCGGCACTTGACCTTGGAAAAATCGGCAGGGCTCACGTCAACCTTCTGTTTGTGTCCAGCTCTGTTTGGGTCGCGAGACTTCAAAAGAATGGGTTGACTCGATGAACTCGTCCCTCACGTTGAAGGGATCCACGCTGCGGCTCGACTAGTGCGGCTGGAGCCCGGCCCCACCTGTCGCTTTCGGCAACACGTGGAGAGTGGAGATATTGCCCTGCCGGTGCCACAGGCATTTTTAAGGGGACGAGTGGCCGCAAGCTCCGTGGCGTCCATTCCAACTTTGCTTGGAGTGGTTTTTTAGCGGTGTCACAAGGTGAGTTCATGATTTGCCTCACAGGGCTCCTCATCACTTCAGACTCTCAACTCAGGATGAGGCCACGCGGCGTGCCTTCAACGATTCCGTTAAGCTCGTGCGTCTCAACGCACGATTCCCTTGACCTATCATGTCAGAGTCCAACTCCCCTAGCAGCCCTTCAATGGAGGGCTTCCTCCATTTCAGAAGGTGCTTTCAAAATATATAGCGGCATTTCAGGTCAGACACGGTCCGAAGTCCAAGTCGCCACTAGTCACCAGTCAACATTTGAACAGTCAGTTATAGGCACCACTTGGCACTGGTTGTGAGTGAGCGATGGCATGAGCTCCAAGCGGCTTCGCGCCCGAGAGCGCGTTTTTGGCGCAGTTCGCCGGGCTCCAAGCGCCTTTACCGACGTCGCTGAAAGCAGACGGATCCTTGGTTCGAAAGGTGGGCGTCTGGACATGCGCTTGTTTCGCAATGTCGTCCACACCAATGTCGGTTGAGGTAGGGACATCCGGGTGAAGCGATTTCCGAGTGGCAACTCTCAACCAGTCTTGTGCTTCCATTCTGCAATATCTGGCTTCATTCTGAATCAATCACAGACGCAGTGCTTGGCAATACTTGGAGTGAAGCCTGAGAAGCACTCTATGATAAGAAACATCAGGTGCCTGCAGTTTAATTGCCGTAAGGTCTGCACGCCAGCCCGGCGGAGGGGGCTTGCTTGTGCAGTGAATGTTCGTGCTACCAGCGCGCATTCCTTTCGATTGCTGAGCGAACTTCCACCTTAAGTGTCCTCATCAGGCGTGCGCGGCTTGGTTTGAAAGAATAAGTCGAGGCTGCAATTCAGTTAAATCCACCATCCAAGCCATGTCCGGTGCTTTGCAAGTTCTTGCCAGCGCAAAAGCTCACAGAGCGCTTTCAGACACACGACTTTGGCTTAGCTTTCGGCCAAAATCGACGAAAGAGAAGCGACCAAAACCTCTAACGTGAAGTTCCTAAATAATAGTTTAAAGAGACCTTAATGTAAGGTGCCTTCGTGACAAGGTAACCACATGGTCGTGAAAGATTCATGACAGAACTTTTCATGTGCGAAAGCTTGCAGAAGCTGCTTTTTTGATACGAGCAGACAGTCATATTTGGAATGACGTGCATGTAAGTAAGACATCCCATGATTCATGTAGAACAGTCCTCTCCACGAACGCTTGCAAAGGTTGTTTTGCACAGACTGCAGCGTGCGAAAGCCCAAATGCAAGTGGCGAGAGTGTTGCGGAAGAACTATGTGAAAGAAGAGTCCATTAGAACAAATTCTTGATCGGTTTTTGAGCCATGCCCGCTCGAGACTCGACCTATGTTGACCTTGAGTTCAGCATACCAAAGTTCGAGTCCGATCGAGCAATGGCAATGCAATAGATTCAATTCAAGTCCCAGCCATGCCAGACCTAGCTCCGTTTGGCACTACTAGGAGCGATCGGACGCTACTAGGAACTAAGGGCATCGCTACTAACAAGAAGCTACTAGGAGCAAAGGGCATCGCGGGCATCGCGGGCATCGGGGCTCTTAAGCGTCACCCTCAGACCGAGGAACGAAGCGTCCCTCACCTCACGGACGGATCGGGGGACTGGTGGGTGGCTGCTAACGTGCTGCTGACGGACCGGGGAGGCGGCTCACGGTGGCATGTGGAGGAGTTGGTCTTCTGAAAAGCGCTGCGGCGCATGGTGGGTTCCTGAATGCGCTGCGGGGTGCGACAGGGGCCCGGGCGCCGGCGTGCTACGGCCACTGATGATCATGATCAACGCCAACGTTTTTGTTTGTACGTGATGTCGCGCTGCTGTGCTGGACGCTGCTGTGCTGCACGAACGACATGACGCCAGCTGGAAGAGCTTGGTCACGAAGCCCCTCGTTTGCAGTGCCTGCTGTTGCTCACTGCAGCATCGCGCTGAAGTCGCCAGCTTGCTTTTTTCTGAACTCGTTTCGATGGGCAGTGATGTCAAACGCTTGAAGCAGGTAGGCCATCAAGTACATGTCAAACGCTTGAACGCCTTGGAGGAGGTACTTCCTTGCCTGGAGAAATGCAGCTTGCCGGACTGGCAGGTCCTCCGCATCAGATTTTGGAGGGAAAGGAGAGTGGCAAGCTGGGACACAGCGCCCGGATGCGGCACCAGTGGGCTTCACTGGACACCGAACAACGGCGCCCGGATGCTCGGGGAACTTCTCCACTTTTTTCGCACGAGTTGCGCCAGGCACTTGGACCGGCCCGGAAAGTCCCCCAAGTGGCATGACTTGTTGGGATCTTGACCAGCCAAGACCACAGAATTGGACACTTTTTCGCTGGAAACCTTTGACCTTGCTGTCACCAGCGATGGGGCCCTGAACAACTGACACTCATGGCAAAAAAGCATCGTCTTTGTTCGTCTATCCTTCTATTGATTGAGTCACTTGGGCCCTGAAGTCATAAGCCACATGCACTGCCATAGTCGAGAGCATTTGATTCTGGGCATCAGAAGAAGATGAGATGAGATGAGCTCAAATTCAGGCAGCCCCTGCACACATCAAGCTCGTATTGGTCAACATACTTCGCGTAATTTGCAGTGAATGCCCACTCCAAGGAACCGACTGGCAGTTGATCTTTGGCACTGAACGCTCATCCGACAAATGCTCGGCTGATGGGCTGTTTGCTCTATGTGATCTCGGAACTTTACCAGTCGTTTCATGCTTTGACCCCACTAACTCACGGCCATGCGCTCAATAGGCAAACCCGAAGGAAGAGCCTTCAGACATGCCTGATCAAGCGTTCAGCATTTCCCCGCACCGAGGCTCGATGTTCAGCAGTTGGAATTCAGAAACGGAAGTTCATTCTTGCTATTCTTAGGCCTCACGGCGCAACGGTCGCATTTGGACTGGGCGTGCAGTTGGACCTTCCAGCTGTCCGTCGTACATGTTGAAGCTTGAGTTTGCCAAGTTTGACCTTGCGAAAACTTCGTGCCAAGCTTTTTTAGTGTGTTTCAAGGCCAACATTCATTAACTCAACTGGCCCACGAGAAATGCTCGTGCCTAATGGCTCCTGCTCCTTGTTCAGATTTGTTAAGAAGTTTTTTGTTTCTGATCCGTTCTGCATTCTTTTATGTTGTACATATATAAACATGGATACAACTAAAGACATAATAGGGGGGGTACCATATATGTATATATAATATATATATATATATCATATATTATCTCATGTATACAATATGTATCCATTTTGCATCATGTTGGGCTTGAAGCAGAGGATCGAGCTAATCCACTTTTTGACCACGTTGGACCTGCGCATCGAAGCCCTCGCTGCTTTATGTCGAAGCCCTCACTGTGCGAAAGCCGGAAACCTTGCAGACTCTGCAAACTGATTGGCTTCCCAGGGATGGCCAGAAAGCGGAGTACTGCAAATTACCTGAAAGCCTTTACACAAAGTGTTCTACTTTCTTTTAGACGTGTTTTTGCGAACTCCCAAAGAAAACCGTAGCAAAGTAGGCTTGCTGAGTTGAGCTGAGGCCAAATTTGTGAATTTGGCGCAGTTGCTTGCTGCGCAATTGGCACAACCGCTCGAGTATGTGGAGGAGACCTTGCGTGGTCAGCCTGTTTCCTGATGAGCCACTCGCTGACAGTCTAAATCGTTGCTAGTTACTTAGTTATCGATGGGTATTTGACGTGATGAATGATCTTGATTGCCGGTCCTTTTGTTCAATCTCTGGATGCATCTCACATGTTTGGTGAGGTCACTAGGTTTGTTGATTTTCCGGAAGCGCTAGTGCTGCTGGGGATTGTCTTGCGACGATCGCCTGCTCCTTGCCTGTGCCCTGGGGGCGTCCGTACATGAGCGCAATATGCCATTCAGGCGATGAAGCCTGTGACTCAATCACAAACAGAGGGGAAGAGGAGGCTATTAGGTGGAGGCCATTGCAAGTAGGTTGGGAGGCCATCGCTACCAACGTGGCAAGAAGCGGACGTAGTCGTAAGAAGCCTTAAGGCTACTTCCTCTGCTCAGCTCGGATCGGTGCACCTCTTGGGATCTCTGCTCGAAGTTCGGCCTCCTTCTTCGGCCTCCTTCCGCATCGGCGGTCTCTAGTTGGTTCTTTTTCCTCTCTTGTGACTCTCCAGCGTGGCATTCCTCCTCCGGCTCATTGCTTTGTGCAGACACGGAGGGAGGGACTCAGGCCAGGAAGGTCAAGGGGGAGGGGCTGGACAGGCTCCAGAGTGCGTGGGAGGCTGGACGGTTTGTTCCGCATCGTGTCTCGGACGCCTCGTTTCTCTTCGTTTCTCCGGTGTGTCATGAAGGTTGCCTGGTCGAAGACACGCTTTTGGTGCGTGGAAAACGCATCTCTCCTCTCAATTTTCCACATGTCAAATGTAAAGAAAAGGCTCTTCATGATTAACTGATTAACCCCTCCATATAAAGAGGCGCTTCAATTCAGAATAGGGTGCGTTGATGAATCAAGAATCTGCTGTACATGTATGACGCCTACTGTACGTGTGTGGGATTGTGGGGAGAGAATTCGTACACACCGTGTCCGCTGGAGCGGTTATGGTGTGTCAAGGGGTGCCTACCAAGCTGTGCAAAGCGGTGCGAGACGGGGTGATGAAGCAGGCAGCGCAAATCTTTTTGCTGGTTGAGAAGCTGATAAGTATAAGAAGGAATCCCACCGTCTCCCTCGACGGCGGTGTGAGGGGTGCTGATTTTCCTTGCATAGAAACGATCCTGGGCCAAGATGATGGGCCAGGCCTTAAGTCTCCTTTTGTATCCGCGCTTTGTCTCCCATGGCTCTTCTTGGATGCTTGGGCTGAGATGATTCTGCTTTGTCTTCCTTTTGTCTCAATTGTTTCGCATGGCTCGAAGCTGGCGGCGAAACACTTTCAAGGTTCGCTAGCAAAAAGAAACATCAAGCTGCAGCTGCTGTTTGGGGTCGAACAACTGGTGTCATGTTCTTTCTTTCCACTTGCTGGAAAAGGCCACCATTTGCTGGAACACATCGACGGCGATGCAGGAGGGCTGGTGCTTTGCGGACACAGCTATGGCACATCTGTGGCGTGGACGATGGCCGAGGGGCTCTTGCGCATGGGACTTGGTCCCCTGGTGAAGGGGCTGGTGGACCTCGACCCGCGCTGGTTCTTGGTCAGGGCAGCGGAGGTGCCCTGTGTTCCACGAGCTTTGGCGCACTCCTTGGGGCGGGTGCATTTTCACTTGCCGCTCGAGCAATTCACTTTTGTGGTTCCTACGGTACCCCTGGCGGAATGAGTGCCAACTTCTTGGAAATGAGTGCGCAATTGGCAGCAGAAAGAGTGTTCTGTGATTCCTATGTCGTCACCTGAATGATGGTGACCATTTTGTGTTTCAGCACTCCCATGTGTGGGACATTAGCTCATTGCTGATGGGCTTGTGAGGCCAGCTTTGAGCATACAAGAGCAGAGTGACGAAAGAGGTGAAGCATCGGAAAAAGGCGCGCAATGCCTATGCCGCCCCACGGGTTTCTTGGTACGTGTTGCTTCGTTCTGACCACGCGAGCGAGTTGAGAATCGCTTATCAGATCGGCTCTCCGAACTCTTGCAGCCACAAGCTTCTTGACCGGAACATGATGGTCAATCTGTTGGAACGATGGGACGTTCTACACTGATTCTCCTTCCAGTCTGGACCTGCTGAAAGTTTGGGTCCTGCTTGCATTTTTGCACGACCATGACTTCATCTTTTGAGGGCTTGAGGGTATTTTGCAGTGTTCCATGCTCAACGCATGCTAACTGCACGGACTTGCAGCAAACCGCTAAGCCCGTTTGGTTTTCATTTTGGGGAATGTTGCCATGTTGCGCAACTCTTGCAGCAACATCGATGTCGGAAGAGCTCCGAGGGAGATTCGGCGCAGCTCCGTGGGGATTCCCAGCGTCGGATTCCGAGCTGTCGACTCATCAAAATGAATAGATTTCATTGAGAGACTGGAAAAAGAAGACTAAATGTATTGGAACAATTATTGGACACTTAAAATCCCTTTTCACTATTCTTTTTTCTGTAACCTAAAAATATCTTTTCGCAGTTCACAGAAATGGTGGGCGTCCAGCCGCAGTGGTGCAGGAGGCATCCGGCCCGAAGGCCCCTTTCAGCGACGATTACCCTCGAGAGCCAGCCCGAATCCAAGATGTCTATCAAACAGTTTTCATCTTTCTTGGTGTGCTGTACACTCCCTGAAAGAATCACTGGTCACGTTTTCATGGCCGTTGAAACGGATGTTGGACATCCTGAAACGACCATGTTTCAGGGCGTGAACTCCACGTAACCATGATTATTTTGGTTTCGCTGCTGCTCAATGACCACTCCTTGTTGCTC
This sequence comes from Durusdinium trenchii, assembly GCA_963970005.1. Lineage (NCBI taxonomy): Eukaryota > Dinophyceae > Suessiales > Symbiodiniaceae > Durusdinium > Durusdinium trenchii. Next base: position 20,731 of record CAXAMN010026917.1, read on the forward strand.
AATGTCTTGCACTTCGCAGGTGACCAATTTCCAGCCGCTGGCGCCCGCGGCTGCTACGCCGGTCCGTGCGCCAGGGCCCGCGGCTGCTACGCCGGCGCAGGTGCAACGGGTTCGAAGCCCAAAAACGGAGGAAACAACAAAGTCGAAACCCATTGTCATGAACCAACCCAGGCAAGGACTCTCAGCCCTGGCCCCATCGTCGCGGCGAGCTCAGCCCTTTGTTTGAACCAACGTTCTGGTTTGTTTTTGACCGCGCTGCCGCGAGAGGTTTCTTCAGGCTCTTACTGCGCGCCTGCACCGAAATGGCCTGGCGGTATACAGAGGACACTGTTCATCTTCTGAAGAGACATCGCAAGTTTTCATTGTGAAAGGACCCTTGGGCAGCCACGCTCCTTGGTGGTGCCTGTCTACAGAAGAGAGGCAGCTGGTGTTTCAAAGGATTTCCATCTCCAAGCCAAATCGATTCAATTCGCTGGCTCGCAGGCTTCTCGTGAACCTTCGAATGTCTTATCCAGCCTGTTTCCAAGTAAAGGGACATAAGGACACGTCAGGATGTGTTGAAAGGATTGGCAGAGCACAATGCTGGATGCTCAGATTGGGGTGGTTGCCCTCTGCCACCATCTCTTCCGGCACCACCTCCAAGTCTTCATCATGTGAGCCCTGTCAGTGCCTCAAGTGCAGACCCAGTGTCTGCCTTTGTACCAAAACGATGCGAAGTTGCGAAGGTGAAGTTGCGTCCAGCAGACGCATTGCCACGGTGTTCTTCACCGCACCTTCAGGCTCGAGTCGTCATGCGAGTGCTGTCGTCGGAGTCGTCATGCGGGTGTCCTTCGTCTCCGCTGTCGACGTGTTGGGAAAAGCGACGAATTCCATGAGGTGCCTCAGTGGCTCAACGGTGTACATGCCCCAGTCTTGAGTGAGCGAAGCGTGCGAGCGCAGTGTGTTGGTGAGTATAAGGTACCTATGGTGCCTCAATGCAAATCCGCGGCTTCTCCACCTGGGTCAGCTGCCGTGCCAGTGCAACGATTCAGCAGCTCGGAGGAACGAACGTGCGGAAGCTGGGTGCAGACTTCTTCATCTTCAATTGAGCACAAGAAAGCCTTTCTGAATCCATCCCACCCGTCAACCACTCCCAAACCCCAGTTCGCCCTCCCCAAACGGAGCGACGCCGAAAGCGCCGCATCGATGCCGAAAGCAGCCGAGGGAGCTTTGGTCGCCTCTCGACCAGCACGTCTCCGCGGGATCTCCACGTGCAGGACCGAGCCGGAGACCGGTCGAGATGGGGCGCGAGGACCGGTCGAATCGTGCCACGCGTACGCGTGGCTACGCGTGGCTCGGCAGGTGCATCGTACCTATTCATCTCCAAGATCACAGACCTACACCAGCAGGCCATCAGATGGGCGGAGTTTGGGGATGTCGTTCGCCGCCCACTTTCCCCACGCCCGTTGGCAGCCTGGCCTAGGCTTGTGCCGCTGACATCGGCTTCGCCCCGCACCTCCGATGTTGAGGTCGGCCACGCTTCTGTCGAGTCCCGCATGGGTGTGTATTTGAATGGGGAGACAGACCTCCGAGCGCCGGTAGACTGGGTAGACTGGGTCGGTTTCCGCTTCCAGGAGGTCGAACCGCGAGGTCGAACCGCGTTTTGATACACTTTCAGATGGACCTGACGCAGTGATACATGTTCAGCGTGTCCGTTACGTACCGACTCGGGGCTCAGGTTCGCACCATCACAGGTGTCAGTGCTGCAACGCGATCGCAACGGTGGCAGGACTGCAATGATCCCAATTGATGACTTGTCGAAGGACTTCGCAGACTCAAGCACTTGAGGTGTCAGTTTTAGAAGTCCACTCTTGATTAATAAATCCACCCCACTTGAATGCACTCACTAGCGGGCGGTCGCGCGCCCACACCTTCCGCCCCATTCCGGCATTTGCCGGACACCTCTTGATAGGGGGGGTTTATGAATCAAGACTCTACTTTTCTTGCGACTTGTTACTCAAGCAGGCTGCATGGTGCAGGTGATTCTATAGTGATTTCATTTCATGTTCAGCGAGTGTTGATTTTTGACTTTGTGAACTCACTCAACAACTTGTGCCTGCTGTGAGGGCCATGTACAGTCCACAGTCGGTGCGAGTCTTGGGTTTCCGCTTTCTTCCTGTGGCTGACAGTCGGGCTTTTCCTTTTGAAGAGAAAATCCAAAGCTCTCAGTGAGGCCGCATTAGTGGCAGGAGCTCCTATGGCAGTCAGTATTCTTGTGAAGCCCTTAGTGACTGACTTGATTGTCTTGCTTCAACGACTCGCATTGAACTGTCACTCCAAACCCATGAGATCGGTGACGGTGAAACTTTCCCTCCTCTCTGCGCCCATTCTACTCCTTTATGAGCGTGATCTCCGTGATCTCTTCCTTCCGGAAGATGGACGATCTTGGCCTTCCCATCCTCACCATCCTCACCCCCTTCGTTTCGTGTCCCGAACGAACCTGCCCGTTCGACCAGGCCCTCGGATGTCCAGGACCGCCGAGCGACCCGTCGCGGGAGCGACGCTCGGTCCGTCGGAGCCGCGAGGAGTCCGGACGCTTCGAAGGAGGACTCGACCTTCGAGGACGTTTGGGTGTGTTGTTTTAACACTCGTGTTTTTCCTATTTTGTTTAACACTCGCTTCTTTGTTTGGTGCAGCGGCCTGAAACTGAAATTCTCAGATTTTGGGGCATTTCAGCGACTTTCTTCTACAACACAAGCAGCGCTTGACCTTAGGGCCGATGGTTGGACCCTGCTTTTGTCTCGATTTCAGCTGATGGCCAGGATGTTCGAAGTCCCTTGGGTCTTGGAAAACCCGACGCTTGGTCCGCAAGTTCTTTTGGGTGAGCTTTCTCTTGCTTTGTGAGCCCAGCTACGCAGGCCGTTTGCAGAATTGAAGTAGCCACCTTTTTGTGCTTCCGCATCGTTTCTTTTCGTAACACTGCTGAGCGTGTGTCTAAGGTAGTGTCTCAGGGCCCGCCAGCAACCCTCAGTGATGGCTTTGTGTTGAAGAAGGAGTGACGGCTTTGCATCTGACAACTTCTTTGAGTTGTATCTCCTTGTGTCAGCCAGGATGGTGGTGCCCTCTCATCCTCTACCATGGCTCCAGACGAGGCGAGACATGCAAAAGGCTGTGGATTCACTGTGTGCGTGGACCACGTGCAGATTCCAAGTCCTATCCAAGCCCAGGCTGGACTGCAACGCATGAATTCACTTCCCTTTCAGCTGCTGAACATCCTTGTGCTTATGTCGGCCCGATGTTTTCCAATGTCATCGGTGTATCTCAAATACGGAGGACTTGCCGAGAAGGGCTCCCCCCCCAAAAAAAGAATCTGAAAAAAAATATATGTATATACATAGATAGATACCCTAAATATCCCTAGATTAGGAAAAACACCCTGCTGAACAAAAAGAAAACACCCCTCAGACGCCCCTCTCTCGCACCAAAAACCGGCCCCTCTCTCGTCTGGGAAATCCACCGAACGAGCGATGTCAGGCATCCTTCCGCAGCGACGAGGCGAACCTCCGCACGCCGGAGGTCCGCATGCCCATCACGATGCCCACCGAGCCGGTCACCCTTCGCCCTCGCCAGGATCGATCCGGCGCGCCAATAGAGCGGCGGCGTTTTCGGGTGATGTGAGGGCACAGATTCATGACATGGTTCACATGGGGTCAACCATGGTCAACCTCATTCACATGGAGAAAAGGACCGAAACGTTGGGAGAACGGGACAGCTTCTCGAACCATTTTTTGGGGATCGATTTACTACTTCGCCAGTCAGAACAAGACTCCTTCCTCCTCTCAAAGGGCGCCGTTTCCCGGAAAGCATGTTGTGCTTCGTTGAACCAACACTCGACCCGACAGGAGGATCTGCGGTTGATGGAAAGCACCTGGCAACCGAAGCGTGAAGCTCGTGAGGCCTCAGCTCAGGGACCCAGCGTTTTATTGCTTGGGTGCGCTTTAAATGAACCATTCACCCAAAAAGATGAAGAATAAACATCCTTTAAAGAACACTCACCCTTTCTTTGTTTGGTTCTTACAACTTTCTTTTTCTGGGCCACAAGGAAAGGAAAACTGTTCCAGTTCTGATCCGCTGAACTGCTGAACGTTCCACGTGATGCCAGGCACAGATCGAAGAGGCACGAACACCAGAAGGGGTGACCACCAAGCACCCTCCAAGGCGCCCGGTCAAGGCCGGAGGATGAAGAGAACAAGATAGAACAAGCTTCGAGCATGAGGGTCTTTCGCTCTTGAAGGGTCTTTTGCTCTTCTGTGCGATGTTTGGCAGGCACCCAGACTCTCCAGAAACGACCGACGGCTGTCCGTCAAGGATGAGCGGCTCTGCTCTGAACCGGGGCGCCAGTCGCGCTGTTCGTCCAAGATCGAGGCGAATGAGCCAGGCCAGAACTTCTTGCAACTTCATTTCTTGCTTCCAGTTTTTTCGTGTTTTTTTCGCCAGTCAATCCATGCCATGTGAAACACCCAGAGTTCCAAAAATCACGATCAATGGTGAAAAACAAGGACTTGCGCGTGGGTTCCGAACTGGCTCACCGGACGGCTCGATCAGTCGCTGCTTTTCATGCGATGTGACTCTCCTCGTCTCAGCACGTTGGCCTCGCATGGAAGACCGGTCGTCTCACAGCGGCCGAACCGGGCCGGTCGTTCGCCGGGTCGGCCGAAGGGCCACCCTGCCGAGGCGAAGCAAGCACAGTTTGAGTTACTCTTGACCGATGCTCGTCGTGGCAGGTGGTTTGCTGCCCTGGCCTCTTTGAGGGAATGGTTTGATCAAGGTCTTAGGCCGAATGTGGTTTCAATCGCTGCCACTACCAATGGCCTGGCACAGGGTGTTTTGTGGCAGTCGGCATTGCAAATGCTTGATGATTGCCTGACCCTTTCTTGGCCTGTGAACACTTTTGTATTCAATGCCGCACTTTCTGCATGTTGTCGGGCGAGACTCTCTGAACGTGCCAGCAAGCTTTTGGAGCATATGAATGAGCAGGGACCTCGCCCGGATGTTGTCACTTTAAACACCCTTCTTGGACACTATGGTGAAAAACACTCCAAGAAGGCGCAAGATCTATTGGCCTCAGCTCGCACATTGCACATCGAAAGCAATTTGTTGTCACACAACCTCTGTTTGAGTGCTTTGCAGCGATCGGTGAACTGGAAGGAGTCCCTTGGCCTCTTGCGAAGAACACAGCAGCTTTCTCTTTCGGTCACCGATGCTTTTACTCGCAACTCGGTCCTGGCCGCCTTCATGCGCCAGAAGACGTGGAGCCGCTGCCTGGACCTCTGGAAGGGCGCAAGGCCCCCCACATCGTGGGCGGACGAGCCGGTGGGCTCGGTGGACGAGTCCGCTTTTCGGGCGGACTCGGTGGCGGGGGGGAGCCGTTGGATCGGCCATGATGGCGGCGAGCCTTTGGACTTCGGCGCTGAGAGTCTTGGAGCTTCTTCTGGTCAGAGGCGTCCAAACAGAAGCAGAAGCAGCTCAGCCAAGTGCAGGTGCAGCAGCTCAGTCTCTGGAAGAGCTTTATGCCGTTCTGGGAAGTGCATGTATGACTGCGGCAAAGCAGACCAAGCATCCCGAGAGCTTTCGAGCGAAGGCTTGGTTGATCACCAGCCTGCTGCTAGAGCGAGGCGAGCGAGGCAACCGATCGAAAGGACCTCGGATGAGGGACATGAACGAGGTATTTCTTGGATCATCTCTGGCAACTTGCAGCAGGTCGCAGAAGTGGCAGGTGAGCGCGGATTTGTTGACACAAATTCAGGTCGCAGCAGTAGAAACCGATGTTTTGCTGTACAACTCCATCGGCCAAATGTCTTGGCATCAGAATCAAAAGATGTTTCAAGAGATGTGCTACAGGCATTTGGAACCCGATTTGGCTTCCTGGAACCTCCTGGGTTCCGGTTCTTGGCAGCAGAGCTCTTCGCTTTTGGATGCCCTACGTTCCAAGACCCTACGGGTCGATGAGGTGTTTTGGAGTACTTGGCTCACCTCGGGAAGGACGGGACGCAGTGCTGTGCCCTGGCAGACTTCGATCCAGCTGATGGAAAGAGTTGACTCGATGCCAGTTGAAAACACCACATGTGACCACGTCCTCAGCAGTGTGATGCTGCTTTCTTCTGCAAAGCTCTCTTGGCGAAGAAGCTTTTGGCTCAGCCAGGTCTTTTCTGAGAGGCTATTCTCACCTCTCCGGAACTCCGATTCCGGACTTGAGAATGCAGTTCTCACTGCTTATGAAGAAGGAAGTGGATGGTATCAGGCTTTGCAAACCCTCAAACAGCTGCTGGTGATTCGATGCCAGCCCGAGGGTCAGGGACTCAGTGCGGTCTTCACGGCATGTGGCGGCACCCATTGGGAATCGATCCTCACAACGACGAGGCTTCTCTCGCACAGTGGTGCACTTAGTTTTCCACAGGTTGTGCCATGTGATATCTATCATCTATCTATATAATATACTACATATAAATATATACATGCTGATTTTGTTGTGACATGTTCCGTTTTCACGGAGCTGGCTCTTTTCACTGAGCACTTAACGGCACAATTCATTGAATTCACTCACTCGACCGTCGGGTCCATGCTGCTGGACTCGGGTGCCGGGACCAGGTGGATCGACCTCGAGCGCCTGGACCAGCGAAAGCGGCGCCGCATGGGCCGGGCGTCCCGTTGGGGTTCCTCGCACTTCGTTTTCCCCAGAAACTGCCTAGGCATCGCGCATTCAAGAACCTAGGCAAGTGCAAACTGGACATGAAACATTTCTTTCATCCCCCAGAAACTGCGTGATTGACCGGTCGCACCGCTGATTGACGGCGCTTCAGGTCATTGCGATGCGACCGTGGCGCTGGTCCCTCTTGGGTCTGGAGATGATGAGAGGCGCGTCACATCCGCAGTCTGTCGTCACCGAATTGTCATCTGTCGATGATGTGCCAGACTTGAAGCTTTTCGTTCCCCTGCTGGCGCTGTGCTTTGCCGCGGAATCATGTGCATCTGAAAGTCAGCACCTCAAAGGGGGGAATTCTTCGATTGATGGTCGATTGACGGTGATTTTTCTTTCCTAGTTTGGCTAGTCTGATTTTTCCATGTTCTTTGGGTTAGGATTGCAGCCAAGGCCACCAACATTTCCTTGATTTAGCTGATGAGTCTCAGACAAGAGCGCTGCAGGTTGGAAGAGTGTCCCTTTGCATTTTTCTGCTTTTTCTTTTTCCAGTCTTTTCTTTCCTTCCTGCACACTTGCCCAACCTTTGCGGCCCTGTAACAGGTGGCGAAAGCTCTTCGTCACGGACGCACGGACACAGCGAAGATCCATCGAAAAGACCCAGTGAGTCATCCGCACATCATCTGCGCATCATCCGCAAGGGAGGTTGTTTGGACGATCCTGAAAGATCACACCTTTCGAAGCATGACAGGTGGTACGGTTGCTTCCCTTTCTGCAACACCTCAAAGGAAGGCAGAAACCTTCGAGGCGGGTGCCGATGGGCAAAGCCGCGGTGGCTTCAACGTGATCCTTTAAATCCTTCGCTTCAGGTGCCGGCGACCTCGCCCAGTGAAACGAGGTCGCCGTCTCCTCAGCAGACATGCTCGTAACCTGTGTGAATGGCTCGTAACATGTCCTGAATTGGACGCTTTGGGCGTGTTTCTCGCCCTTCCGAGGTCGCTCGCACCGCGTCCTGCACAGCTACAGGAGAGACGTGGGAGAGAGTCGGCACGGACTGGGGAAGTCCGTCCAAAACGATGACAGGGTTTCGGAAGATGACAGGGTTTCTCTGCAGTTCACTTCAGGTCAGTTCAACTCTGTCTTTTCTCTTTTTCCAAAGAAAGGCGCCTTGGTGCAGATTGGCTCTCAGGACCCTGCGAGCTCTGGCAGCCTCTGCTGCTGGGCCTTGAAGTCACTGGATGAGGCGAGCGAAGAGGTCGGGAAGGAGGTCCGAGGACCGGAATGGACATCGAGAGGGTCATCCCGGGGATGAAGCAATGTGATCCCATCCCCCTTAAGGTGCGGTATTGACGTTTGGAGACGGAGACTCTTGTCGTGCAGATGCTTAAGATGAAACATGCTTCGCCTCCGTCTCGCTCCTTTCTCATCGACCTGGAACGAACGAAAACGCTCCCTCTCCGACTTTCCGCGCGGCAGCGCGGCGCTCTCTGCGGTCCCCGCGAGCGCGGCGCCATGTCTCAGGGCCAGGCCGCTCAGATTTGTGCGACGCAGTCCTTGGAAGAGCTTTCTGGTGCCTTGGCTTAAGGCTTAAGAAGAGGTGACGCCGCTTCCTAGTAGTGCCACTCGGGGTGTACTAGAAAGAGACTTGGGAAATCGCTGCTTCCTACCAGGAGCAAAGTCGCTTTCTGAAGTCTTCTTTATATACTTCTAGGAACAGCTGTGGGTGTTCTGTAATTGGTTTGGCAGACGCTGTGGGGCTGAGGATTTGAGCTGCGGATTTCATGTCCGACCTGCCGGATGCTAAGAGAATCAACTCATTCATCATGGGGTGAACCAAAACGATACTAGTCCGCCTTGTGGAAGACATGCCGCTTTCTCACCGACACCTGTGCGGATGGATGGATTTCACGGACAGTGAGTCGGCTTCGGAGACGGACAGTGAGTCATTTCCTTTGTCTTTTCCGAGGTAAAGGGCAATGCCCGGATCACATCCGATGCAGACAGCGCAATGAGCAGGTCTTCTTTTTTTGGGGGTGGTCGGTATACCCGGTCTTCACGTATGTCTTCACCACATGGCAGGCATGTTGTCGGCTGGGTTGTCTATTCAACCCACGGTGTGAGGGTGGACATAGCAAGCCTTCAACGATCTCCTTGCATTCTTGCTAGGCACTGAGGAAATTGTCCACGCACAGACCTGTGAATTATTCCGTTTCCTTTGTTTCCAGTGAATGACATATGTCAATTGTGGGGCATTTTTTTTTCACTTGTTTCGTTTCAACTATGCCACGTTGACTTTCCGCGGTTGGAGTTCTTGATATGTGTTGGGATTTCAACTTTTCACAGGTTTTTGCTCACCTCGTGGTCGGTGTTTGTGGTCGTTTCTTTGGACAGTCTCTCACCAGTTGGTCCAAGCAGCCAAGCAGTTCTTGGAGATTTAGTTTTTGTTGGGAGAAGGATCAGGAAGTGACCTTCTGAGCATGTGAGTTCGATGTATTTGCAAACCGGTCCAAACCTCTTAGAGAAAGGAAGAGCGCTAAATCACCTGCAAGCAGAGTATTGTCTTGGCAAGGGGATGACCAAGCAAGCGTTATTTCAACCATCGGGCTCGAGAGTCGGACATGGCACGTAGTGTATGTAGCCTCGACCCTCGTCACGACGCATCGTCATGGTGTGGAGAGGCTGGTTCTGCGTGGCAGTTCTGGGGTGTCCTCTACTTCTGCAGAGTGGACGGTACAACGGCGGTCACCCTGCTCTAGTTCCAAAGGCCTCGGTTGCTCCAATCATGAACTCTACGCATTCGGATGCTGTGGGCAATTCGCAGATCGTTGTTTGGAAGGACGGCCGAATTGAGTTCGAGCTTTTTGGCTTTGGGACGGCTGAGACCACTGAGAATCTCTTGAAGGACTGCAGTACGGCTATGGCGCAGATCGATTCCAGCATCAAATGTTCTGTCTTAGTGGACATGCGCAATGGCATTGGCTGTTCTCCCCTGGCCGTGCCTTGCATCGTCCGTTTTGTTCGGAAGAAATCCTACCGGCTGAAGCATGTGGCGGTCCTGGGTCCTCGACCTTTGATGGCGATCGCTCGAGCCATTTGCAAAACGACCAAGCTTGGAGGCGTGGCCTTCTTTTCAGATCGGACCGAGGCCGAGCAATGGTGTGCCGAGGCCGTACCGATCTGACTCAATAGATGAGGATGACGCCCCCCCCCGGTGGAACCGGACGGTGGGTGTTTGGTCGCGGTGAAGAGACGGACGAAGAGAGGCGAACCTGAGACTTCACGGCGCGGCTTTGCGGGTGTTCTGCACGACGCCGGGATCAGAAGAGGAAACGACGAACAGAGGAGAAGGGGTGCTCGCGTCTCCAGTTCTCCAAGCTGACGACCGACGTGATGTGTCTCGACGTGATGCGTCTCCAAGAACGACTCATTTGAGCTGCGCGCCCGGAAAAGCTGAAAAGGACGGAGGAAAACCTCTGGGCCGCCGAGAAAACCGGCTTTGGGCCGCCGAGAAACCACGCCTCGTTCGTTGGAACGCGTGTGGAACGCACGCCTCGTTCGCGCGCCAGGCTGCTTTCCGACGGCGAGCTGAAGGTCCCACGCCTTGGGAGGTGTCAGGTGCGCACAGCGAGCGAAGCGAAAGCGGGTCAGCTGCGGAAGCTGTGGGAATCTGGATGAAAAGAACTCCCCTATCAGACACGGATGGTAAAGCCTCTATGGTCCTTTGTTTCATCTCTTTTTTAAAAAATCTCTCAGCTTCTTTTGTTCTTGCGTTGTGGAAGTTTGAAGTTGCCTAGTTGCCTTGTTCTTTCTAAAGCCTTCCTTGAATTTTGTCTCCGCCCTTGAAGGCTGGCACAACAACGCCAAACAGTCCAATCTGGGCACTTGGATGGTGTGGATGGTGCCCCCGTGTCTGTCTTTGCACAGCGAAACAGGAGTTCAGAATCCTGTGGCCCAGTATGTTTTTTGGCTCAAGTTTTTTTACTTAGATCATCGTTTCCTGGCACCCTGCCAGGAAGTTTAGTTCGTTTACTTTAGGTTTAGGACGGTTTAGGAAGGCTTCCCTCGCCCTCACCCAGCGCGGTGGGAACCTCTGCATATCCTTTCACATCCAACTCTCTCCTCGATTCTTGCCCGAAGGGATATGGCGGGCTATCAAGAGTCCGGGAGCTCAGAGCGCGCAGGATCCGAAGTGTCCCTGCTTTGAGACTTGGCAGGTTAAAGAGGGAGAGCTACAAAATTACGGGCGACCCAAAGAAGCCTGATGGTGCGCCTCAGCAAATGCTGAAATCTGCAAAGTGTGCTGCTTTTGTTGATTTGAAGGGGTGAGTCATACACTGTGGTAGTGGTAGTGGTGTGATCCGGGATGCGCTTTGCATGCCAGGTGCTCCAAATTCCTACGTGAAAATGACATGTGCAAGGGCCAACTTTCGAGCAGCTGGCTGGAAGGCTGGCAGGGGCGACTTAGACATTTTGACTCCTTGTTTGATTCATGTCGCTCCGCGACTGCCGCCCACCAGAAGGATGAAGCGGGTGAACTTGGAAATGCAGCGAAGCAGTTATAGTTGCCAAGGAGGAAGTCAGAGGTGTAAGACCGGTTTCAAAAGAGACATTTCAGGATGCAACCTGGGTTGGTTTGGGGTCAACTTGGGCACAAGTTGATTTCAACTTCGGCTCAACTTGGGCACAAGAAACATTTTTGGGGAAAGTTCCGGGGCTGCATGTGGTGGAGGGCACCACGTTGCCCAAGAGCCCCATCTCGCGCCAAAAACAGCTGCAGAGGAACGCCCCAACAAGGAAAAGTTCTGAGATCCCTTCACTGACTCTATCCACGTGCACGTAGCTGCTGCAGCTTGCTTGGCCAGGAGAAGTGAGGGCACCAAAAAAGTCCAACAGTGCCACTTTAGAGTACTTTTCCCTGGGACGTTTGTTAGCGCCAACTGGGGCCAAATTGAAGCCAACTTTGCTAAAGTTGAGGCCATTTTGGGCCAAGTTGCAACCAAGATGGGCCCATGTTCGGAAGGTGCCCCGAAGCGTCCAACATAGATTTTATCAACTTGTCAAGGTAAAGCAATGTCCAGCATTGCGGGCTTGAGGCGGCTTTTCAGGGCCATGACTTTCAAGAAAGGCAAACCCCTAGCCAAGCCAACTGAGCACTACACTATGTGCCATTGGGCCGAAATTGCAACACAAAGTGCTTACGCATCAGCACCTTAGGTGCCGGCGGACTTGTAAGACCCGCGTTTTGCAGAACCTTGTCCTACCTTGGCTTCACGGAAAGCCATTGTGCAGACGTGGAAATGTTCACTTGTCGAGGATGATGATTTCAGAAAGCCATTGATTACGATTGCTGCCCCGTGCCCGACGGGCAGTCATTTGGATCAGTGGCGAAGTGGTTGGGCCGCACAGGTACAGCAACAGTATGCCTTGCAACAACCAGGCCGCGCAAGCGGTGAGCGGTTGCCATTGCTGAGAATGGTTCTTATTCAGCAGCGTGTGACTTATTGAACCGCAGTTTCGAGACCTGGCAGACATCCTGGCCGAAGAGGCGCCGATGCTGTTTGGCTTCAAAGATGTTGAACTTGATATACCGTCACATGTCGGGGTGCGATCCATGGAGGTTAAGGGTGCCCATTCTTCCACTCACGTAGGGACTAAACACCACCCCTTTGTGACTCCTGATATACAAGTTCTTTTTGTTTTTTCTCTACTTGGCCTGTGCCGATGATGCATTTCAATTTTGTTTTGTTGTTGTTGATTCATTGTGCTAGGGCGTGCTGACAAATTCTGACAAACTTCAAAGAAGTGGGGTGCGTTGTAAGAAATCGTAGATGACCTATACCTTTGTGCAACCTTCGAATTGTGCGGATGCAATATCTAGTTCAAACGATGTCTCCCTTGCAGGGTACGAGTCGACACAAGTGTCGTTCCACGCAGAGTTGCATGTTTGGCAGCTTGGCCCTGCTTCGCTGTCCCGGTTCACTGTTTCGACCGGTTCTAGTCTGCTGTGGTCCCGGCTGCTGGTCCTTCTCTTGTTGCTGCTCAACATCACACCCCGCGCTTTCAAGGTTGCAATTGCAAGCTTTGATGCAGTTGTTGTAATTGACACTCACATTGCCACATCCTGGTGCTTCCCGACTTCGGTTTTTCAGCTCCTTCGAACTTCCGGGTCTTCATTGCCTTCGGTGCCTCCCGACTTCAGTGCCGCCTGCGTGCCGCCCGACGGCAGGTGGAGAAGCTGGGTGGCAAGGCTCACTTTTGCTTCACGTCCGACCGCCCAAGCGAGATCTCTCGCCCGAACCTCCGGCGTCTGCGGTTCTGCAGTGCGTTCTGCTGGGTTCGTAGGTCGGTTCGTGGTTCTTTTCTTGATGTGTTTTTTTCAGCGAGGGCCAGGGCAAGGGTTGATGTGGCAGCGGCAGCACCTGATCGATCTAGTCATCGATCAGGTGCTGAACTTGTCGAAGCATGGTTGAGGTTACTTGCATGCTAATGTTGATTGTTGCTGGGTCTTGTTTTGTCGAATTGTGTGGCCGTCGCTTTCATTGCGTTTCACAAGTTGGGAAGATCGCGGACTTACCCCACACAGACGGGTAATGAGCACAGACTGGTAAAGTGGCTGATTGCCGTCCATTCGACTGGCAGTTTCGTTTGAGCCTTCATGTTGGCTAGCTTGTTGTGTGTTTCTGCAGTGTCAATGCTGAAGCAGCCTAAGCATTGAAACCCCCATCGTTTGGTTTCACAGACATTCGTGCTCATTACTTGCCAAGTCAATCCTTGAACTCCTGGCCTTTTTCTTGCACATGTTTTTCCACAACCTAGACTCCAACACCCAAACTTCCATGGATTTCCCACTGAGGCCCGTGATTAGCGATGGTGAATCGCAGGGGTGCAAAGCCATGAGATATTCTCTGGTCAGCCGTGAGGTGCACCGTCTTCGCTCGCTCGTACGCTCGTCCGAACCGTGTCGTACCACGGCGCCTGGGTTCTTCGACTGAATGTTCGGTGGGGCCAGGTGATCACGGACTGCATTGAGGTTATGCACGAGGGCTACCATGCCGACGCCATTATCACGCTGGGCGGCTGCGATAAGTGCCATCCTCAAGCGCCGCTTAACATCGCCGCGCGATGTTGGGGTCTTGAAAACAGCCCAGGATATTTTGTTTGCTTCTGTGGGCCAAATTCTGAACCAAACAATGTAAACTGTTGATCAGTAAAGCCTCGTAAAACTCTTCTGGTAGGGGGGCTTTATTCATCAACAGTCCACAGTCTACACTCTTGGACCGTTCGTAGACCGTACGACCAGAAACGTCCTGGATCAAGAAATGTTCGTTCCGGCTGCCAGGAGCGTCCCCGCTGCGGTGATGCCACTGGCCCGCAAGGCCGGCTCGTGCTGCGCGGTGCTGCGCGGTGCTCGCGGTGCTCGTACTTTGTGTTGCCAAACCGTGGTTGATTTCGAAGCGCAACGGTCTGTCTGTCTATCTGGTCTTCCATCGAGGACTTGCTGGGTTTATCTCTGTTTGGTGGACCTGCACTGTCCGGACCCAGTTGTGAGCAGAGGCGAGACAGTTGTGGCCGAACCGGAAAACGCGCCGAGGCCGGGCCTTCATCCCGGATGCTGGAAACGTGGAGCGGATGGCGAGGCCAAAGACGGGAGAGCGAAGACCATGGACACCTGGAGTACTGGACTGGTTAGTTGGAAAGAACCGAGACAATGTCAGTGTGAAGATACAGTCCATCGGTTCTTTGAAGCAGCTGTATAGGTGGTGGAGCAGGGCAAAGCGCTGGATCCAGGGAAGGCACAGTTCTTTTCCAGTTGATCGTTTCATGCTTGTATGTCAGATGTGAAGATCTTGTCGTATTGCAGGTCATGGAAGCCATCGGTGCCTATGGTCAGGGCTTGATTGACCTGGAGGACGAGAACGCGAGAACGCGACGCGAACGAACGCGACGAGAACGTTCTCTGGACGAGAACGTTCAGGAGTTGCATCGAGCAGAGTGCCATGGACTTCCAGGGAGCTGGACCACTCAGATGTTTGGCCTTTGAAAGAGATGTTTCATCGGGCCTTTGAAAGGTGAACATCAATGGCAACTGAGCAAATGATTCCATTCCATTTCATTCCTTGAAAAAAACGTGTAACGTCCTTGAGAGAGGTGTTTCACTGCCAGAACTGGCCTCCGAACTGAAAGTGGCCGTTCATGCCTGCCAGCTGGCGAACCAGGTGGATCTTGCAGTGCAATGTTCACTGCATGTACCATGCCCGAAGCCAAGACGAGCTTGGCACTGGAGAGGTTCAGTGTGCTTTGGCGCAGCCTCAGGGCTTCTGTGGTTGAAGTCAGCCACCCAGCTTCAGGATTTGGTCCATCTCGTGCATCTCGTGGAATCATTTGATTGAATGTTTCTATCAGCTCCAAACTATGAACTGCAGTCTTTGACCATCAAGACTACAATATACTACAATACAGGAACCCGTGCGTCCTCTTGGTCCGATGATTCAGGCCTTGGGTATGGCCTTGCCTGGTACGGTGCCTGCCCTCAGAGAAGAACCCTCGACCTTCCGCCCGGTCGATGTGCATCGCGGCGACCTACGCGGCCTCAAGGCCAGCAAGCCCGCGGCGACGCGGGACGATCCTCGTTCCGTGACGGAACGGAAGCGGCAGGTGGCTGTGGGGAACGAAAGCGCGGTGGCTGTGGCGGTGTTAGAGACATTGGGAGCGAGCTCTGAAGGGAGAAGGTGAGATGAAGAGTGGAATTCTTGGGTTGGTCAAAAAGAACGTTGGTAAACCTGAGACGCTTGGAAGACCTTGCTGGTGGAATTGACAGCGCCGGGCCCCATTGGGCCCCCTTTCAGGACTGCGCAGCTGTCGTTGCAGCACTTTTTTCGCTGGCAGAGAAGGGGTTGCTTCGCCCTCAGGACAGACATTTTGGCTCAAGGGTGAAGGCAACACTGTTGCCTACAGGTGATTGAAAAAGCTCACGCCCATAGGCCTCCCTTTTGTGAACATCGCTATGGCGCATCCTATGGAGGAAGAGTACGTGATGCTTGAGACCTTCACTGAGGCCGAGCCTGGAGCGGCTGCGGACCCAACTTTGGACGCTGAGGTGGCTACTGTGGATAGCCCAATTTTTGCGCCGCTCAATGAGGAGGCGGATGCTGCCTCCATGGCCCTCCGTCATGCAGAGGGTGAGGCGGCTCGTGGCGCACATGGAGGACTTGAAGGTGAAACAGGCGGCCTTGGAAGATGCTGACAAGGGCGTTGACCTCCCCATGGAGAAACCAAGGCTCCCTCGGCACCTGGTGCCTCTGGCCCAGATGTCGGGGGGAAGCCCCCACGGCGGCTGCTGCCCCTGCTGACGCTGCACCGATGCCGCTGGCTGAGCCTCCAGGGCCGCCGGCAGCTCCTTCCTTCAACGTGCCCTCCGACCTCTTCACTATGCCTTACGAACAGTAATTATTCTCCGTTCGTCCCGAAATCTGCTTGGTGGGGTTGCAGTGATGCTAGTGCCTTGGCCATGAGGGATGCATATGTTGGGGGCTGGCGCGCGGACATCTCCCAACCAACCAAAGATGTGGTCCACTGGTTCCACTACAAGATTGAGCCACGTCAACACCCATAACCATTCAGAAACGCATTGCGGCCTTGGAGCTTCTGGGCACCCTGCTGCCCTGTAAGCACCTGATCTCCCGGCAAGGGGGGGTCCCAGGCAGAATCCGACTGCCTGTTGGAAGTGACAACTCCGGCAATATCTTTAGCCTCTTGAACCTCTCCTCCAAGAAGCCGCACACTGCTGCCCTCCTGATGGAGCTGGTACTGACATTGCATCGTGAGGGATGTAGCCGGGCTCCTAGCAACACCTGGGCGCCCACTCTCCGGACTTTCAAGGATTTGTCCCGGACCGCCGGCTACCGGCTCCGGTGGACTTATTTTCTTTTTCTTTAGCACCGCGACTGCTGTCGAACACTGCTTTTTCCTAGCTTCCCACCCAAGATCCCGTGACCGGATCCGGTGGGAGTCCTCCTGACCCCTTATTCTCTGGGCTCCCGGCCAGGCGCTTTGTGCCCTGCAGGAGACCCAAAGGGTGTGTCAGGCCTTGGTGGGTGATTGAAACTGCCTGCCACACCTTTGTGAGCAGATTGCTCACTGGTCTCTGACAGACTGAAACAGGGTCCGAGGAGGACCCTTGCACAACCCAAAGCGTTCTGACAAAAGCCAGCCTGCTCTTTTGTGCTCTTGGGATGTTTTTGACATTTGGGTACATATGATCATGTGTTGAAGAAAGGAATTCTGAAAAAACGGGCGTTCGCTCTTTTTCAATGTTCTTCTTTAGACGCCTTAAGGTCAGCACGGAAAATCATTACGAAGAAGGCACGTCTTGAGCAGGGTGGAGCCGGGAAGAGTGATTGAGTCAGTTGCGAGGCTCTGGAGAATGCCGTCGCGGTCGTTTATGTCCGTATCTCAGTGAGGCAAAAAAGAACGTTTTTGGAGCGTTTTTCATTGAGAAGAAAGAGGCAGTTGTACTTGAGAGTAAACCGGCTCAGCATTGTTTGCACTTTCCGACTCCGGCCTCATTTTTCCTTGTAAACGTTTGGAAAAAGTGAGATACAGCTAGTATCTCTGACATTCAGAGGGACTTCTTGAGTGAGGCTTTGGGTGGCAGCACCAATGCCGTTCTGCACACCCTTGCGATCGCGCACGAGGCCGACAGATGTCAATTGATGGCTGGACTGGACTCAAGCGACATCAGGCTGGCATACCAGAGAGCGAGTTCAACATCGAGGAAGACGAACGTTGCCAAACGCGTACGACTCGTACCGACGACGACGTCGGTTACGTGCAAGCCAAACCCCTGGAACCCAAAGCCCTGGCCTGGTGGCAGAGTTGAGTTCTTTTCTCGCTCCGTTTTCCCTGTTGGATTCTATTGCCCATTACATCTATAGTCTATGACTACTTACCGACTAGCAATCCACACATGTTTCCTTCAAACATCACCTTGCCATCCATTCACGCCGACCACCGCCCACCGCCCACCGACCCCCACGACCCCCGCCCACCGCTCGGTGCGCTGTGTGACCTCGGTGGATCCGATCGATCGGCCTCGACCGGAGGATTTCCATCGAGTTGGCCAAAGAGTGCCTCTCATCGGGAACGTCTCGCCTCACGGAAGGCACGCTCGCTTTACGGTCGCTTCGTTCCACCAAGCATGGTGGTCATGTGGTTGAACTGGTGAGAGGCAGGGCGGTGGAACACGCCAGTTTCAGAAGTTCCGGCGGAAACGTGGACCGTGCCTTTTTTGTTTTCAGATATCACATGAGCGACCTGGACAAGATCGGCGGAGTACCAGTCGTCATGCGGGAGCCTCCGAGCCCTATTCGCCGGTCGTCTGCTGTTGTTTTTGCAAAGCTTGGCTCGATGGAGAGCTGAAGTTCATGTGTTTTTTTCATTGCACACGCCTGTTCCAGGCATCAGGAAAGGGATTTCACCCGAGTATAGGCCCTACAGTCAGGAATTTTCAGAGTTAGAAAGTGAGTCCAGGAGCTGCTGGATGCTGGCCTTGTACATGGGGACTGCATGACAGTGACTGGCAGGCCCTGACTCGGTCTCGTGGTCAATCGGGTCTGGCGCAGTGACGATGAAGCACCCACAGGTTTGTGCGAACGTTTTCCAGTGGACCATGTGGTACTGCAGCGTGCAACGTTCGCAAAACCATCGCTGGCGCGAACGGGTTGCCAGGACGGTGGCCGAGAATCTCGCGGGCACACCTTCTGCTGCTTGGAACACGAGGGGATGGGATGGGATGTTTTATGTGTTTTTTTCCAGCACCTATGCGAGCTTGGAGCTTCAATGAAGCGAAGAGCCCACGAGTTGTGTGGTCTGTAGAAGGATCTGATTGAATCTGAATCTCTCATTATGGCTGTGTGACAACTCGGAGCCCTAATTCACTGGTAGGTTGACCCCCCTCCGCTTTTGGACCTGCAGCCGTAGCATCGCGCATCGCTGCTTTGCCTCCCCCTCCCTTCGCGATCTAGACGAAATTCGCTTCGGTGCTTTGGGTGTGTTCTTCTCACAGAGCTGGTGCATGAAAGCTGCCCCTTTTTGGAGCGAAGCCCGTTTTTTCCGTCGGGTGGCGCCGCGGACGTGGACGGCGCGAGCTGGAGGTGGCCGCTTTGGGACTTCAAGACGTCTTGTATCCCGTGACCAAACCCTTGGTGCTTCGCTCAGTTGCTCCCGTCCTCAGTTGCGACCCGGTTTCGAGTTGGGATTTTGGTCCACCTGCGAAGCGGCTGGAGCGACGACGCCGGAACGTTGGCCCGTTGGCTCGTGAGGCGCCAGCAGGAAATCACATCTTGGTTTGCGGCCGAGTTTCACAGCAAGTTTCAGCAAGTCGCAGCTGGTCTTCCCGTTCTTGTCACACCAAGTTTCAGCTCCCAAACATTGTGCTTTGAGGTGTTGAAAGGAAATCTGGCTCCAGAGTCTGCTGCCTCTCACCCAATCTGCTCGACTTGCGCGCGCGCGTGGTCGGCGTGAGTCGGATCTGTCAATCGCTCCTCCTGTGTGACTCTTGAGGTTTGCAAGCTCTCGGGGAAGACAGACATCGAGCTTACGGGTGCCTTTGCGGACAGTTGGAACATGTTGGACCCCAAACCGGTCTTATTTCCAGCCTAAAACGGAGCCTAAAACAGAATATTATTTTTGATATATTGATATTTGTTTATATTTATTTATTATATACTTTTTTGTTTTTGGGATGCGTCTTCTTTGTGCAGCTCCCCAGGTCCTGCTCGCTGCTTCGACGACGAGGACCCTTCAAAGTCCGTCCGTCGTGTGAGCTTCTGACGACGAGCCTCTCGACGGCTTCGATGTTAGGATGCTGCCTTTGAAGCGATCATGGCTGGAAAGATACAGAAGGGTGCCAGGCACTGAGGCTGTGTTGCCACACCGATTTCTGGCCAACGATTTTTGTCTTGTCTGGACTTGTGAAAAAGAACCGCTCGTGCGGTTTGTTGCTTGGGCTGGCTGGCTGGCTGGCTGGTTGGTTGGTTGGTTTATGTTGGTTTTGCTCAGAAAACCGTGGAGGATCTCTCTGCTTTGGCCGCTTTGGCCGCTTCCGCTCACGGCTCTCGTCCAAGGACGTTCTGGTGATCCGCTACGAAGGTCCAAAGGGATCTCCGGGGATGCCAGAGGCCGGCGAGGACCGGACTCCAAGGAGCAAACATTGCTCCCTTCGTAGCGTACGGCCCAGGAGCCCTATAGTAAGTAGCGTCCTTCTTGCTCTGTTCGTAGCTCTGGACATCTATCAAAAGCACAAAGGCCTTCTAATATTGAGTCGATGTTTTCTATTTGAATCGCCATGAATTGATGACGGTCGGCGTGTTTCGGCTCGTGGCTCTGCTACTGCCGGCTCAGATGCTCAGCCCTGGATCGGCCTTGGTGGGCGCTGGGCTCGGAAAGCATGTGGCCTTGGTCACCGATGGTCGCTTTAGGCACGAGATCTGGCTGGGTCATGGCACCGCGGATCGGGCTCGGGCTCGGGCTCGGTTGACCTTGGTAGGTTGATCTCCCCAGTTGACCTTTTCGGTTCATCCTTTTCCTTCCTTTTTCCTCGGCGAACTTCCACTGGAACTCGAGTGACTCCAGTGACTCGGTTTTTGAAAGGGTGATCTGTGTTGGGCATGCGTGCCACTGGAGTTTTTTTGCATGTTTTGTTTGGCATGTCTTTTCTGATTTTTTCAATTGTTGTCTGAAACAAATCACCCAATCATTACCCATCTCTTTTTGAAGAACCGCTCCACTACTCCACTGCTTGGCCGACTGGCCGTTCACCCTCTCCCTTCTCGCTTGGCCAGTGGTGCTTCCCATGGGATCATGGTGGGCCACGTGACGCCGGAGGCGGCGCCGTCCGAAACCCGTTTCGGTCCATTCCACTGTCGGTTTTCCAACCTAAAGAAGTCTCTTCAAGTCAAGGTCAAGCTCCTAAAAGTCGTGAAGTTCGCCAACTCGCTTGTTCAGCTCGGCTTTTTGAGTCCACTTTTATGTACCCCTAGTATGCAACAGCATCTTCATTACATGTACATTCAACCAGTCGCGTGTCACCAAGGGTGTTCAACATGTTCATCCCGTCCACGACCACATTGGCTCAAGAAAATTGGGCGTCCGCTCGGTTTTCTTCAGGGTGCCGCTTTGACGTGCTGTGTGCGTCCCTGCTTTCGTCGCTTTCTCGCTTCCGCACCTTTCGCTCACGCGCTTCCGCTCGTTCGTGTGCCTTCTCGCCTTCGTTCGTTCGGCTTGCATCCATTCGCAACGGGTACCCGTCCTTCGGACTCCCGTCGCATTCGTTAACATAAGTCGGGCCGCTAGGGATCTTGCACACTTGTTTCATTCACTGCCATTTGAAAGAATCTCTTGGGCAACTTCCTACTTACCCGGCGGCTTAACCAACTCATTTTTTGTTTTTTAAAGCGATTCGCAAAGCTTGCGACACGAACGACCGGTGAAGCTTGCTTCTTTTCGTTCGCTGCGCTGGCCGACTGGTGTGGAGGCTGCAGCTGGCGGACCCATTGGCCTTTTGGTGGATGGTGACATGGTGACCGTGTCCCTCGACGAGCGCATTTCGCGATCGGAGATGCCCAATGAAAGCTGATTGGTTTTGAGATTCTCAACGTCTCTCAAAGTTCTGAGGCCACAGATCAAAACCACATGAACTCGCCCGGTGTTTCCTCCTTCCGACCGGTTTCCTCCCAGGCGCCCGGCGCGGCGCGAGCTCTCCGTGGCGCTCTCGGAGGAGGAGCTGGCCGCCCGGCGCCGCGAGTGGCGCGCGCCGGCGCCGAAGCCGGGGCGTCCCAGGAGGGGGTCCGACTGGATATCCGGGGCTGGGGAAGTCTGTGTGGTGGTGGGGGAGTCTGTGTGGGGGGGGTGTTGGAAAAAAGAGAGTGCTAGTGCTGTCAGTGACATGGTCTTGGACCATGTGCTGAGCTCCAAGGCCGGGATCCTTTGGCACGCTGGGAAAGTATGCATCACAGGTCGCCCGGCGGAGACGGGGCGGAGACGGGGCGGAGACGTGTGACGGTTGCGGTGTCGGGTGGTCGTGGTGGTCGCTGATTTGGAATCCACTTGAGGTGAGGTCAGCCCATGTTGGAGCAACAACATCGTGAGAGGATGCGGCGCACTGGACATTTGAATTGCGCACATTGGAGCATCGCTTGGGGATTGGCCTTGCGTGAAAAAGACAACAAAAAGAACGAGCGGTGGCAGAGTGGTGCAAATTCGCTTTCTTTTTTTGAGTCATATTAAATACATATATATATATATATATTGAATCATCATATGAGAGCTACGCAGCGACCGTTTCTGCAGATTCCATTATTGGATTGTTCAGGTACACAGAGTCTATCTCAACGATCCAAGCCTCGAGCGTTTGGATTTCGGATGCTTCCACATTCCGAGAGGCACTTGGATTCATTCGATTCTTTGTTGTTTACAAGAAACATTTGCGGGATGAACTGCCAGCCACATCTGCAGGAGACAAGGAGCCAAGGTGTGTCTCCTCACCTCGTTGAAGAGCAGCTTTTGTGTCGTAAGTGCACCCATGCCAAGCAGCTGTAACACAGCTCTCCGCAGCTATATCAGGACATATCAGGACCATCAAGGAGAAATCATGGATTTATAGTAGCTATGAGCGCCATGAGCGCCGCCTTTGAAGAGAGGGCCCGAAAGCTCAGCAGTAACGAACATTTAAAGAATTGGGACCGCGCCATGTTTTTTCAGACGTTGCGCTTACTCAACACCCGGCGAATTTCATCATGTTGACGCCCATTTCGCTGGCCCGTGCCAAGAGTGCAAGTGTGCTCACCCCACGGCGGTTTCGATTGAAGGCGGACCTTTTGTGCATATTTGCGCAAATACTGTGCATGTTTGTGCCACCCAATTCCACAGCAGCATTACCATGAGCTCCATCCATGCGGGTCCCTCCCCGCCAGACGCCAGAGCAGTCTCCGCAATCTTCCCACAGCGCTATGGCGGACGACAAGGCCGTGGATGTTCACTTATCCTTAATGTTTTTTGCTTTTAAACTGGGGAGACCACACAAACCACTGGTGGGTACATCTAGACCGATGAGTGCAGCTTGGGCACGATTTTCAGTTTCTAGCCGAATGAAACCACACTTTCTATGCTCGTTGCAATCAGTGTCCATTCTTCTGTGCACTGGTTAGACCGGTGACACCGGATACTTTCTCACGACCCGTCAGGTGGAGCGCTTGGCATGGAGTCCGTTGTCGTCTCGTACCCTTTCGCCGGAGGAAGTAGGGTGGCCCAGTGTTTTTGGGCCCAAATCCTCTATGGTTTGTGTGATTTTTTCCAACATGAACCACGAGCCAAGAGGTATTTCCCTAAATGGACGGTGACCAGTGGGGAATTTGTTCAGCATCCAGTACTGGTTCGCTCTTGACTCTTGATGCATAAAACCACTGAACTCCCAAATGAAGAGGTTGAAGCTCCACCCATCTCCACAGCATTTTCGGCCGCAGCTCCTGCCTCGTCGTGCCCAGGAGCCTTCTTCGATGGAGAGAGAACGGTGGACGGACGCGACTCGAGCCGCGGCCAGGCGAGGGGAACTCAGATGTTCAGGACGAACGTGGAAAGCTCTTGGGAACGGCTCTGAACTTCGGTCCTTTGTAACACGCGGAACTTCATGAGAACTTCACATGTCTTCCATCCAACATCACGGCTCTGAGCGGAAAGCTGCCCATCTCTACTGGTAAGGCGACCGGCATCATCTCAGGACGGCTGTGACAGTGGTCACACTGTTTTTTTTCTCTGGGCCAGGGCGGCTAGCAGCGCTCCTTGAGGTGTTTTGAAGTGATCTTACAGTACTACTGTAGATTTTACTCTCTTGGGAGCTTGGATGGGGTCTTAACTTCTCGCAATGAAAAGGATAGACAAAGGATTTGTTTCTGTCTTGGGATGAATGTGAGCTCCTTTGGACCCTTCTCAGACCACTTGGCTTGCGAAAGGAGCATATGGAGATGCGCTTGAAAATGCTTGAGAGAAGGGTAGAGGCCTGGGATCCAAGACACATTCAAGAAGACTCTCTTGGGTGTCCAGGATTCGCATCCTCAAAGCATCCTCAGCTGCTTTTGAACCGCTTCACTGTGACAGATGTCCATGCTTTCCTGCTTTGACCACTTGGCTTGTGCGGAGGACCTTGAACATCACTTGATCAAAGAGGTGCACTTCTTCCACTTTTCTTCTTGAAAGTTGCGGCATTTTCACCCAGTCTTCCATCAAGAGCCGCCTTGTCAAGGCCGAGGACAGCCGCTTCGAAGATCCTGTACCACAGGACGGAGCCCTTCTCGCAAACACGGGTTTGTCTCATCCACGCAGTGTTTCTTTGGTTCACCGAGACGGAGTTCATCTCACCCACGGTGGCTTCGCTTCCCATGCACGCGTTTAATTCCCCAAAAAAGGCCCCCCCATGTGACCTGAAGAGAGCGAACGAACAAGTCACGTGTTCAGGAGCTTCGGAACGATCTCTTTGACCTGCTCCGCTTCGAGGCGGAGAGCCGGAGGCGTTCGAGCTCGGCCGGATCTGAGCTTCGCTTGTGGACAGCTTGGGTGGACCAATCGAATGGATTGGGATTGGCCGAGTGGCCCCCCGATTCTTCACATGAAACAGGCTTCAACTCAGCTTGGCTGGGAGTTGGTGAAAACGACTTGACTGAGTTGGTCTTGAACATGGGAGGCACTAGGAGCTTGACGGGCTTCAATCCTTTCTAGAATCCTAGGATCTGTTTTCTGCATCAAAAAACACTCTGCCACTAAGAAGTACATATGAATTGACGGGTATGACTTGCGCCGCGACCGGCAAGGCCACCAAGCAAGCATCCTTGCTAGCTTCCAAGACGGAAGAGCAATTGGCAGCTGCTGACAGGCAGTCAGGGACCTAGGAACCTATCGAAACCTTTGTGCAGGGCGTTGTTTCCTGAACTGAGCCGCGCAATGATCCGGCCCGTTTTTAAAACCAGCGTGCTGGCCACTGCGCAACATGCCAATAGGAGACTGTAGATGTGGGTCTGCCTGCACTGCCCAAGCAGAAAAGACTTTGCGCAGGGACATTTTTTGGTTTTGGGGAATGTCCAGCTCCAAGGTTAACTGGATTACTGAGCAAAGCGCAAGCCCTGATCCAGCAGAGTGCGGAGCAAATGGAGGAACAGCTCGGGAGCCCAAGGGCTGTAGCCCACCGGTCTTCATTTTGTACTCCGTATTCTGACTAGTTATGCTGTAGACTTAGAAGGTGGATGAAGGTGGATAAAGGTGGATGAAGGTCCGGCACGCAGCAAGAACCGAGACGGCGAAGGAATAGTGAAGAACTGATTGCAAAATCATTAAACATACCTTTAAATGCCTTGCGACATCGCACCAACTGGTGGGACACAAAGAAGTCAAAACATCAGGCGAACAAACATGGTGACTCGTTGGATGCCGAAAGCCATCGTTTGCCGTCCTGAGAGCCGTCCTCATGGCGTTCCAGGTTAGTCCGCCGGAGCGGGCAGTTGTTGCAAGCGATGAAGGCGCGGCCATGCCCGGGGAGCTCAGTGGCTCTACGCCGGACTCCGGACTCAGTCGTAATGGCACAAACAAACCGCTCAAACTTGGGGTAAGTCACGGATTCTTTGGTCCTCTGTCCTCTTGACTCGGAGACCTCGGACGCCGCCATGATGCCGCCTCTCCAAGGTGGTTCAGACTTGGCAGGTCGAGCCCGAGGTTTGCAGGCCGACCAGGCCAAGTCTGCCGCGAATGATCAACCACACGCGGTGAACGAACGGTGAGGGTGGCAATCCATACGATCCGTGGCAGGCCAGTGAGTCACTGTTCACCTTCGAGGATCAAGGCTCATGAGTCTCAGACATGAGCCAAGTCTGTCGCAATCAAGCGATCGGTATTGCTTCACTTTCAATTTTCGCAAAGCACGAGACATGAGGCATGAGCTAAGAAAAGACTCTTGATGAATTAAAAAAACACATATGAAGAGGATGTCCAATTCGGGGGGAGAACGGTTTATGCATCAAGACTTTCCACTGCTCAACATGAGCTGTGGCTTGGACAGATGAGCCGACGTGTGTTGCTATTCGGCAGGCGAGCCCGTCCCGTCCTCAAGGCCGGGACCTCCTTGGTGCCACTGACCGGTGCCGACACTGACCGGTGAACCTGTGGCAGGTCGCGGAGGAATGGAGCTGAGGCGGGGAGTAGGAGTAGCATGGAGTAGCTCGAGCATGCTGAAAGCCAAAGAATGCAAGGTTTTCATGACAGCCCTCAAACATGCCATGAAGGAGGTTAGACACGGCAAACGTGCAAGACAGAGACATGAAATATGAAGAACAGCAACAGCTGGTGTTGTTCAGCAGCTTTCGATATGCACTTGAAGTTCCTGCGAGAGACAGTCAGGCAATGCTATCTCAGCAGGAATTGCTTCCATCAAGGCTCGGTAGAGCCGTTCTGAGCCGTCGACCTCGCGACACACGCCCTTTCGACATAAAACCGGGAGTTCTATCAGAGATCCATCGACCTCGCTGAAAGTGACACCTGTTCTTTTTGCTCCCTGTGAGGCCCAATGGAAGAGATCAGCCCGAAGTGGCAGGCCCGACTTCACACTCCACGCAGCGTCCACGACCACGCCGACCCATCCGGCCGGCCGTCCGAGGTCGAGGCCGAGCCGGACCCGTCAGTCCGACGTCTCCTATGCGCACGGGCACCAGTGTGGGGGCGCCCCGGTCTTCCAAGTGGCTTGTGTTGCCGGGATAGGAGCGAGTCGGATCGCGTCTTCGACTGCGCCACAAAAGGGCCCACCCAGCTCCAAGGTGGCTGAGCTGATGGCGAAGCTGCCGCGGGGTTGATCGGAAAAAGGGCGCGGGCAAAGTCACCTGCCTTGGGAAGGCCTTGAAAGCAAAGGCACTCATTCTGTGACACAGGTGACTGACAGGTGGTCAAAAGTTCCTGTCACACGTTTCCATTCTGTCGGTGGATGCTGGCCGCACTCGCATCACCCACGCAGGATCCTGCCAAAGCTCTTCCAAGCCTTGACCAAGAATACGCATTTGAAGCACTTGCCATCCCTGGCACGGCTTGACATGTGAATGACTTTCTCCTTTTTGATCGTGCACTGCGAAAGCCGCACCAGGATGATGGGCAACACAGCCTTGGAATCGAGTGGCGTCAGAATCCCAAATAACACAGAATCTACTTGCTGCCGTTGGGACCCTGTATATTGATTATATAGTATAGTCATATTAGTTATGCAAACTGTTACGAAGTAATAGTGTATTTTGAGAACGTAGCAATAACGAATGAGTAAGGGAATGAGTGGTTGTGCATACGTTGGCCATTTTGGCTACAAGTGGCCCCCCCATGACACGATTTTTCAAGTAGGTATCCGTGTGCCCCCATGGAGGGGGAGGACGTGGAGCTCGTGACGGGGGGGCCTATCACGGTGCCAGATGAGGACGACGAAGAGCTTCCAGAAGCTGAGAACCTGCAGGATCTGGCGGTGCGAGTGAGGGAGGTTGAGGCTATGAGGGCCGCAGATGTGTGGCTAGCAGAGACTCCGACTGAAATGTACTCGGCCACGGAGCCGCCAGATGACAAGCCGGAAGAGGTGAGCCCACTGATGAAACTTCGGCAGTTGGTGGATTCTACTACAGCGTCCTCATCAAGGCCGGCAAGTGAGCAGACAATGGACGTGCAGAGAGATGAGTATGGAGTGATCACCAGCGAGAGTCAGAAGCTCAAGAGGTTCGTCCCAGAGCCTCTGAAGATGCCCTGGGAGAGGGGCTATGCGGCAGTGGTGTTAGGGAAGCCTGATCGTTTGATGCCGCTCGACATGCTGATGGATAGCGGCAGAAGTGCAAAGTTTATGGACATCCAAGTTGAGCCAAAGAACGAGGAGGTCAAGGACGTCAAAGTGAACCCCAGCTTCGTGGTCAAGGGCGGCACTCAGCTACCTTGGGAAAGGGCCCAGTCCGAGGAACGAGACAAGGCCTTGACAGGATGGCAAGTGGAGGCGATGATCCGTCAGCATGGGCCCCAGGTCCTGGATGATGTCTTCGCCAAGAAGAAGAACGGCACCTTGCAGGTAAGGTTGAGTGCTATGATGCTCTACAGTGCTATACGCGTATGTGGATCAACTTCGACGTGATGGAGCTCCCGCCGCAAGAGCAGGAAGTTTTAGAAGTGCTCTTGCCTTCTGCAAGGGAACCACCCCATGCATGAGTGAATCAGTAAGTGCACAAGTGAAGTTTGTGTGTAATAGCAAGTAAGTGACACGTGAAGAGTGGAGTGCAAGTGGAAGTGCCAGTGGGAGAAGTTCCCAAGCGTCGACCTGTGGCCGGGTAGTCCGGATCAGGTCAAGTGGGCGGGGACGTCCTGCCGATGGAAGTGGCCGCCGAGGACTGGCGGGCTGAGCGGGTGAGGCAGGTGGAAGGTAGAGCTGTGAGTTTGAAGTCGTGTGAGCATGATCCAAACTAAGTAAAGAAGTAAAGTAAGTTGAGAACAAGGTCAAGAGCACAGCGAGAGGTTGAGCGACTCAGTGAAGTGAAGGCTCAAGATCGAAGTGTGGTCGGGCCAGACAAGTCGGGCCATGGCGACACTGACAGAGTCGATGGCAGTGTTTGAAGCGAAGTTGAAGGAATTTGGGCTAGACGCCTATCAGGCCGAGATGGGGAGAAGGGGATGGACCACCCTATCCACGTTCGCCTTCGCAAGCAGCTGGGCACCAGGAGCTGGGGATGATACGGCCTTCATCAACCAAGTTGTGGTAAGTTGTGGTGCCGATCCTCGGGCGGGCAGACCATGCTGACTTGCCCAAAGTGCGGAAGTTGTATCATGAGGCCTATACGGTGGTGGCAGCAGAGCTGCGACAGCGGCTCGAGGGCACCCAGGAGGCCGACGGGTCGAAGACCCGCAAGTTGCCAGCAGTTGAGCGCAAGACAAGGTGGGCCTTGTTGAGGACCACATATGGGCACCTCCAGATCAACGACCAGCTCGAGCCGGCACACCATGTGGTCGACAAGTGAAAGTCGAGCTCGAGGGCGAGCTCAAGTACTTGGCCCCGCACGAGATCCCGACACGTGATCAGGAACTCCAAAACATCAAGACGGAGGAGCTGATCAAGAGGGACGCAAGTGGGCATCTGAGGGCCCATGACGAGGCGAAGATCCCTGATGCCGACGCCAGGACAGACCTGAGGTTGCGCCAGGCGTACACTCGCCGTGGGCTGGCTCTCGAGATTGCCGACGCGATGACATTCACGGTGCATGAGAAGTTGGTGGACAAGCTCTTCCAGGAGTACGAGAGGGAGCCGCCTGCTGGATACAGCCAGGTCATTCTGTCGCAAGTCACAGCGGCAGATCGAAGGGCATGGAAGCTCATGAGCGAGCAGATCCAAGGGGACTTGGGAAGGAACCCAGCCGGAAGGCGCCTCGCCGGCCCTGGAGCAGGTGATTCATTGTCCTTTTGCTGCCGCTGCCGGGGCCCGTGCAAGTGGGGTGAAGGAAGCTACCAAAGAGAGCCAGCCGCAGGAACAAGAGCAGACCGGTGCTGGCAAGAGGAAGCTCATGAAGGAGAACCAGAAATTGAAGGAGCGGCTGAAGAAGGCCGAGACCAAGAAGAAGAAGCAGGAGACCTTGCAGCGCGAAGAGGACAAAACGGCGGCCCCCAAGAAGATGCCGATCAAGATGCCGAAGGAGTTGTGGGGCCTGACGCCCACAAAGCAGGGAGAACGCGTCTGCTACGGCTACAACATGGCTACCTGATTACCTGCAAGCCCAAGATGGGAAGTGCACGAAGGGGCTGCGCATTTGTATGCGCTGCTGGAAGCAGGGTCATGCAGCAGTGAACTGCCAGAGCCAGTGAGAGGCAGTGGAGGCCGATGAGACAGGCCTGGAAACGGGCGAAGCCAGGAGAACTCGCATCGATCCCGTCGAATGTACAGAAAGCTTTTTCGCCGTAGGGCACGATCCCAACAGACAAAGTGAAAATGTGAGTGGTGAAGTGCCGCAAACGTTTGAGTTGTTTGCAGGGTCGTGCAAGTTGTCAAAGTGTCTGAAGTTGCATGGATTTTCCGCAGTAGGTATAGACCATAAGAAGTGTAAGAACCGAGTAGGACCATGTATAGTGCTGGACCTGTCCAAAGTAAGTAGTGCCAAGTTTTTGCAGAGTAAGGTTGATAGAGGCGGCGTTGTATTCATCCCTATGGCCCCACCTTGTGGCACCATCCCAAGAGCTCGGGATAAGCCCATCCCGACGTGGTTACAGAAGCGTGGAGTCCCATCGCCGCCACTGTTGAGGAGCGAAGAACACCCAAGTGGTCTGCCGAGCCTCAGGGGACAGAACTTGATGAGAGTGGAGTTGGCTAACGCGCGCTACGAAACAGCAGCAGCAGCAGTGTTTAGACATGGCCATGCCAATGGAGTGATCGTTTTCATTGAGAACCCAAAGAATAGCTGCATGTGGCTTGTGCCGTGTATTGCTTCATTGTTCCAGTTGACCGGTGTGTTTTTCACGTGCTTCCATGCGTGCATGCACGGTGGGGCTACAGGGATAAGCAGACCGCGCTACTGCGCAACTGTGCAGACCTGTGCCAGCTCGCCGTTCGGTGTGACGGCAAACACAAGCATAAGCAGTGGGGGGTAAGTAAGTCCCTTGCGGGTGGATGGAAGTTCGATACCGCGTCTGAAGCGGAGTACCCACTCGTGTTCTGCCAACGTGTTGCCGTTATTGTCGGCAGAATAGCTCGTGCGCGAGGGTTCCACTGCATCCAGAGTGAACCTCGGGCGACCCCGCTCGCCGCCCAGGCCTCCAGTCAATGGAGAATCGCTGGAGGCAAACAGCCCCGAGGGAGACGAGCGACCGCCATGTTGCCTGAGGACGGTCAACAAGTAGAAATCCTAGTGACTGACCCCACTGACTTGCAGAGAGTTGACAGGTGGCAAGGTAGGTCGCAAGCGGTTCAACACCTTGGCGGGCGTTCATTTCCTGTTGGTACACGCATTTTGCACCAATTTCCGTCCGACTCTCAGGGCGGGGGCGGAGGTCAAGTTGTTACGTTTGGGATACCCATGACCCCAGTGGAAGCAGTTAGGCGGGCGAGACAGCTGCGGCCACGCTCAAAGAGGTGCAGAATGGGTGGCTTGAAGGGCCGCTCGATGCCGACCAGGTAGGGGATCGCGTGGGCCCCGTTTTGGACGCCAAGTAGGAGGTTCGGCGTAGTCCAAGGGCAGAAGGTGAGAAACATCGATGACCTGAGCGAGTTCTCGGTGAATCAGTGTTATGGCCCAGGTGAAAAGTTGGATCTCGGAGGTGTCGATGAAGTAGTTTCATTGGCAGCGGCCTGGATGAGGGTGCACGGATGGCGTGGCGAGAGGGCGAGGGTTGAGCTGCCTTCAGGCATGGTCTTGGAAGGTCCCAAAGCCAAGGAGTTTCGGGGGGCGGACCTAAAGCTCAGCGGCAGGTGTCTCGACCTCAAGTCTGCATATAAGCAACTTGCACTGGCCCCGAAAGAGAGGAGCAATGCAGTTATAGCGGTTCTGAACCCCAGTGATAGCAAGATTAAGTACTTCATATCATGTGTCCTCCCGTTTGGCGCCACAGGAGCAGTCATGGCCTTCAACAGAGCGGCAAGAGCTCTCAGGGAAGTGCTTCAGAGGTTCTTGATGCTACCAGTTGTCAACTACTTCGACGATTTCCCGCATGTTGATGTAGAGCAAGTCGTAGTTCGATCACAAGTAGTGATGGAGGAGGCCATGAGGACCCTCTGACAGCACAGCTGTCCCGTGAGCATCCCCAATCGAGAGAAAAAGAGAGTTTCGGTCACGCGCAACTTGCGGAGTGACGAAAGCAAACTGTTACGAAGTAATAGTGTATTTTGAGAACGTAGCAATAACGAATGAGTAAGGGAATGAGTGGTTGTGCATACGTTGGCCATTTTGGCTACAAGTGGCCCCCCACGACACGATTTTTCAAGTCCCACCCTCACCGCCCAGAACCCCGGGTAGTCCGGGGTGGGGTGTGTGGGGGACGCCCAACCAGAAAGTAAGCAGTCAAGTAAGTAGGGTGTCTAAGTAAGAGTGACGTGAGTCCGAAAGGGTCAAGATGTACAGAAAGTATGCAGTCAAGTAAGTTGCCAATTTTCGAATAACTCTGACAGCACAGCTGTCCCGTGAGCATCCCCAATCGAGAGAAAAAGAGAGTTTCGGTCATGCACAACTTGCGGAGTGACGAAATATTTACATATTAATTACATATCTTTCCAAACATTCTTCCTGCTTCCTGCAACTTCTGCTCCAGCTGGAAAGGACATGGATGAAAGAACTCCCGGAATTGATCATGCCCAGGTTCCAATGCTTTCGAACAGTCCACCACGGGTCCAAGCTTGACACCACAGGCTAACTTTGAGTTGAACATGCCCAGTGAAGATACTGGCTGCCAGAAGCGTGGTGTTCCCACAAGCAAGAGCATGTGAAGATGAGCCAAGCAGCCTTCGAATTCGGCACCACCTCATCGCTTCTCTCATCTCTCGCGTTCCAAAGAAGGACGGCATTTGCTTTTGCTCGGAGACACCGAGACCACCCCTCGACGGCGTTGGCGCCATGGGGCGCTCGAGTCTTTGCCCTGGATCAGAGCTCTGAGAGAGACCGAGATAAGACCGAGAGAGAGAGAGGCCAACCTAATTGTCATGGCCTCCAATCGACTTGCGTTGGCCTCCAACCTAAGAGAGAGAGAGTGAACTGCCCTCCAAACAAACATCCCATTCATGTTCGAACTGCAATGGTTTGTTGATGTTCATTTCGTTCAAAGGTAGCAGCAGATCCTTCAGCATGCCCAGAAAACCGCAGGACTAGAGTCTAGAGACAGTGACAGGATTCTGTCGCTGAGATTTTCATGCTGCGAGGAGACTGGAACTGTGAACACTTGGAATGTCGAGCGACAATTTGGATTTGTCTCTTGCAACAGCGGCCGTGCCTGACCCCAGAAATGATCTTGTTTCTGTGACATATGCACCTGGAAAAACAGCACAGTCTTCGAGAGTTTTCTGCACAGGCATTGCTCCCTCCTTATTGTTTGCTTTCTGGATGCTTTTTTTTGAGGCTCGGATGTGTTTCTTCACGCTGAAGGTTTCAAGGACGTCGATGTTCCTCTGGACATGTGATTTTACACATTTTGTTTTTTTAATTTTTCTTTTACAAACGCGCGTCGCTTCGGGCTTGTTCGTTTTCGGGCCCCAACATGGGCTACATCGCTTCTTTCCCCCCCACGTTTTGACCGAAGTCCTGCGGGGTTTTCCACTCCCGCCGCGTTTGCCAGGTCCGCGACCGGGTGAAGAAAAGCGGCCTCAAACGCCGATGCCTCGGACCTTCGACCTTCGTCCGACCGTCCCGTGCGACCGTGTGACGGTCACGCCACGGTCAGGAGGTGACCAAGTGCGCTTCGATGTGAAGGACCCGCGCGACGCGTCGCGGCGGGGCGACGTGCCTCGGACTCGGCCTCGGCCGCGACCAGGAACCTGGTGGCTCTGGCAGGAAGCCAGAGGCTCCGACCGTCCTCCATCGATGTCCCGTGTTTTTTTTTTTGCCTTTCTTGATTTCTTTTTTCGAAGAACATCGGCCCACTCCGAAGGCCAAGAACGTGGAACTCGACGAACGGAAGAGAGGCCAACCCAGAGCCGGTGCTCAAAAGTCCCCCTGTCCCAGCACACATCCATCGACCGTCGGCAACTTCGCCTGTGTGCAGGCTCTCGACGTTCTCGAAGCAGATCAAGAAGTGGCTCCCGGACCAGGATGGGTCAGGTCTACGGTAGCAATCAAGCGAAAAAGGTCAGGTCTACAGGTCAGCAAAGAAAGGAACAGCAAAGGACATATAGACCTATATAGACCTATTATACAACGGACATATTGTATCAACGGACATTATTCACAAAGGACATATTATACAACGGTATGCGATAGTATCAAAAGCGTCGATGCTTTGTGAAGAACTTCAGATGGAACGTTCTCGTTCCGATGCCCCTGTTTTGAAGGCGGAGAAGATCTGATAGCCGGCGAAATCGCAGATGAGCAAGCTAGCCCGACTCAATGAATCCAATGAGTAGAAAAGAAGGGAGAAAAAAGAGGTGACGAGTACGAGGATAACCCTCACATAGATGGGATTAGGCATTGGACACACGTTTCCATCCTTGAGTAACTGTATACGCACTTTTTTCTTTTAAATCTTTTTTTGTAATGTCGTGATTTAGCTCTATCCTGTGAGCTGAGCGTGGCACGGCGCTGGCATGGCCACATGGAAGTTGTCAGTTCGTTTTTGTTCTCACCTCAAAGGCATGCATCCAAGAGTTGGCAGCGGCGTTGAGATCCAACTCGACCCTGCAGAAGCTGGATGTCCAGGTCAGGTATGTCTCTGTCGCAATCCAGAAACCCAGCTGGTGAAACAATGTGGAAAGGAGGAAATTGAAACACGCCTGTTGGTTTGGAGAGCTGATGTTTGAGTTTTCACAAGGCCAACTTCTTGGAGATGTGCGACCTCACTGTCTCCCTCTCAGAAATAGCTCGACTCACACGTGGTAACGTGGTCAAAGGTGGTCACCGCAGTGGATTTTTGGTCATTTCTGTGACTGGTCCGACTTGTCTCCGCTTTTCATCCCATTTTTGCAGGTGATATTTGAAGCCCTGGCTGAGAACACAGGTCTAAAGGCCGGAGTTTTCCTGCATTGGCACTTGGTGAAGCTATGATGATTGGAGGACCTGAAGGTGAATCTTCAAGCCTGTGCAAAGGGAAGCTTCAGGGACTTGATGAAGGAGCAGGCAAGGGGAAAACAAAACCACGAGTCCCACATGGTAGCTTGAAGGTGGACGTTTTTTCCATTTTTCTCCTCGGTTTTTGGGGGTCGCTTTGGTCCTCCAACGAATTCCCCCGCAAATAAGACGACCACTCCGGGAGTCTCCGACAGTAGGGTCTCGACGTCGGCATTCGGCATGAAGCGTGGAGTTCCATCCTTCTTGTTCAAACAAGTGGAAGGTGGTGTTTCTTTGGCATCAACATGCTTTCCACATGGGGAGACTATAGCTTCCGTTGAATCAAAGCTTAGAATTGATTTGGTTTGGCTTGCTGATGCACTGGGGAAGGGATGGGAAGGGAACTGCCAGGGGAACGATGTCTACAAGGCAGCAGCTGCTGCTTTTCGCAGCAATCGAAGCTTGATCAAGCTGGATTTGCCATCTCCTGAGCCGCTATTTTGGAGTTTTTTCTTTTTTTTTCCAACTGTAGCCCAAGCAAAGAAACGGTGCATTGTTTGCGAGCTCAGCCAACATGTGTTGCATCAGAGAGATTGAATGGGAGATGGCAAAAGGAGTTTCCAACAGTTTGCTTTGTTCACAAGGATTCTGTTGCAGCGGCATTGGCAAGATCAGATTTGCAGGGGCTTGATGCAAAACAAGGAGGACGGTTATGAGCCCAAGATGAGCTAAGTTTCGTTGTTCCTGAGAAGCACTGCATTTAGCAGCGCTTATACTTATGTGCAACTTGAGAAATAAGGGGCCGACGGAATCTTGAGGCTTATTACAGACATTTATTGCAGGAGCAGCGCAAATCGGAAGCAAAGGCTGGTGAGATTGGAGATCGCAGCGCCAAATTTTGCATCGAGCTTGTGGCTAAATCCACAGGATGACTGCTAGCGTGGGCTTGCTGCACTCTCATGAGTGGGGCTGATCTTGGGACGCTGCATTCGCAGCTGAAGGGATAGATTTCAGCAGAATTCAAAGCTTGCAAGCCGATAGTTGTTATTTGTGTGTAGGGTGTCCGACACCATCTAAGCAGTTTCACCTGACGCGGAAGAGGGAAAATCCAGAGGATTTCAAGACAAATCCAGATACCGTTTGGTGCACGTTCTCGTATGAATCTCACTCACTGTTTGCCCATATGCTGTTGCAGCTTCGAGTTGTGTGATTGTGCGCATGTAGTAGTGGGAGGTTGGCAAACAAAGCATGCTAGACGTGTCCTAGAAGCCATGGACTTGGAACATTGTGACATCCCATTTCACGCAGACTGAGGATATCTGAGGATCATTCAAGACTTACATGAGTTCACAAAAACGCCCAGCAAGGCGACCGCATGAGACCAGCCCAGCTGCACATGTTCAGTGGAAGGGATCTGACAGGATCGAGGTCGGGGGCGTTGTCCAATGGCAGCCGGAATGGCACTATGGGATGATGAAAGACCACCCTTCGCCGAAGCCTATGCTCTTGACGTCAGTGAGTGTCATTTGACAGTAAAAGAACCTTTGCGCTGAGGTCCCAGTCCCTGTGGTGCCAACTCTTGATGCCTGCGATGAGCCGGGAGGTCCAGGTTGGGAAAGGAAGATTTTCCAGCCTTTTCCGTCCTGCACAGGCTTGACAGGAGGCATACTGGCCTGGGGCGATTGTTGGTCGCACGTGATGATCATCCTCTCGAGGCAGCCCTGTTTGAAATATTGGCCCCAAAGTACCTTTGCTCAAGTATTTCTACGCGTCTAAGTTGTTTTCCTTACTTGTCCCTTCACTGATGTTACTGTCATACGTGTGTTGGGATTGACAGTTTTGCTCGACTGCTCTCAACTTAGTCCTTTAGGCTGTGCTTGTTGTATGGTTGTTGTGCATCAGGTGGTTGTTGTGCATCCAATGTTTGTTGCTCTTGCTGTTGCTGTTGCTGTTGCTGTTGCTTGCTTGCTTGCTTGCTGGTTGGTTGGTTGGTTGGTTGGTTGGTTGGTTGGATTTGTTTGTTTGTTTGTTTGTTTGTCTATGTTGTTTCACATCGAATAAAACACCTAGTCGTACCCGCGGCGTAGCTCAAAAAGAGACCAGTACTTAAACGGTCATTTGTGGTTGAAACCCGTGAAACATCAGTTTATTTGTTTGTGCATTTTTGCTGCTGCTGCTGCTGCTGTTGTGGTGGTGGTGCCGTACATGCTGAACCTGGTTCGAGTTAGTTTCTGTCCGTGACTGCTTGTATTTTGCGTTTGGGCCGTCTGTTGCTGTTTTGGCCGTGATATTTTTGTGCCAGCGTACCAAAGGTAGGCTTCAAATATCCACTTCAATAACTCATTGTCAGAAACTTGGACACAGGGAAATGGAACCACTTGCCGATGACCTTGATGACAAGGCAACCAAAGATTCTTTGGGACAATAAACTTTAGCTTCCTCCAAATTCCTGCTTGGTGGTTTCTGGTTAACACGAACTCGTGAATTCTGCTGAGCGTGGTTTCGCCCCAGTGAATAAGTACGAAAAGCCAAAACATGGAATACGATAGGGAACTTCTAAGTCAAAACAAAAACAGCTTTGTTGACGCTGCCTCATATGTGATATGCGTACTTCTGCTCCTGCGTGTGATGGAAATAGTCTGATGTGTTGAAATTGCTCCATCGAATACAATAGGGTTTTCCTGCAACCTTGCGTTAGCAGTTGAATTGCGTTTAGGATTTGTGAGGGACAGGCGACGAATGATAGGAATTTTATCTTTTTGGGCTGACTTGCCTTATTCGCTCCAAAGTGACCCTTTCATGGTGTTTAAACTGCCAGTCAGCCGGTCCTGGAGCGTGGGGACTTGGCGCTCCGCGTTCTTGAGTCGGGTGCCATGCTGGTTTGAGACTATCCCGAGGATGCAGTCAGTTGCACAATGCCCAAGGCTTTCAAGGGATGACGGCTGCGGCATCTTTGACAAAGGTCTGTCGCAGGCACAGATTGCGACGCTCCAGGCAACCCTGGATAGCTTGAAGTGTTTGAGGACGGTCGCATCCGTTGGCACAGAGACGGAGGAGATGAAGTCAGTAAAGTCAGATACGACAAAGAGCGGGCCAGCCACCCAAGACTGTATTGTACCTTTGCATGAATGATACAAACTACACTGAGGAAGACAGAATCCTTGTCCCTCCACGTCACCTTGCCAGCTCGCGGCGCTCTCTGCCCTTGAGGTCCCAAGATGATTGTCATAAGCAACTTTTATTTTGCTTCTTGTGTGTGCGTGGATCAGGTTGCGGAGTTGATAGTGCAAAGGCCCAGAACATGGTGTTTGCAGCCCAGTGACGTTGTTCAGCAGGGCCCGATACTGCTGGAGGCCGTTTCCTCGCTGAGGCCTTTGCCCATGCGTCTTCGCTTGGTCGTGCCTGTGCTGCTGCCGTTGCTGTTGCAGCAGGCCTATTTTTCTCATGAGCACTCGCGAAAGGTTTTAAGGCAAATTCCAACATCACATGTCTCTATAACATGTGCTCGCGTCTTGTTGATCAAAACCCAAAATCTGGTACAGGTTCAGGGGACATCTACTGCTCCTTTGACTTTGATGGAAATGTAGATTTGCTTGGCCGTATTCTTGTTGTTTTTTGTCCGAGTTTTAGGAAGATTTCCCGGCGTAGCGTGTGCGCTGTAGACATCGCAAATAGCACAGCAGACACACAGGTGTGTTGCGCCCTATTGTGATTGCATTGAGTCATTCAAATCTTCGTTATTGATGGTTCAATTCTCATTTATAGCTTTGAATAGAAACTGACATATGGTAGATTCGAAGTCCTGTTTTTTGTGATGCATACCAGGCTGATAGCATGGCGGTGCAATCCGTGAGGGGCAGAAGACTTTCTTGAAGTATATATAGACAGCTTCAATCAAGGTCACCCTCCTGCAACTCCAGAACTGGACCGCATCAATCGGTTCGATACCCATGTCACTATGGCCAGTTGGGGCCTTGTTGATAAGGCAGCTTGTTCACACTACTTCAGGCAGACTGAAGTTTGTTCGTTTTACACCGTTGTTAGAGCACATGTGGATCACTAGCGGGTCGAAATATGAAGCCCGTTTTGCGTGGGAGGAGTGGGGCGGTCAATGATCACACCGTTTTAAATTGAATCTATTTCAAGAGCTTTCATGCGTGATTAATTGACCGCCCCGACCTGCTTACTTCACACTTGGTAGGGAGCAAGGGTTGCGATGTGACACAGGTCAAGAAGAACAACTTTTGTCTGGGTAGTGCGTCATACATGAAGCTTTGCATTTTGTTTTAGTTTTTGTGTAGTTTTGGAGGGCATAAGAATCCCCGAAACTACATAATGACAGCCCCAAGAAAACATGTTGCAGGCCATGGTTTTTGACCGCTCTCAAAACAACT
The DNA here is from genome assembly GCA_963970005.1 of Durusdinium trenchii. NCBI lineage: Eukaryota > Dinophyceae > Suessiales > Symbiodiniaceae > Durusdinium > Durusdinium trenchii. Next base: position 59,574 of record CAXAMN010026917.1, read on the forward strand.
CAGCAGATGAAGACATATGCAAAATTGGGAGGTTGGGACATGACATGCTAGTATGCGCAAGCCCTGCATTAACATGGCCATCACCCTTCAGGCAGACTAAATTTTGTTCTTCTTACGCCGTTGTTATAAACGCATGCGGATCACTAGCGGATCGAATTATGCAGCTCATTTTGCTTGGGAGGAGTGGGACGGTCAATGATCACACCGTTTTAAATTGAATTAATTAAGGAACCTTCAATTTTGACCGGATTGTAGGGGAAAGGGTTGCGATGTGACAAGGGTCAAGAAGAACAACTTTTGTCTGGGTAGTGGGGTATTTGGGCCAGGGCAATGCTGTGCAGGGCCCAACGGCTTTCTTGTTTGGAGCGTTTCACATGTGGCGCAGGCAGCATGAAGCGGAGCTCTTGGCTCAGTTCAGTCTATGTTTTTTGAGGTTGAAGACTCTGATGTTGACTCTCAATTTTGCATTTGTTGAAGGTCGCAATGCATGTTGTGCACGGGCCCTGTGATTCTCTTCTGGCGGACACTGGTTGGCGACCAAGTTCTTGGATTCATTCCAAGTGCACCAAGCCACTTTATTTGCCTTTCGTTCCCAGGGATGCGAGCTAGATCTTCCAGCCAGCGGCCCTGAACAACTTGGGCATACCCCAAACATTTGAATATTTGGAGGAAACACTCTGGGGAAGGATGCCAGAACTATGCAGCTGCAGCTGTGCTTCTTGAGGCCCCTTCTGCTCTTCCCTACGAGGTTTTGGCAGCTTTGGAGCGGCTTATGCCCAAGAGTAAAGAGCAGAGAGTGTATGACTTCAGTGAGTGTGAACACATGGTCACGCAACCAAGCATGGACAGTCACTCAAGTGGTGTGTCGTGAGAGAAATACCTTTTGATATCTGAAGAATGGCTTCACCTACCTCCCTTTTGAGAATCTGGTCAGGAATTTGTAGAAGATATTTAACGAGTTTTGATCGTCTGACTGTCATTTTAGCTGTGGGCACTTCGGAAGAGATGAAGTGAGTGCCTGACTGACAGTCACTGGGGCACCGGGGTAGTGCAGGAGACGCTTGAGCAAAGTGCGGGAAATGAGTTTTCGTGGTATTGGTCGCATGTGAGCCTGTCGCGGCCATTTCAACGTTTCCAACCAACCACTAACCCTTCTCGCAAACTCAGCAATACAAGGGGCATTCAATTTGCAGTTCGGCTGGACTGTTCAGCTGCCTTTCCTGGCTCAAACCGAAAATCACTCTTCTTTTCTCTTGTGCAAAATGCCTTCGAGTGCGGTACGATCGGTGCTATCACCGTATGAGACTCCCCCTTTCGTCGCTATAGACGAAATCCTCAGGTAGATCACCCGGTCGAAGGTGTCATTGCTCTCCAGCTCCTCTCCCCACATAGTGCGCAGCAAAGCCTCAGTGGCCCGTCCTGCTGTTAGGGCCTCGCAGCGCGACGCCAATTTTCAGCCTCCGCTGTACTGTGGGTCACGAACGGCTGGGATGAGCTTTGCCAAGCAATGGGTGCTCCGGCGAAGTAAATCGCCAAACCCTGCATACTGCGGTGTCCAGACCCAGTGCCATAGGCGATGTCGTCGAACACTTCGATCATGTTTCCATGTCTTGGGATCTTCAATTGTCCACGAGCGCCCCAAACTTGATGCACCTTTCCGGTGTAGTGAAGGTCTCCCGGGGTGCCTTTAACATAGGACAGCATCACCTGGCCCACCTCAATCGCCTTCTTTGGGTTCTTGGTCATCAGTCGGCTAATGGCAGCCACCCCCAAAGCCAAGTCAGGCCTTGATCTGGTTGAGAGCCACAGAGGGATCCTGCCATGGCCTGTGCTTCACGGACCAATCGGATGTCTTTCTCCCCTTGCCCTTCAAAATCCTCCTCCGCAATCTTGAAGTTGGGAAAAGTTGAGCTCTCCTTCACATCCCACCGAACCAGAATCTCCTGTTCATACTTTTGTTGGGACAGATGGTATCCATCACCTCCTTCATCGGCCTTGATCTCGAAGCCACAGAAATGGACTGGGTCCTGTGATGATGCCCATTCCACACTCGATGTGGTCCACGTGGCCTGCAGGGAGGTTAAAGCTGACGACAGAGCGGCCTCTTCTCCTGTCAAAAGGGGTTGTCGTCAACGTAGACCGACATAAGCCCGGTCCAGTGACATTCACCTGAGACCACATCAATCTCCTCCAAGCGCCGCAAATTCTCATCGGCGGGTCTTGACGAAATTGCCACGGACCTTTCTGTCCTCCCTCATTCGAATCCAGCTGACTGCCGGCAATGTTCTATCACGATACTGCGACCAGTCTCTTGGCGACGGGGTCAATCCATACATCGCCAGTTTGACCAAACAAACCTCTCCCTCACGGGCTAGACCAAGGCGATTGTATACATTGGGGATCTCCATTGCAACCAATTTGCCATCCTCTCTTCTTCGAGCGTTGAGAAAGGCTACTCGGATGCTACTGCCCATGATTTCATTCAATCTCCACCTTTCTGATGATGGCCTCAGACAATACCCCCATATACCAACCCTGCTCCAGATTGGTGATGTCCACATGGCCGGACTCCTCCTTCACATCTCCGCCAAGTTCGCTTGTACGAAACGGAGCAACTGGAGCCTAGTGAAAGGGGTCCTCCCAGGCACAAGTCGTTTCAATGAGGCCGCTGGGCTTGAGCCACCGTCCCAGCTGTTTGGCGCCTCCTCCACATCCCCTCCGCCAGTCGGATCCTCCGCCGCAAACCCTTGTGTTTCTGCGCCCTGAAAATTCCCTTCACCGGCCTCCGAGGATGAGTTCGATGGCGTCCCAATGGTCCAGCTGTATAACAATCGTGGCGGCTTTGGTCTTGGCCCACAATCATCTTGCCAGAGAGATCGACACTCAAAGTGTAGCTTTCTGGATGGCTGATCCGACGGTGGGGTTTGCTTCGTGCTGAGGCCTTGACGCAATTTTTACAATCACGTCGAGCCGGCGTGTGGTCATGGAGATAGTGATTCCTCCATCCTTCCAGAGCGACTTGACCAAGGGGGCGCAAAGCAGCTTCAAGGGACGGTGTCACGCCTCGCTGAAGATGATCTTGCAAAGCAAGGGCCAGAGCGACCTTTAAACCTGGCGCCGAGGTTGCGCACTGTTTGGAAGCTTCGCAGCGCTCCTTCATGGACATGCTGCTATGCTCTTGGTGAACTTCAGGACCAGTTCCACTGGGAGGATCACGAATACCGTCCAACGCTTGGATATCACGAAGAACCACTGCCAGTGTGGCGGGTTTCCTTCTCACATGACCCATAGGACCTTGGTCGACATGGAGCATCTTGATGTTGTAGGCTTGAGCAAAGGCCTTCCATGCTTGAGTTCTCCAGATGACATGAACTTCTTTTCTTGTACATCTCCTTGGGACGATACTGAGCTGGATCTTCAGGCTGTTCAACAGGCAAAGCAATTTGAGGTTCATGCTCCTGGCGGACATCTTCACACAACATGTACAGGGCTAGCGTCCGGAACAACAGTACACTGTCACCAATCACCAGGGCTTGCTCTGACGAAGACAGTGTTGGTAGGCCATATGGATGCTCTTCCGTCCGCAGAATCTCAGAGCTGATACCGTTCGGCAAGGAGGACCGCCGATGATGGCCTTGACTCGGCCTGAGGCCGCAAGGGACAGCAAGTACTGATAGACTTTGGTTGTCGTGCAAGTCCGCGGCAATCTCTGCATGCAGGTCAATGCGCAAAACCTCAACATTGCCATGCTGGAGCGTCTTCTCCCAGTACTTGGAGTCAGGACCAGAAAAAAGATGCAAAACGATCTGCTTTGCGCGCTCCAACCTGCGACGTTTTTTTCGGTTCCACGGAAGGAGGTTCCCATCCAGACTCTGAAGGTTCGACAAGTCTGGAACGACTCTCATCAACACCTCATCAGGGAGAGCGCCGAACATTTTCTTCAACTTGTAGGTCAGAGCAATTTCCGTGGAATGCTGAACTGACTGCATCATCTCGATGGATGGGTTCGTCAACATCGACTTCAGCAAGTGAGCCTTGCGCAGGAGCCGAATCTGCTGCTGCTCCAAACGACCAATCATAGCCCGACCCACTTCACGAGGCACCATCGGGCATCCGTGATGAATCGCCGCCGAGAGATCACGTCCTTCTTCATCGGACAAGGTGCACTGAGTGTTCTTCCACTCGAACTGGTACCCCAACTCAGCGATGCCACCAAGCGGGACGATCCATGCCTGATCCCATTCTTCATCACTTGGAGCGGAAAGGAGCACTTTGGAGTCCTGCTTCAACCTGAGTTGCACCTGAATCCAAAAGCACTGTTGCTCCGCTGCTATCATGGTCCAATTGGCTCACCTTGATCACACGAAGTTGGAGCGCAAAGGGACTTGAGCAGCTTTGTAGCTTCCTGGAGCAAGGTTTCACCAGATGTTGCCCCAGTCTCCACCTTTGGAATCCACCCCTGGTCCAGCTGCACCACCGCCAGAGCATGGCCCTTCCATCTCCTGAAGTTTGGCCGGAGTTGAAGTGGAGTTCGTTCCGCTTGAAGTGAACTGCTTCCCACCTGTATTGTATGAAGTGGAGGCCGCAACATTGAAAGACGATGACTTGCCTCCCCTTGAGCCGCCACTCGGCTCACCAGTGCCCTTGGTATCTTTGGAAGGAGAGCCCTTGGTCTGAGCCTTCAGCTTGCAGTCAGACTTGCGATGATCTTTGGCTCCACATATCCAACAACGTTGGGCCTTGTCGTCAATGCCATTCCAGGCATGGGACCACTTGCAGTTTTTGCCTGCCTTGCAGCCGCTGTCAGACCGAAAGTAGCGGCAGGGAAGATTCACAGTGGAAGTGCCCTTGCCCTTGTCTTTGTCGCCCACACCATTTGCAGCGCCCGGAGCCTTTGTCTGAGCTTCAAGCTGCTTCACCCGCGCCGGTGTAGACGATGTAGACGGTGTCGTACTCAACAAGGACAAAGTTTCGAGCTCCGCCAAAAGACATTGGCTAAACCGCCGCACACCTTCATGAGGCTGTTGATCCACACCAAGCTGCAAGCGGCTCTGGGCCAAACGGTAAGCGGCCTGTGAGTCCATGGCCGAGATCATGCGTCGCAGCAGGCTCGAGCGCTTTGAGAAGCAATGTACCATCCGGTAACACCGCTCCGGATCAACAATCTGTAGAGCAAAGCGGTGGAGGTCAACTCGCGTGCCGTGATCAAGGCCTGCTGTTGATCACCTGGAATTGCTTTGAGCAGGAGGTGAACACCACGTTGTTCGGTGCGTTGATACCGAAGACCCAACAGCTCATCTGGCAGTCGGGGATCGGTCTGAACCCGCTCAAGGGGTGATGCCAGCTTCCAACGGTCATAGTAGCACTGAGCCTCTCGAAGTGTGAGGTTCCACCGCCTTGCCGAAACTGCCGACAAATCATGGAGCACCGGGCCGCAAACAGCCAACCAATCCCCCAAATCCAGAGGCGAGGCATCCGCTGCGAGAGGTGCCAGTTCTGCTTGGTTGCCCCCACCCCCATCTTGCCACGGAAGCGGAGCCATGGGTGGCGCCCCACCAACACGCCAGCGCCCATAGCCACCATTATGAGGTGGTCCATGAGTGGTACTAGCTCCGAAAACTCCCTCTGCGGGCCGCAGAGGATCATGCAAAGATGCTTGCCAAGCCCGATCACCCTGAGGTACACATCCTGGACCAGGAGGGCAAACGCGATCACATGCATACTAGCCCCCAAGCCATGGGTCAACTCCCGAAGGTCGTGTCCTTGGAGGCCAACAAACGATCCACCCGTCTTCGAGGTTGGTGGAATGTCATGTGAGCACGAAGCGACAGGTCCACCGAATGCTTCAACGCTTCAATCTCTTGCTCCAGCTTGGATGTTCTTGCGTCGCGTGGAACAAAGGCTTGCCCTTCTCGCATGCTCATTGGCAGCCACTGCGAGTCGCCACGGCAGCCATGACCTTCCACTGAGGCATAGGCCTGCAAACTAATTTCAGCCGAGTTGCTTGGAAAAGGAGGCAGTGGCACTTCCGGCAACGCTTCAGCAGGTGGTGCATCAGGCGGCGCTTGAGTTCCGTTGGGAGTGCGCCTGGGAAAGCTCTTTCTTGTAGTTGGACTTCTTTTTGTGGGGGCTCTTGGAGGATCACCTTTTGTGGGCTTCATCACATGACCAGATGAAGGCTCCATGGGAACATCAGCGCCTGTCGACCCACCTCCTGGAGCATCGACCTGCTCCCATGACGAGGGCGTGGAAGAGGGTCCACTACCATGAACATGCTGTTGACCTTTCCTCAACATTTCTACTTCCCCACAACTGAGCGTTTTGCTCTTTAAGGAGGATCACCAGCTCAGCCTCCAGGGCCCTGGCGACCTGCCCATGGAAATCTTGGTGGCTTCGACCGAGGAACCTCCGCTGCTGGGCATCACACCTTCAGAGTTCTTCCCCCTCCACCCATGCCACGACCTTCTCGACGGTTCCTCGGCGGCGTCGCGAACAAGCGGCCGCCCAGATCCAAGGGACATCGCGCCGCGCCCTTTCCCAGTCACCGAGCCCACAGCACTATCCTCGACCGCTGCTTCACCGTCAGCCGTCAGCTTCAAGATCTCCATCATGGGGGACCGGAAGGTTCTCTGGGCGATTCGCCCGCAGCATCGCCTCGGCCTTCATGGTGTCACTCCACCATGGATTCACCAGAGGCGCCGTTGGCGGCAAGGAACGCGCCCTCTCCATCACGCGAACCCGGCCCCACCACACTCTAAGGAAAAGTGGTTGGGCTCATAACCCTCAAACCGAAAATCACTCTTCTTTTCTCTTGTGCAAAATGCCTTCGAGTGCGGTACGAACGGTGCTATCACCGTATGAGACCTGGAAATGGTCCACCGGTTGTTCGTGGAGGAATGCGGGATCTGCAACATGCACACACTTTTCTCATGTTTTTTTCGGTGACTGCTTTGAGCCTCAAATCCCACCAGAGTACGACAATTCAGTGATGTGTTGCATGACGACTTTGTGTTGATGTTCAGCTCCCACTTGAAAAGCTTGATCGGCGCAAGTATCCTGGGCAGTTTTGCGTGACTTTTTTGGCTGCGTGGTCAGTTTTTGCATTCAAAACGGATTTCCATTGCAAGTTTGGAGCACTGACTAGTTTCCAGTTTACAGAACTTTGACTTTACGGACATGTGACATGACTGACTGTGACTAGAGTCTCTTTGTTGAAGTAAACCCCAGATCACGCTCCACAAATCCCAAGTTTCAGACTGGAAACACAAAGCGATGGATTGCTTGCACGGTTGCTGGCGGTTCTTCTTTGGCAGGCTTTTTTTGAATGTGGGGAAGAGGGAACGTTGGTGAAGCATGAACATATTGCTTGCTCATCCAATGTCCCTGACATGCGCAAACAGTTCCATGCAGGTGTTCTTTCTAGACCTGTTCCAGTTTAGAGGCTGCCACCTTTTGTTATGCTCAATATTTTTTGCGTCCTTGCGCATAGCAGTGAAAATGTCAAAAGGTCCAGGGTCAAAATTTCAGAAGGTCTTCTGTACAATGTTCCAGACTTTCATCCAGTTTGGCCCTTTTGTTTTTTAACACCGCGTGCTTGGGGCATCTAAAAAAGCAACAAAACCAGAGTTCCTTGAACGGCTATCGATCGATCTTAGATTTGAATATGGAGATATAAGTGTATTATTTAAGGGCTTACGCCCGACAGCCGGCCAGGGGCCCAAGCAAAGGGGAGGGGGCAGGGAATCAATGAGCAACGCGAGAAGACCCCACCCAACTGATGCATTGTCCACCGTGCAGTCACCCCGGCCGACCAAATCCAAGATGTCAAGTGCTGCTTCTGGACTGGCCCACTGAACCTCTGTCAAGGCCAATTCCGCCTGTCTTCGACTAAAGCCATCTCTTTGCCTCAGCATCTTTGACACTCAAATTTAGCCTGCTGCCTTAAGGCTCTGCAATTGGTGCAATATATATATATATTTTTTTTTATAGTTATATATATAGAGAGAGAGAGGCAGCATTACACGCTGGTATCTCGAAAGAACAGTTCTTCAAACGATTTTTCCCTAGACTTTTTCCACGTTCTATCTACCTGAATCTACCTTCCGCCCCCCTCATAGGCTGCCCGAATCACAGAACTGGACGAGTTGAAGTGATGAAACAAGATTGAACACCTTAACTTCCTAACTTTCGCCCAGTTTGCAGCGTCTCCATCATCTCCTCTTCACGATGGACGCCAGGGCCCTCGTGGAAGAAACTCCTCTTCCCGTACATCTGGTCATCGGGAGTGAACATGCACCGAACATTCCTGGCTTGATTGGTACGCGAAAGCGCTGGCGCGGAACCGGCCGGGGGGTTGGTGACCAGCAGCGGACGCTGCGTCTAATCTATCTGGCCCTTCAAACGGCTTGGGATGTGCGGCGTGATGTGAAATATGGTGAAACATGTCCCTCACACGTCCAAGAGGGGACGTTGAACCCGCGTACGCGGGGGAGGGGTCACTGCAGTGGATAATTCATGTGGAATCCCTCAGCCAATAACTTGCTAAATGAAGCAAGGCAAGAGTAATTATATAACTCCAGCTAGCTGAAGCTAGCTTTTGTGATGACAGGGGAAGTGCCTTTAAAACCTTTACTTTTGGGGTGCCATCTAGAGTCTTCCGTGAGGATGGTTTTCCACTTGAAGGCTTCTGGGGTAGGGGCTAATGCGGTCCGAGCCAAACTTCTTTCAGATGTTTCTACTCTTCAGATCTCTTCAGTGTTTCGGGTGCCATTCCCAAAACTCGTGTTCCTCTTGGATGTAGATCCGCGCGTGCGTGCGTGCGTGACCAGGTTGGTTTGGTGCATGTCTCACCGGGCAACTTCAGTATGTTTGTTCTTGGTCGGAATCATTGGAAATCACGGAGGAACTGCTTGCTTTGGGAAACATTGGGAAACTTTTTCATGAGATTCCCTAAAAGGAATGACACTGAGGCTGATATTCACACACTGAGGCTGAAACGAGAGGATGGCCGAAACGGCGCTCAACGGCCAGCCCTTCGGAACCCTCGAATCCACATCTCAACGGCCAGATTCTGATTGGGGCTTTCGTCACCAGTCTCCTTCTTGTCATCAGCTGCTACCTACCAAAGGGGTGCCACCGGCTGTTCATGAACCAGTCGTATAAATTAAATAGAACTCGATTGGAATTCAGCTGGACAGGGAGTAGTTCACTGCTCCCAAACAAACTTGACATGAGGGCCTTCTACCATGGTCGTTCCCCACCTCTTGGTACTCCATCTTCCTCTGACCCTTCACCACCAGGCTGACGCCCATGAAAATATTAGCCAAGCCAACCAGGCTTTGCCAAGTGAACGCAGCTTTCGGCAAGAAGAAGAGCTGTTGCCAAACAAATGAAAAGACCTGCTCGAAGGCTCAGCAAGGAGAGAACATGTCACATGGCAAGACATCTTTGTTACAGTCCTTACTTCTTCCTGCGTAGTTTTTCGGCATGTTGATGTTGGTCTACCTTGCCGTTTGGGCACTTGATGCAGCCTAACAAGAAGCTAGTAGAAACAAGTGCCACGCTAGTAGTAACAGGTGCCTTACTAGTAGTAACAAGAAGCTATTAAATTTACTTTAGTTTTAGTTCTAATTGCTTCTTGTTACTACTAGCAAGGCGCCTGTTACTAGTAGCGTGGCACCTGTTACTAGTAGTAACAAGAAGCTAGTAGTTGGTCTTCTTGAAATTCGAAGTCTTGGGCGCCGAAGTCCTCTCCTCTTGCCTCTCACCCTCCTCCTAAGTTGTCCCTTGCAGACTTGCGTCGCAAGACCTTAAAGGTCACCCCCGAAAGCGTGGTCAGCAGCAGGGAGCATTCCATGACTGGCTCCTTTTCGAGGGGAGTGCTACTCATGGATGAATCGTCAAGCTCTTTGTGCGGCAGGCTATTTGCTATCATTGTTTGAGCCACAGGTGCCAAGTCTGCTCATGGGCTATTCCTACGGCCAGGGATGTTTCCTGAAGACAGATGCTAAGGCACCCACCTTGAGCCTCTCATGGGCTGGCATGATGTTAGGGGTACTCGTGGTATAGCTCCTCGTCAAAAGCGTCTGAATCTGGTCCTTCCGCGGGGAGCAGCTCCAGCCAATGGGGTTTTTCAAATTTGTCGCGCATAAAGAAGGCATTGTGCTCTGCCTGCGCCCACTGTTCAATGTCACCCCAATCTAGGAGGGTAAACCGTTGCAGCTGCTCGCACCCGCAGAAGGCACGGTTACCTATGTCACTGAGTTCTGTCGGGATGACAACTTCTTGCAGCACAACACAATTAAGGAAGACTTCTTTTCCAATTTGCATGAGTCGCGGTGGAAGCCATATGCACTGCAATGCTATACAGTGGGCAAAAGTGGAAGAGAGTAGGGCTGTGACCTCTGTGCTCATGAGGTTGACCTCCACTAGACTTTTGCAGTTTTCACAGGCCCTCGGCCCGATGTTGTGGAAATCATTCGGCAAGCACAGCTGTTCAATGCCTGCTCCACAAAATGCGCCTTCAGGCAGAGCTCGTGGTTTATTAGTATGATCCATATCAAAGGTGATGGTTGTAAGCGTGAGGCAACTCTCGAAAGCATATTTGCCAAGCTGTGCGCCTGGTGCCAGGACGCTGCTGTCCTCTGTTTTGTGACTGACCCCAACGCTGCCTAGGGAACAGCACTCTGCAAACACCCTCCGGCCGTATTGGACACACCCTGGTGCGGCGACCTCACGCAGCACATAGCACCCCAGGAAGGTCCCTTCCGCCAGACTTATGACCGAAGGTGGAAGCTTGACAATCTGTAGTTGCTGGCAACTCTGCCAGGCCGCAATTCCTACATGTTGGACGCCAGTTGCCACTTCTACGTGCCGGATCGTGGGGAGCGCGCAGAAAACATCTTGCAAATGAGTATAAATGAGTGCATTGTTCTTGCTTTTTTCCTTGTTCTTTCTTCCCCTCTCTTTCTCTCTCTAACTCTCGCTCGATTTCGTCTTTCTGTCTGCTTTCGTTTAACGTTCTCGCAGGTTTGTCTGTCCTTGCGGGTGCCGTTGGCACGCAGCATAAGGCATAGGCTTGCTAGGTGTATCCTCTGCTCGGTATCCTGTATTCTTGCTTAGGTCACTAAGGCGGTCAAGCAGCATAGTAAAACGGAGGTTTTAAAAAATGTATTGAAACTTCTGTCTGCTTCGTGGCCGCAGCAAAATGCGAACTTCTTGCTCAGTTGTAAGTTGATGCCGTTGTGGGCAAATCTTGCAATGACTTGGAAAAGCATCGCAGCAGCAAATTTAAACTTTCTGTGGGGGACCCCGGCTGCCTATGCATTCGCAAACCTTTCGGGAGCTTTGCGACTCTTTCGTGCAAGTTAAGTTGTTGTGAGTCTGGCTTAAAATCCACTACCATTTAATGTAGCACGGGGGCGTTGTTGTTGTTGTTGTCGTTGCTGTTGTTGTTGTTGTTGTCCTTGTTGTTGTTGTTGTTGTTGTTGGTGGTGTGGTTGTGGTTGTGGTTGTGGTTGTGGTTGTAGTGGTTGTGGGTGTGGATGTGGGCCCAGCAGCCGCCCGCGATGCAGACGAAGCGCCCCGGTTTGTTGTTGTTGTTGTTGTTGTTGTTGTTGTT
>CAXAMN010026917.1:71203-90376 GCA_963970005.1 Durusdinium trenchii
CCCGGTGCGGCACGCATTTCCAGCATTATTTGGGCCTACGTTGGGCAATGTTGACCCAGCTTGAGCCACAAAGCCGGAAAAATGGAAGAAGCAGAAAACACAGTAAAACACAGTATTTCTGGCTCCCCTCTCTCCTTCGGAGAGGAGAGACTGCCTACGGCAATGACACGGCCAGGGCCCCTGGCCAGATTTAAGGGCTTACGCCCGACAGCCGGCCAGGGGCCCAAGCAAAGGGGAGGGGGCAGGGAAAAAGGGCACGGGGGCGTTGTTGTCGTTGTTGTTGTTGTTGTTGTTAGCCCAGCACCCGCCCACGATGCAGACGAAGCACCCGGTGCGGCGCGCATTTCCAGCAACATGTTTTCTTGGGGCTGTCGTTATGTAGTTTCGGGGATTCTTATGCCCTCAAAAAATACACAAAAATTCAAACAAAATGCAAAGCTTCATGTATGACGCACTACCCAGACAAAAGTTGTTCTTCTTGACCTGTGTCACATCGCAACCCTTGCTCCCTACAATCCTACCAAGTGTGAAGTAAGCAGGTCGGGGCGGTCAATTAATCACGCATGAAAGCTCTTGAAATAGATTCAATTTAAAACGGTATGATCATTGACCGTCCCACTCCTCCCACGCAAAATGGGCTTCATATTTCGACCCGCTAGTGATCCACATGTGCTCTAACAACGGTGTAAAACGAACAAACTTCAGTCTGCCTGAAGTAGTGTGAACAAGCTGCCTTATCAACAAGGCCCCAACTGGCCATAGTGACATGGGTATCGAACCGATTGATGCGGTCCAGTTCTGGAGTTGCAGGAGGGTGACCTTGATTGAAGCTGTCTATATATACTTCAAGAAAGTCTTCTGCCCCTCACGGATTGCACCGCCATGCTATCAGCCTGGTATGCATCACAAAAAAACAGGACTTCGAATCTACCATATGTCAGTTTCTATTCAAAGCTATAAATGAGAATTGAACCATCAATAACGAAGATTTGAATGACTCAATGCAATCACAATAGGGCGCAACACACCTGTGTGTCTGCTGTGCTATTTGCGATGTCTACAGCGCACATGCTACGCCGGGAAATCTTCCTAAAACTCGGACAAGAAACAACAAGAATACGGCCAAGCAAATCTACATTTCCATCAAAGTCAAAGGAGCAGTAGATGTCCCCTGAACCTGTACCAGATTTTTGGTTTTGATCAACAAGACGCGAGCACATGTTATAGAGACATGTGATGTTGGAATCTGCCTTAAAACCTTTCGCGAGTGCTCATGAGAAAAATAGGCCTGCTGCAACAGCAACGGCAGCAGCACAGGCACGATCAAGCGAAGACGCATGGGCAAAGGCCTCAGCGAGGAAACGGCCTCCAGCAGTATCGGGCCCTGCTGAACAACGTCACTGGGCTGCAAACACCATGTTCTGGGCCTTTGCACTATCAACTCCGCAACCTGATCCACGCACACACAAGAAGCAAAATAAAAGTTGCTTATGACAATCATCTTGGGACCTCAAGGGCAGAGAGCGCCGCGAGCTGGCCAAGGTGACGTGGAGGGACAAGGATTCTGACTTCCTCAGTGTAGTTTGTATCATTCACGCAAAGGTATATTACAGTCTTGGGTGGCTGGCCCGCTCTTTGTCGTATCTGACTTTACTGACTTCATCTCCTCCGTCTCTGTGCCAACGGATGCGACCGTCCTCAAACACTTCCAAGCTATCCAGGGTTGCCTGGAGCGTCGCAATCTGTGCCTGCGACAGACCTTTGTCAAAGATGCCGCAGCCGTCATCCCTTGAAAGCCCTGGGCATTGTGCAACTGACTGCATCCTCGGGATAGTCTCAAACCAGCATGGCACCCGACTCAAGAACGCGGAGCGCCAAGTCCCCACGCTCCAAGACCGGCTGACTGGCAGTTTAAAAACCATGAAAGGGTCACTTAGGAGCGAATAAGGCAAGTCAGCCCAAAAAGATAAAATTCCTATCATTCGTCGCCTGTCCCTCACAAATCCTAAACGCAATTCAATTGCTAACGCAAGGTTGCAGGAAAGCCCTATTGTATTCGATGGAGCAATTTCAACACATCAGACAATTTCCATCACACGCAGGAGCAGAAGTACGCATATCACATATGAGGCAGCGTCAACATTACTTGTTAAAATTGTTTTTGTTTTGACTTAGAAGTTCCCTATCGTATTCCATGTTTTGGCTTTTCGTACTTATTCACTGGGGCGAAACCACGCTCAGCAGAATTCACGAGTTCGTGTTAACCAGAAACCACCAAGCAGGAATTTGTTTGGCGCGGGCCAGTTCGTCTGTGGTAGCCTTGAGGGCTCGAAGGGCGGTGCCTTCGGCAGCTGCTGGTGAATGGGTTTGGAGTTGCTGGGTGAGTAGGTTGATAAGGGGAGCGTGGAAGGCACGAGCCTGTGTGGTTTTGTTGGGGACTTCTTGTCCCTGGGCAATGGCGTCGAGGTCGAAACGCTTCTCCCGTATCTCTTGTAGGAGGTGGGTGACGAAGACTGATTCGGCAATGCTGCGAGTCGGAATCAGTCCGCAGTACTTGCCATGACTGAGGGTCCTGGCAGTATACTCGGCAGTGCCATGGTAGCCGAGCTGCCACGGCAAGCCCTCAAAAGTGGGTAGTCCTGCAACGCCAGCTCTGCGGGACCATTGTGTGGGTTGTATCATGCGGTGGAGCTGGTGGCCGTGTAAGGCATTGGAGTCCCAATGGACGTCGGTTTGGTGCCAGGAGTCATGGACGAAAGGTTTGGGTGTGGGAACACTGCGAGGTGGTGGGGGAGCTGCTGGGGTTCCAGTGTGGGTCTGATGCTGAGGACTGTGCTTGAAAGAGGTTCCTGGTGGGGTGACTGGTGCCTTGCTGGGGAGAGGTGGTGGAAACTCCGGCTGTGGTGATGGTGTTGACTGTGAGTTCGTAGGTGGAGGAGACGGCGTGTAGGGCTGCGTGTGGTGAGCCTGTTGGATGCGTAGGGCATGTGTAAGAGGGCCGTAGGTGCCCGTGGGGGTATATGATTGGCTCGCAGCAGGCTGAGAGGGCACGGCAGCGAGTTGCTATTGCTGCTGCTGGTGCATCAAGTAGTGGTTCCAATAGTATTGTTGCCACTGCGCATCCATGATGTAGACGTGGCACAAAAGCGAAAGCGAAGGAAGCGAGTCGGGGCACTGAGGCTGTTGTTCGAGCAAGCTGAAAAAGCACATAGAAAACACAAAGCATGTCCAGAAAGTTTCTTTGTTTAAAATCAGCTTCTAAAAGAGGTCAGCCCAAAATCGCAAGTCCGCAGCACCAAGCCACATGTAAGGAATGTGAAATGAGTAGGGGCAGTCACGCTCTGTTTTTTCGTGGTGCGAGGTGAGACAAGCTGAGTCGCAGTCAGTGGTCGGTTGCAAAATGTAGGGTTGTGTATGCATGGTTGGAAGATTGGAAAGGAAACCACCGCTAAAAGGCATGAAGGAAGGTGAGTGGAAATATAATTGAAAAAAGGACAACAGCAAAAAACCACTGGAGCTGAATGGCCCTGTTGGCCAGGTGATGCGCTATCACTGGCCGTGATTATCCGCGAGCCATGGGTCATCCTCTGGAATGTATGGTTGTGCTGGTGGAGTGGTAGTGGACGTCCATTTGCATCGTAGAGGATTGTTGAATCGGTGTGGGGTGCGCTCAGTGGAGTTGGGGTTGCTGTGGTGGCCGTGTTCTGGTATGCAGGCGGTGGTGTGGAGGCTGGTTGCTGCGGTGAAGGATGGTAGTAGGTAGGCCAAGCGTGTGGAGCTGGCGTGCCATGTGGCTGTGGGAAGGTGGATGGCTGATGTGATGGGGTAGGGCGCGGGCCACCAGCCCGGAGGCGGCGTGGCAGGTTGGTTGGCTGGGTGGAACGCTCATTGTGGTTGATAGAGTGTTGGTGGTGGTCGTTTGGGTGGAGCTTGAGAGGTCGGTGGGGACTGCTGTGGAGGGAGGAAAACTGCCCGGCTGGCTTTGGGGGCAGGAGAGCCAGATCGGGGATCTGGTTGCTTGTTGCGGGCGCGCTGCGGGGTGAGCGAGCGTGGTGGAGTCTTGGAACGCGCGCTGCGAGGCGTCCCTCCAATAGGTGATGTAAAGTCCGTGGGTTGTGCGGGGGGTGGCAAAAAATCAATGGTGGGGGTGGGGATGAGATCTGCATACTGCCAATCTGATACGAGTTGCCCACGTACATCTTGTGCATAAATATATGTATATCCGCCGACCCCGGCCGAAGTAAGGGGGAGCGCGTAAGGGAACCTGGTTTGCCCCCGCTGTGGCGGAATCGGCCGTCTCTGGGGCTTTCGGGGCCGTTTGTGCGTGAAAACGACGTGACATACTGATCAACATGTGACATACTGTAGAAACCAATGTGCAAAGAAACCACATGAAAGACATGCAGCGTCCATCGGCAGAAGCTGTCCAAGATTGACAAAGGCCACTGCTTGCCACTTCAATCGCTGCTCTGGGGAGAGGCCAGTCCAGCCCTAAGTTGAACTCGCTTGGTGCACATCGAATCAACACAGACACGGTTTTCACCAAACAAGAATCAGAAAGACCAAACGCGAAGAGAACACTGGCCCAAACTGCCTTGCGCGGTTTCCACCGCGATGCCGTGTCTCCGCGGTCCGTTGCTCGGGGCTGCTCGGGGTAGCGATTTCTTCCGATTCCGATCGCTCGGGACCCGAGTCGCGAGGCCCAACATGGATGTTCCGTTCGGACTCCGATGCCCTTCGTGACGTTCGTCGTAAGGCCAGGAGCATTCGTAGCGTCCGATCGCTCCTAATTGCTTTTCTCTTTTGCCTTCCACGCCAAGAGCTGCTTTGGCTGGCACAGGCATCGCTACAAGCTCGAGAAATTTTAGGCGCAGGCCATGGAAGCGTTTGCTGGAACCGGAACTGAGTGAAGTTCGGGCAAAAGCCAAAGCCACCGCTGATTTTCTAAGCTCATTTTCATTTAAGCGCAAGTGAGACATGTCAGTCAAGTGAGCACATTTTGCACACCTGATCACCTTTCAATAATTGGAAAAGACGTAGTTGTTTCTTGCATCGTGTTTGTTTTATCTTCCGATGCAATCGAACCCTCTCCGACCCAATGTTTCAATCTTCCCCAGTGGTCATTGTTCCTCATAGCTTTGTATATTGCCATCAAACAGCAAGCAGCTGGCGCACAGAATACTTTCACCCCAAACTCGAAAAACCATGTGATGTCTTTATGCGCGCAGTCCGTGATTTGCGCTGTTTTGCAAAACTCTGTCTGCCTTTGCTGATGTGGTCCACAGTAAAGAAATGCTTCATCGCAAGTCCGTGAACTTGGCGTTTCTCTGTCGAGCGTACCACATGGCTGTTTGATTCGCTCGACCTGCCATGGTTCCCCAACTCTTGTATGTACTCAAATTTTGCATACGTAGACAGCCGGCGGAGCAAACAAACACATAAACAACTACAACCTTGAGCCGCTGCGATCAATGGAATACCATGCGTGTATTCTCTATTTTGCAGAGCGAGCAGATTTGCGCAATTCTTTATCATTGACCACTTTGGCAACACTCCGTCCCAACACAAAAATGAAAGCCCGCGCAGGACAGCTTATGCGTGTTCGATTCCGCGTGCGTTCGCGATGCGTGGTCGATTCACAGCGCCCTACTTTTTTTTCAGCGACGCAGGGTGTGATGGGATTTCCCGTCTGTTTGGGTTCAGAGTCTTCGGAGCATTGCTGAACAAGTCACAGTGATATTTGTGCTGCGTAGATACCAATGACGGAGGCCGGTTCCCGCTCCTCTACGTTCACTTCCGCTCCTCTTTCTCTCCAAGCGTCGATGGGCTTCGCGTCCGACGGAAGCGATCGGACGTGCGTCCCCCCACACCGAAGGTGTTTGGGGCAGTGTAGGTTTGTGACGTTCGCCCGTGCGTGAAAACGGCTACGAAAGCCAAGAAATGCGCGAGAGTCGACAAGAACTACAGGTCGTCATGTGTAGTCAAGACCGCAAGACCCAGGCAGCGACGGGCTCGGCGATTGCAGAAGATTTTTTTGGGCTCAAAATTCCAGACCTTTTTGAATCATGGATTGGTTGAGCAGGTGTCTTGACAAGCCGCAAGAGGAGTTGCGGACATTGCTTTCCGAGTCTTTGGGTCAGTGTGCCAGTTCCCGCAGCTGGGTGCTTGTGCGCGCTGGGCTTTGCAAGGCTACGAACACGAGCTCTGTCCCCGAACTCATCGAGCTTTCAGATTGGACGCTCAATGACATCCTCGAGCTCTACCAGTCCTTTCGGCGTGACGAAGTCATTTTCAGTGATCCTCTTCGAAACGGTCATCTCCAAACTTCCTCAGCTCCACTGTTGCCGATGCAGCAATCCTACGTGATTGGTCGACAAGATGCCACGTTGGGACCTTGTCAGATCTACACTGAGGCGGGTCCAAGAAAAGCGCTCGGAAATACCGCCAATTTGGCCTCTTTCAAGCCCTTCCGAGAATAGCGCGGAACACACGGCGTTCGGATCGATCCGCGACTGACATGGATCTATTGAAATCTAGGTTGGTAGATGCGGGTGACGAATCTTTTTTGGGTTGCAGAAACGATCGCAAGTGATGCCGCGTACCCGGCGTACCCTGAACAGATGATTTTCCACCAGCTTGACCTTGCCAAGTTGGAGTGCGCAGTGCGCTGTGTGCTGCGATCTGAACCTTTGTTACGAGCAAGGTTCGTTGGGGACAAGCAGGACTGAAGTCTCCAGTCTAGAGTCCAGTTGTTCACAAGCCCAACTCTTTTGTTCTAGTCTAGTTGTTCTAGAGTCTAGTTGTTTGCTTCAGCCTGTATTTAGTTCAGCTTGCAGTCTCCTTGTTTATTAGAAGCAATTCTTGGACTTCAGGAGATCGGAGCTGACTGCAGCTTTCAGTTGGACTGCATGGAGGATGCCGCCGTGGCTAGGAGCCGTTGGCATCGTCCATTGCCCAAGGATCGCTTCTGGGCCTTGGGCGCCTCGGAGGGCCGAGCCGAAGCGGTTCGGTTGCATTTGGTGGGGGATATGACCTTCCTGGATGCAAGGAGCTGGATGCTGGTCTTGCGAAAGGTGGCTAAAGAGTACACTGAGTACCAGTTGGATCCATCGCATGATGTCGCATCAACTGCTCCATGCCTGGAATCCAAGTTCTTCGGCTTCTGCATGGAGCCGGAGGTGCCGTTGGACGTCGAAGAAAGAGACATGGGTGGCTCGGCTGAAACGCCTTCCGTTTGGACCTCAGTTGCCTTGGTGCAATCGCCAGGGTGCAGGACAAGCGAAGTCCTTCGGCCGACTCTCAGCACGCTTGGACGCGAGTGCGTGGGAGAGGCTGAAGGCAAAGGCTCGTGAATGGAAGGTGCAACCAACAGCTTTCCTTCTGACATACTTCCAGGATGCACTTGATCGCAGCTGTACTGACAGCAGTTTCACCTTGACCGCCACGGTGACTAGGAGACCTCCTGAACTTCAAGATTGTCTTGGAGAGTTCACCAATGTAGCACTTCTACACAGCGATTTGAAGGATTTGACAGAGTCGCGAGAGTCTCGCGCAAATGACCTTCAGAAACAGATCTTCCAGCAGATTGATTTGGACCAGCCCACTGGACTGCAGATCATGCGACTGTGGCGTCAGGTCCGCCAGGAGGAGGTGGCGGTTTTTTTTTCACCTGCAAACCATGAACTCGAAAGTCAACGCACGAGCGGAAACCCAAATCGGAAGCCATTCTTGCAGCAATACGCAGGAATTGCCAAATTACGATGTGCAAGCAGAACCTACGACAGCAGAACTTGTTGTAGTTGGTATGCAATCGGAAAGCATCTCTTGCCCTGTGAGGTAACTTTGCCAGTGGTCTTCACATCGCTATTGGAGGTGCTGGAACCGATTGGTATCGGTGAAGAGGTTCCGATCATAGACTTCCAACAAACTCAGACTCCCACGGTCCGCCTTGATGTGCAGGCGGGATGGCCTCGCTGGTTTCTCGTAGGTTTTCAGTATTGTTGGATGGGTCGACGGTCGAACCAGCGATGGCGACAGCCATACGCTGCAGCTTCGCGCAAAAAATGAGTTGCAGCCCAAAACCACCTGGGCGAGGATCGGAGCGTCGGGTGGTGGGGTCCGGTTTTGCGCTTGGCAGGTCTACGAAGCGAGCGGCGAGCTCCGGTGGAACTTTGACTACGATGAGCGTTGGCTTACTGAAGATGTGGTGCAGGAGGTGATGAGTTCCTTTGAAGAGGTGCGGCCTGGTGTTTCAATCTTGGCGTTACATTGCTTTCCTTGTGTTTCAAGAATTTGAGAAGTCTACTGCAAGCATTTTTGCCGCGCTTTCGCTTGTGCAGGGGCTTTTGGAGAAGGCGCCATCTCCTCCGGATCAATGCAAGAATGAGTGCGAACGCCATCATCTGCTTCATGAACTTGCGCTTGAGGCGTTGGGGCAGAATTCCTTTTTTGGCATGTCTATTTAGTTCTATCTCCTGTATTTCTTCTTTTCCCTCGTGATTTGTTTTGTTCGCAATGTTTCTTTGTCAATTCCCGTTTCCAGCCTCTTCTCCTGGCATTCTTTTTCATTTTGGCATTGAATGCCACAATTTAGTCATTGTCACATTGGTTGTCACCTTCCAACTTCCGGACTGCGGCCGACTGCTGCCCTGCGGCCCTAGGTCGGTGCAGGTTCAGCTATTGCATTGATTTGCCCAGAGCTGAAGCTTACCTACAGCGACTTGCGCAAAGCCGTACGCATTTTAGCCAACGATTTGGGCAAGCCATGCCCGGCTGGTTCACGAGTGGCAATTCTCATGGCCAAAGGCTGGGAGCAGGTTGTGGCATGTTTGGCAGTGCTCAAAGCTGCTTGCGCCTATGTGCCCTTGGAAATCAGTGATCCTCGCAGGGACCAGGTCTTGGATCAAGCCCGTTGCTCCGTGGTGCTGATCTCGAATGACCGGCTTCAGAGTGAGTTGGAAAGCAAAGAGGTCAGCTGCTTACAGGTCACGAAAAGTTTGCTTGAGAGAGAAGAGGAAGGCTTGGAAGGCTTTCAACAACCGACGCCCTCGGACGCAGCGTACATCATCTTCACTTCCGGTTCCACAGGGGCGCCGAAGGGCGTGGTGATTTCTCACGAGTCTGCTGCAAACACCTGCATCAGTATCAACACTCTTGTGCATATGAGCAAGGACGACAACGCTTCTTGACTCTAACAGGAACCAGTTGACTCTATCTAAACCTCTGGTTGTGTCGCAAAGAAGCTAAAGAAGCGGGGCTCTTTGTTTGCCCGGAAAGGTCCATCAACTCGTGTGATGAAGGGATGGTTTTGCGCATGTTCCTTTCGAGGTTCTGGCTTTATCGAATCTAAACTTCGACTTGTCAGTCTATGACATTTTTGGTACATTGGCAGCAGGGGCAAGTCTGGTGATGTGCTGGCCAGATCAACTGAGCAATTATAGAGACCTCCGGAAGATCGTGCAGGAACAACATGTGACGATTTGGAACTCTGTGCCGCAACGCTTTCGGCTGCTCCTGCACGAGTGGAATGAGAAGGACTACCTTCCCATCCGGGTTGCATTGATCAGCGGCGACAGCATCCACACGAGCTTCGCACGGAAGGCCGAAGCGGCCTGCGAGACGATGAATGTCTGCACATGTTTGCGCGTTAGAAGACATCAGTATCATAGATGTCATGTCGTTTTCCAAGTTCATGTTTCAGTTTACTGTAGACTGTAGTCATTGCAGGTTCACCGCTGGAAATTGCCCGATCCCCGAGGTGCTGCAGTGCTTCCCTCAGACACGCTTCATTGCCCTTGGCGGGGCGACAGAAGCCTCTATTTGGAGCAATTTCCATGAGTTTCGAGAAGACTCGCCTGATTTGCCGCTGGTGCCTTATGGTAAGGCGCTTGAGAACCAAAGTATATACGTTTTGGACAGGCACATGCGCGTTTGCCCACCACACGTAGTGGGGGAGATTTACATTGGAGGTCAGGGCCTTGCAAAGGAGTATCTGAATGACAAGGAGAAGACGGCCAATTCGCTGCTCAGAGTTGATTTGAGCGCCCCCAACAAACAGGTGTCTTTTCGCTTTTTGGACGTCTTTTCGCTTTTTGGACGATTCGGGGCGACCGCTTGGCGCGTTGACCGCTTCGAACCAGGTTTCAGGACCATCGTGCCTTGGGGCGACTCTACCGCACGGGGGACGAGGGCCAGTACCTTCCGAACAGAGAGATCCGGATTTTGGGCCGGAAGGACGACCAAGTGAAGGTGAATGGCTTTCGCGTGGAGCTGGTGGAGATTGAGCGGAAAGCAGAGGAGAAGTTGAGCGAGAATGGAGAGCGTGCCTTTGTGGCCGCCAAGAGAGAGGGCTTAGGTGTAGAGCTGAGAGGCTTTCTATACTTGAAGCAGGCAGATGAGCAGAAGCAGACCACAAGAGATGTGGTCAAACAGTATGTTGAAGATTCTTTACCCAGGCATGGAAGGGTCGAACATGAATCTGGTTGCTTCCGCCACATGTGCCACCCTAGAATCCTATAGAACACTTCTCACGGGAAGCTGTTTGGCTGTACGTTTTTGCTGGATTGTGGGACTTTTTCTGGACTTTGTGTGTCTTCCGCCTTTGGAAGTGCATTGAATGTCTTGGATGCCCTTTTGCATGTTTATGCATGTTTGGGGCGTGGCTAGGAGGCTAGGCTCTTGAGTGGCTCGTGGGTGTCAGGCACATGTGGCCGACCACTTGGACCTTCATAGCAGAGATTCCGATGAGTGGGAATGGTAAGGTTCTGAGAGAGAAACTGCTTCGCATCAACGGTGCCAAGGATCTGCCAGGTCATTCCACCTCGCGGATTCTGAAGCCTGGCATTCCTACTGCCTCAGAGGACATACTTCTGGAAGTGGCGAAGAATGTGTTGAAAGTTGATCTGAGACTGCGCGACAACTTGGTTGAACACGGAATGAATTCAATCCGAATGCTGATCTTCCAACGCAAGGTTAGAACCAAGTTGAAAGTGCAGATACCATCGCATGCGGTTTTTGACCATCCAACCATTGCACAGATGGCGAAACATTTTTTTGGAGAGTCCACCGATGCTCCCAGCTTGAGCTCGAGAGAGACTGAAGAGCTAACTCAGCCAGGGTCCTCTGAGCCTCTAGCTGTCAGCGCGGTTGCATCTCGCCTGCCATGCAGACTGGATCAGCTTGCGAACGGTGTCAATTGTGTCGCACGCATTCCGTTGACCCGCTTTGACGTGGAGGAATATGGAGCAGATGAGCCGGCGATGGGGACTTATGCGAAACATGGAGCCTTTGTGTCTGCAGTGGAACGCTTTGATCACAAGTTCTTCAACATTGCCTGGGATGAAGCTTCGTCCATGGATCCGCAGCAGCGGCTGGCTTTGGAAGCAGGCGCCCATGCCCTATGGAAAGCAGGCAGTGATCGACAGTCCTCTGATATCGGAGTCTATGTTGGTCAGATGAACTACGACCGCATGGTCGCTACTGAAGCCCCAGCTCCATATGGAAGCACTGGGGTCGCGCCCTCCATCACAGCCAACCGAATCAGTTTTGTCCATGATCTAAGGGGCCCGAGCCTTGTTGTAGACACAGCGTGTTCAGCAAGCCTCGTTGCAGTTGATGTGGCGCGGCAAAGAGGAGGAGAAGCCTTGGTGTTGGGAGTTCACGTTCTGCTCACGCCAGACATGTACCTTCATGCGTGCAAGGTTCGAATGTTGTCGCCGTCCGGCCGCTGTGCCACCTTTGATGAAAGTGCCGATGGCTTCGTTCGTGGAGAAGGAGTGGCAGCTCTTTTCCTGTCGCGACGACCGCTGCCAAAACCATGCCTACTGGGCACAAGCTCCAATCAGAATGGCGCCAGTGCTGGTTTGACGAAGCCTCGTTGTGAAGCGCAAAAGGCTTTGATAGACAAAGGCTTGGGTGCTGCTAAAGTGAAAGGATGCCACGTTCTTGTCCATGAACTTCATGGTACTGGGACGCCGTTGGGAGATCCTCTAGAGTTGGAAGCGATCCGCGCACGATTTGGTGAGTCCATCGTTCTGCAGGCTTTGAAGACCAACGTTGGGCATTTGGAGGGCTCTGCAGGCATAGCAGGTCTGCTGAAACAAGTTGCGCTGTGTGGGCAAGTCGGGCACATTGCAACTCCAAATCTGCATTTGCGCCAGCTCAACCCAGAGGTTCGGCTTGCAAAAGACGCAAAGCCAGTTTTAGAGAGCATGCCCTATGTCTCCCCTTCCATCTCAACGAACTGCGCTGCTGGTGAGAGCAAGCGCATCTTTAGCGTGTCTTCCTTTGGGTTTGGTGGCAGCAATGCCTTTGCCCTCGTGCAAGCGGCGCAAAGCGACGCGAGAGTCGAAATGTTTTCCAATGTTTCCAAGACTCTGGTTGACAGCAGGGCATTTTTCCCGGCACCATCCGCACCGCTTCCGCGCGAATGTTTGCTTCAGCGTGCTGAATGGATGACATTGCAGGGGGTGCGGCCACCGCTGGACTTTCAGGACAATTTCCAAGCCGATGGCGTGCAGATTCTCACACTGCCGGACGCTTGCTTGCCTCCTTTGTAGAATTTTTTGTTTCGGTGTTTGACTTGCAGTTGTGACCCGCTACGCACCTTTCCGGCAAGCAAATCATTCTTTTGAGCGCTCCCCGAGTAAGTTGCGGCGCGCCAAGCAAACTACATAATATTTATATTGAACCATATATTTGCCAAGCCTAAGATCTTACAACAAGATCTCAGCCTTTGAAGCAGCCACCCATTTACAGAGTGTAAGGATCTCACAACGAGATCGGAGCAGTTAAGCAAACCATTTGCAAAGCCTGAGATCTTACAACGAGATTGGAGCATTCGAACAATCACACCATATTTACAGATCACAAGATCTTGCAACGAGACCCGCACCGTTGAACAAAAAAAGCGCTTTCAGAGCGCCAGATCTCACAAGCTTGGAGTATAAATCATTTACAGAGTGTAAGGTCGGAGCGTTTGAACACCAAATATTTTACTGAGTGGAAGGTCTCATAGCGAGATCGGAACATTTGAGCGTGCGAACCATTTTCGGAGTGTAAGGCTCTTATAACGAGATTGGAGCACTTGAGCAAGCAACAAGGTCGCATTTGAACAAGCAAACCATTTACAACTTCTACGATCTTACAGCGACATCAGAACATCTGAACAAGTTACTCGTACAACGTCTAAGATCTTACAACGACCTCAGAGCATTTGAACAAGCAAAGCATTTGCAGAGGCTAAGTTAGTATCACGAGATCAGAGCGTTCGAACAAATATAACCATCCACAGAGTGTAAGAATCGTAAGATCTTACAAAGATTTCGTTGCATTGGAACAAGCAAACCATGAACAGAGGGTAGGAGCTTACGAGATTGGAACCCCAAAGCACATACACACAGAATAGGAAGAGCTTGGACTCACCAGATCTTACAACGAGGTCGGAACCTCAACAAAGGGTTTCGCAATAGAGTCCTGTGTGGTTTGATTCGACTCATTTTAATCTTTTATGAAACCATTTGTATCTTGCGTTAGTAAGTAACCCTTACTACTCACTGGCATGTTGCGTGATCAAAGCAGTGAGGAGGAGCGCCGTATCTTGGCACTTCCCTGTTGGACGACAAAGGCAGAAGAAGAGGAGATAGAGGACTTGATGCTTCGAGCTATCGAGATGCTGCGTATCTTGCAGCAAGCGGCAGCAAACAAGGAAACTTGGTTTGTGGTGGTTGCTGGCGATGGGGCCTTTGCTGAGGCTTGCTTCACCGCAGTGTCCAGCATGCTTCGCAGTGCCTTGGGCGAGCAGCCATTGGATGTGCAGGCGTGGCATATAACTGTCATGTCATCTAGACTTGAGACACGTGCGCCTATGCAGTTCTAGAGTCCTGTAGAATCATGTGGACCGAAGCTTGTGCAAATCGGACTCCGTGTCTCTGTCAGGTGGTCCGTGTCTATGCCACTACATGGGAATCGGTGAGGTCCATCCTGGCAGAGACGAAACTGCCACTGATCTCTGAAGATCCTGTTTGTCGTGTAGTGGATGGTGTGCTGGAAGCACCGCGGCTGCAGAAGTGGATTCCGGACAGCTCTGTGACAAGAGCTGCTATTTGCACGGGGGGCCGATATGTAGTCACTGGCGGCAGCGGTGCTCTTGGTGAAAGCTGTGTGCAATGGCTTTTGGGTCGAGGAGCTGGACATGTGACGATCTTGTCTCGAAGCGAGCCTGAGTTTTCTGATGAACGTGTGAGATGGCTCAAATGTGATGTGTCCAAAGCCGCTGATTTGAAAGCCACAGCTGCAAAATGCAAAGACTCCCAAGATGTCAACGGCATCATTCACGCTGCTGGGGTGTTGGCTGATAAGATGTTGGCTGAGCAGACGGAGCAGAACATCCGCAAGGCCTTTGGCCCCAAGGTGTTGGCTGCCTTGCTGTTGCCCAAGTTGCTGGAACCAACAGACTTTGTCGTCCTCTTCTCATCGGTTGCTGCGGTGGAAAGGAACCCTGGTCAGGTGCCTTATTCGGCAGCAAACGCAGCCCTTGATGGATATAGCTCTTGCCTGCCCATGAAGACTTGTGTGATAAGCATCCAGTGGGGTCCGTGGCAGGTAGGCATGGCGAAGGAATCTGGTGCTTTAGGTGCGGCTGCGCAGCGTGGCATGGGAGCCTTTTCTCGAAGATTAGGTCTCCTGGTTTTGGAGCAGCTTTTGTCCGCCGGGGTCCGTGGGCCTGTTTGCGCCATACGGTCCAGCTCTCCAACAGAAGGTACAAGTCCAGCTGCCAAAGCAAGAGAAAGAAACACGAACACACAGCTGACGCTGTCCGACCAGAACATTATGGACCGCGTGCGAGCCATTGTGTGTAGCGTCGCAGAGGCTGGAAACCAGGTATCAGACGACACGCCACTTGCAGAGGTGATTCCCTCCTTGAGCGTGGGTGAGCTGAGCACTTTGTTGAAGAACGAGTTCGATTTGTCTCTTCCTCAGACCCTGATCTTTGAACACACCACGATCGTGGAGCTGTCGCGACACATTGCCAAGCTCTCCGACGGCTGTCCGAGCCCTTGGATTCAGCTTGAAAGTGCCAACCAAATCAGTTCAGACGAGGGCCTTCCGTCTCTGCAGAGAGGCACAAGGGCCTTGTTCTTGGTCGGAGGCGCCATGGGCAAAGTGGAGAGCTCGTTCGGTGACCTGGCGAAACACTGGAGAGGCAAGGTCTTTGCTGCCATGCCTCCACGGCGGGTGAAGGACATGAAATTGATCTTGACAGCTTTGGGACCTGCCTTGCAGAAGCTGACGGAAGAACTCACAGAGCCTCTCATGCTAGGCAAGAGGACCAAAAACACGATGTTTTTGTTGTCATTGAGCTTTGGATTTGTATCAAAACATATTGAAACGCCCGGAAGCTAGGGTTTTGAACCGATTCTCTTTTGGCGCCACACGCCTTCAACGCCAACTGCGGACCAGGCGGGCTATCTTTTGGCGCCACTGTTGCGCTTGAGCTGCTGCATCATGGGTGGGCTCCCAAGGCTGAGGCGGTCGTCCTCTTGGACCCACGCAACTTACAGAAGGCGGCTGTGGCCCTCGGCCGAGATCCCTTGTGGTATGAAGAAATCTCTGCAAACCTGGGCCTTCCTGAGGTTTCCTTGCCTTGCCTCCATGTAGTAGCGCAGGTCAAGGAGAGCTATGAATCAGAGGTGAAACAAAAAGCATCTGCAGGATTTCAACGCGACCACGAAGTGATGCAACGGCTGCAACAGGTGTTCCAGAGGATCTCAAGCGTTCGCACCGAGGCAGATCATTTTGAGTTCATGTTTGGCGACGCTGGCGAGCGACTTGCTCATGAAATTGCTGCATGGAGAACCGAACACCATATGCCCGAGAACTCCTCTCATCCTCCCTTGAGAACACCTGCGACTCAGGAAACCTTCAGAATCGCTTCAATGAGTTGCCGCTTCCCGTGCCTCGGGGGGAGCTTTGACATGTTTGAAGGAGTGGACGCAGTGCGCAAAATCCCATCCTCGCGTTTGGATCTCGAGGGCTATGACTGCGCGTTTGATGACTTTGAGAACCCCGTGTACACCACCCATGCAGGCTGCGTGACTGGTGTTGAATGGTTTGCGCATCATGAGTTTCGAATCAAAGCAGCTGAAGCACGGGCAATGGATCCACAACAACGATTGCTCTTGGAGCAGGGGCAGCTTGCCTTGGTTGGTGTGGGCGATTGGCGAGATCACAATGTGGGAGTTTGGATCGGGCAGGCCAACCACGATTGGATGACTTGGCAGGGCTGGCGAAATGTGTCCTCACATTCTGCTGGTGGAGCCTCGCCCTCCATATGCGCAAACAGGCTCAACTATGTTTTTGATCTGCGTGGTCCGAGTGTCGCTGTTGACACGGCCTGCTCCTCGAGCATGGTTGCCTTGTGCCAAGCCACAGACACACTCAGGCTTCAAAGATGCTCAATGGCAGTAGTCGGAGGTACCCATGTCTTTGCTGATGAAGGGATGTTCGTGGCAGCTTGCAAGACCACTGCGCTGTCCAAAGTTGGCCGCTGCCTGACCCTTGATGCATCCGCTGATGGATATTGTAGAGGTGAGGGTGTAGGAGCTCTTATTTTGCAGCCCAGTGCAGATGCCAAGGTTGCTGAAATTCTTAGTGTGGCAAACAATCATGATGGGCGAAGTGCCAGCCTCACCGCTCCAAATGGGAAGGCGCAGGAGCGCCTCTTTCGAACAAGTTTGGCCTTGGCTTCTTTGCAGACAGTCGATGTTGTGGAGCTTCACGGTACTGGAACTAAGCTTGGTGATCCTCTTGAAGCAGCTTCCACCATGGCTGTTTTTGGCAAGTCGGGCAAGCCTGTTTGTGGAGCTGTGAAATCAAACATGGGTCACTTGGAAGGATCAGCTGGTTTGGCTGGTCTCTTCAAGCTGATTTGTACTCTTCGCAACAAAGCTGGGCCTCCGAATCTGCATCTGAAGTGTCTCAACCAACACATCTCCAGCGACATTATTGTGAGCGAAGCCTGTGCCGATCTCAGACAAAGCACGGCAACCTTGTCCGGGGCAGTGTCATCTTTTGGTTTTGGTGGCAGCAACGCCCAAGCGCTTTTGATGCCTGGCGCCACAGGCTCCAGCACAGTCAATTGGGCCAAGGGCAAGCGTAGCAAAACCGAAGCTTTCCTACCTTGGCGGCGGTTGCTCAATCCACTCCTCAGAAGAGATGGAGAGTCAGATTTTGCTGTGCAGCTTGACGACATCTGCCACCTTTTCAGCGACCATGAAGTTGCAGGAGGGTTATCGCGTATATATACATGAGTTTGCAAGTCATGTCGCAAGCTGTTGCGTGTTTTTTTGGATTCTGGGTTCAGGTGCCTATATATATATATATAAATCGAAAAATTAGCTTTCTGGGTTAGGGGCGTGTGGGCTTACTCTGCCACTAGGAGACCGCCTGCTGCCGGCTTCAAGTCTGCTGGCAATGCTTGCCAGTGCCAGGGCAGTGCAAGGAGGAACGGCAGAGACGATAGAGATGAAGAGTGTGGTCTTCAAGGCACCAGCAAAGATTTCTGATGCAAAACTTCAGGTGAACCTACGTGATGCTGGAGCTGTTGTCCTTTGTGGGAGCCATGACGTTGTTGAAGCAGCGTCTGTGGTAAACAGCCGTGAGTTGCCGAAGGCACCTTTTGACTTGCCCAGCAAAGAAGACCTGAGCTTTGCCAAAGTGAACTTGGAAGACTTCTACCGTTCCTTGGAATCACAAGGTGTTCGGATGGGCCCACGCTTTCGTGTACTCCAGGATGCTCGTCGCAATGACAAAATTGCGGTGGCCGAGCTGGCCTTGCCTGCAGATGTCGAGGCGTGGGAGCACGCGCTGCAATTTCCGCACTGGAGCTTGCTTGACGGGGCGTTCCAATTGCTTGGTGCGCTTGGTCAAGATCGCGCTGGGATGTGCGTGCCATTCAGCTTGGAAAGCTGTTGTCTTTCAAAGGTGCCCATTGAAGGCAAAGCGCCCAGATTGAGGGCATGGGTTCGATTGACTGATGTCCAGAAGGGATTGATGAAAGGCGATGCGATTCTGGTTACAAGCACGGGCAAGGTTGTGGCCTCTTGCCGCGGTTTGGCAGCCAGAAGTCTGAGTGTGCACAGACAACCTCAGGATTTGTACCAACTCGGTTGGCAGCGACTGAGCTATGGCGCGAAGAGCTTCATCATTTCGCGCGGAGAGATTGGAGAGGACGTTGTCAAAATGACCAATCACGATGGATGCCATGTCTTGGCACTTCCCTGTTGGAAGGCAAAGGCAGAAGAAGAGGAGATAGAGGACTTGACGCTTCGAGCTATCGAGATGCTGCGTGTCTTGCAGCAAGCGGCAGCAAACAAGGAAACTTGGTTTGTTGTGGTTGCTGGCAACGGTGCCTTCGCAGAGGCTTGCTTCAGTGCAGTGTCCAGCATGCTTCGCAGCGCCTTGTGC
Organism: Durusdinium trenchii; assembly: GCA_963970005.1. Classification (NCBI taxonomy): domain Eukaryota; class Dinophyceae; order Suessiales; family Symbiodiniaceae; genus Durusdinium; species Durusdinium trenchii. The sequence goes on from CAXAMN010026917.1 coordinate 89,669, forward strand.
GAGCAGCCATTGGATGTGCAGGCGTGGCGTAACTGTCATATCATCTAGACTCTAGACATGTGCAACTATGTAGTTTCAGGAATGTTGTAGAATCATGCAGATGGAAGGGTGCTTGTGCAAATTGGACGGACTCCGTGTTCGTGATTGTTTATGTCTGAACGTCGGTCAGGTGGTCCATGTCAATGCCACTACATGGGAATCGGTGAGGTCCATCCTGGCAGAGACCAAACTGCCACTGATCTCTGAAGATCCTATTTGTCGTGTAGTGGATGGTGTCCTGGAAGCACCGCGGCTGCAGAAGTGGGTTCCAGATGGCTCTGTCGCAAGAGATGCTATTCGCAAGGGAGGCCGATATGTAGTCACTGGCGGCAGCGGCGCTCTTGGTGAAAGCTGTGTGCACTGGCTTTTGGGTCGAGGAGCCGGACATGTGACAATCTTGTCCCGAAGCGAGCCTAAATTTTCTGATGAACGTGTGAGATGGCTCAAATGTGATGTGTCCAAAGCCGCTGATTTGAAAGCCACAGCTGCAAAATGCAAAGACTCCCAAGATGTCAACGGCATCGTTCACGCTGCTGGGGTGTTGGCTGATAAGATGTTGGCTGAGCAGACACAGCAGAACATCCGCATGGCTTTTGGCCCCAAGGTGTTGGCTGCCTTGCTGTTGCCCAAGTTGCTGGAACCAACAGACTTTGTCGTCTTCTTTTCATC
>CAXAMN010026917.1:90386-103692 GCA_963970005.1 Durusdinium trenchii
GTCTTCTTTTCATCGGTTGCTGCGGTGCTGGGAAGCCCTGGTCAGGTACCTTATTCGGCAGCAAACGCAGCGATTGATGGCTATAGCGCGTTTGCGGTGCGTTCTCAAGGTACCAGGATGCTCAGCATTCAATGGGGCCCTTGGAAGGAAGCTGGCATGGCAGCGAACGAGAAGGCTTTGAGGCGCGCAAGTGATTTCGGCTTTGGCGCGTGGAGCAACGACCAAGGCGTTGCGATGATGAGCTACCTCTTGACTGCAAAGGCTCAGGGGAGTGTCTGTTTGGCGTTGAAGCATGATTTGCAGTTCTGGCCCCATGGCCAGATGTTTGGCCCGAGCAGTTGGAAGGCAGCTCTTCCTCAGGATTCCCTGGAGTCGCAGATTCACCGTGTGATAGCAGATTTGCTGAATGATGAGGTGTCCTTAGATGCAGATTTGAATGAGTCTGGCCTCGACTCCCTAGGCGCCGCAGAAATGGCCAGGTCTTTGTCAGCCCAATTTGGCATGAAGCTCCCGGCCACTTTGCTGACAGATGCTCCAACAGAGAAAGACCTGCAAGCGTACATTCGCAAGGAGATGGCCAGTCAGAGCAGACCTCAAGGCTCTCCTGCGGTCCAGCGCACAACTTTGGTGGTCGGTGCTGGTGTAGGTGGAGTGGCGTTTGCCCAGCAACTGGTGCGCGCAGGTGAGCGTGTCATTGTGATGGAAAGGTCTGCAGAAGCGGGAGGTTGTTGGTCTCTCGGAAATACATCATCGCAGCTTCAGATCGATTCTCCCTCCTACATGCTGGACTATGAACAACCATTTCCTTGGCAAACAACGTACCCCAGCAAACAGCAGGTCATGGCGCAGGTTTCTTCAGTCGCTCATGAGCTACCCGATTTGCGACTGCGGCACACTGTCCATTCGGTCGAGACCCTTGCAAGAGGTGGGGAGACGCATGTGGAACTCTAGACATGTTTTCTAAACTCCAGGCTACGGACAATTCTGATGGGTACTCGAAGTGCCAAGCGTGCAACGCACAGAAACGTATCTAACACATTCTAAAACGTGCTTTTCTGAAACGCATGTTTAATCCTTGTTGGTTTCTTTTGGATGCTGCGTTCCTTTCTAGGTGAGTACTTGGTGAGATACTCGGACGACTTGAACCAAAATCGAGAACTCCGAGTGGATGGGGTGGCGTGCTTTTTGGGAGGCTTGCACCGCCCCAATGATCTCCGATTTCCAGGCGAGGAAAACTAATAGCAATGGCCTCCAACCTACCAGCGTGGCCTCCAACCCAATGGCAAAAGGAACCCAAGAGCGATGGCCTCCAACCTACTAGCGATGGGCTCCAACCTAATAGCCAAATGGCAATCGATTTCCAGGTGAGGAACACTTTGCTGGACCTTGCAAACTCGGTCATGCAGATGACGTCCCTCCTGCTGCGTTCAAAGGCAAAGACGTGTTGATCGTTGGGCATGGAGCTTTTGCGGTGGAGAACCTTCGAACAGCCCTTCAGAACAATGCCCGCTCCGTCATCATGGTGGCCAGGCGGCGCAATGTGGTGTTCCCCACAGTGGTGAATTGGCTCATCAACTCCGTTGACAAGACTCTTTCAATCCGGGCAATCCGCCCGATTCTGGCTCAGTTCTATGCTGCAGTTGGCCTCACTTTGGAGGATTTACCTGGGCTCGATGGCGATTCAATTGATTTCCGCATCCCAGCGTGCTCGGACATTTACTTTCTGGCGCAGGAGGGAACCTTAGCATAGCCTCACATGTGTAGCCAGGTTTCCTTTATGCCATGCAATGATGCCAAGGCAATGGGAGTCTTGAAGGTCATTATAGGCGAGGTGGACCACATAGAGACAGATGCGGTAGCCAGCTGCTCAGTGGACAGCTGCGCATGCTCATGTTTTTTTGCACGGTTCTTGAGTTCTTGACTGAGAGTTGTCCTTCCAACTTCCAAAACTGGTGGTATGAGTTTCAAACCACTCCAAAACTAGATGTTTCGCCGCTGAGATTGTGAAGCAAGCAGACGGAACACTGCAGCGTTGCCGTTGTGCCTCACTTAATGACTAATCGATCGCGTGTTTTTCCTGTTTGTTTCGCAGATGGCAATTGTGTGTGTGTGTATGTGCGTGTGAGGTGACATATTCCTCAAATGTCTTGGCTTCCATCGCGATGACTTGGTGCGACAAATCTTCGGACGAGACCTCGAACGCAATGCTAGCTTCTGGATCAATGGCGACCCGAACTTGGTCGCCAACGATCAATTTCAGGCGATTTGGGTGGTAGTGGGTCTTTGCTAAGTTCATCCCCCCCATATATTTCTTAAATTTGTCCACCCTCTCCAAACCTCTAAGTTGAGATCTTGCAACTGCCCGGACTGCACGTATACATGAAGATTGTATTACGTCTGCAGGCTTGGGTGGGTACGTGCCTGTCCCTTCGTGTGATGCTTCCATGCCGTTTCAGGTGCCAGAGAGAGTGAACAGCCTCCTGTGTCCAAGCTATCCTTTCTATGTCCAAGCTTTCGCCAAAGCCTTCTTGTACTACCGAAACAATCCAGAGGCGCTTCAGTTGAAACGTGGGGAAAAAAGCAGGGTTTCCCGTGAAATGTCTGTAGACCGTTTCTTGAATTAGTCAGCCGCTTCCACAACCGAAAAGAAGCTGCACCGACTGCACCAAAGGTCTTCGAGAAGACCAAGTTTGCTCCTGGAGTCGATGTGACCATCATGTGGGAGCACTTTGGGCCGACCAAAGAGAAAGTCGCGCAAGTCACGGCACACCAGCTACCCTTCCACTTCTTTGTGGCCCAGCGCCGGGAGGATTGGATACGCAATGTCGCGCTCATTCAAAAGAATCGCGAAGATTTCCTGCATGACTTGGGAGGAGCTTAGTGTTACGCCGTTGTGCTTCGTTTGTCTTCGCAATTTTCTTTTCGCCGTTGTGCTTCGTTATTTTTATTTTTCTTTTTTTAATTGTCACTGGTTGGCAAGCTCGAAGAAACATATGGCCCATATGGCGATTGTACTGGAGGCCCTTTCCATGTGTTTCAGCGCCAGCTAGGGACCACAAGAACATACAAGAACCAACGCTGCAGAATGGCTAATGTCAGTCCCAGACGAGAATGCTGTTCTCGAGCCCGAGTTGGCTTCCTGTACAGCTGCGCATCAAAATTAAGAGAAACCAGAGCGTGTAACGCTTCTGGAAGCGCTTGGAAGGTCCGTTCGGAAGCACGAAAACAAGTTGGGTTTAAACTCCCGGCACGTGCCATGGCACTCCATGAAAACGGTCATCCGCTCCTGCTTCCCGTTGGTCAGGAGCTCCGCTTCTCTCGGTTGCTGACTTCGATGAGCTCTTGCGCCCAGCGAGTGCCATGGTGGCCCGACTTTGGCCTACAAGCCTCCAGAACCTCTGGGGCGCTTTGACCGTGCCACGCCGGCTGAGAGTCTTGTTCTTCCATGGGCAAAAGACCGATGCGGCCATTGCCTATGAACTGTTGAAACGCCAAGGCTGGCTGACGCAGACGATGGATTTTGTGATTTTCGATGGCCCGCACAGCGTGCTGGCTGACACAGACGATGAACAGCTTCAGCGCGTTGGCCTTACTCAACTGGTTGAGGAGATGAAGTATGTGCCTGGTGGAGAATACAAGGAATGGTGTGCCAACTTTGATATCTTCTTCGATATCCACATGAAAAATGAGCAGCGAGACCTTTCCAGCGAGGAGGAAGACTTGGAGCTGAAACGTTATGAAGAGGCATTCGTCTACCTCAAGCAACATGCCAAAAGTCATGGTCCATTTGACGCAGTGGCTGGGTTTTGTCAAGGCGCCGCATTTGCACAAGCTGCGCTGTGGAAGCAGCAGCAGAGTGACATTGGCCTTGGAGAAGTGCGAATGATGATAGCTATGGCTCCATGGCAATGCCCCTACCACGAAAAGAAGGGCTGCTTTCAACAGCCGCTGGACATGCCGCTGCTGTTACTCCATGGGCGCAAGGACTGCGCCAATGGGGTCTAGGAGCAAATATTGACCACAATCACATGCTCAATGATTATTGTTCAGATCGTTTGGGTGAGTCACATTCATCACGTTCTTGGAGAAATCGGATTACTCCGACTCGTGACGTTTGTCCGGCCGCGGCCGGGCGCGGCCTGGCGATGTTGTTCGCTCCGGCCGGTGTTTCCGATCGCGTTTTTCGCTTTTGGCGCGCCAGGACTTGGAGATGTTCAAGCAAGCGGCCCCGATCTTTGGCCAAAGTTTCAACAAAAGAACTCGAACTTTGGTGGAGTTCGAAGGTGCGCACGCATATCCTCCTTTGAACCGATCGCAAAACCTCCGGAATGCAGTTGATGAGTTCCTAGATTCAAACTGGCTGCCAAAATGACAAGTGAGGGCAGAACAAGTAACACGCGCCTTTTGTTGTGACCAGACATCTCAAGGAAGTTTTGGTTGACGCATTCCGGAATTGGAAAGCGATTGGATGGCGCCATATCTGCTTTGGTCTTGCGAGCCCGGTTTTTGATATTTTTTTATTTCGATTGGCTTGAAGCTTGGTGTTGCCCACCCTCTTGAAGCCGTACACAATCCATAGTATTGCAATTCTTTTTCTCCTGTGGGGAATCCAGCCTGTACTGCAAGTTGCAGCAAGTCAATTTTGTGAATGGCGTGTCGCAGTCAATCAGAAAGTTCACAACCCGACTATCCCCAACAGTTGTGCTGCGTTTGAACACCAATATGTGTACGCAGATAGAAGTAAGATAAAGTATCGGGCCAGTGGAAAAAGAGCGGCCGACCGCGGAAGACTCGTTGCGAACGGTGCTTTGAGCAGCTGCGACAGTGACGTCCAAAGAAGTGAAATTCGGCATTCGGGGTGGCTCAAGACCTGACATGTATATGAAGAACATTTTTTTCCTTTGCCTTCTTGCATACTTCCTATTTGATTTTTCGTCCATGTCGTTCTCCAGTGCTGCATTTCGGCGCTGCCGTAAGCTTCTGGAGAGTGCTGGGATTGAGGTGGGCGAGCCTGTGGTGGATGTTGATCCCAAGAATGCAGCCTACGATGCGTGCTCCTTGCGTTTGGGCGGAAAACCGTGTTGCTACCGCACCGCAAAGATCACGCCCACCAAGAATGGAGCCTTCGTCACATGTTGGAAGCGTCCCGGAGGGAAAGGTCCAATTGTTCCTTTCACACCTGAGGATCTTCATGCGCTTCTGGTGGCAGTGGAGGAAGGTAGCAAGTTTGGATTCTTTGTTTTCCCTGCAAAAGATCTCTTGAAACAGAAGATTCTTTCGAAGGAGTCTGGAGGAGAGAAAGGAAAACTCTCCTTTAGAGTCTATGCGCCTTGGGTGGCGACTGAAAGCAAGCAGGCGGCAGCAACGCAAACTTGGCAAAATCCGTTCTTCGTGGAATCTGGGAAGAGGGGCTGCGAATCGATTCTGCAAGAGACTTTCACTGAGAGTCGCAAGCGTCCCGGTGTGGAGTAGGGTCAGTCGATGAAGACTGCCGCCGGCATCAAGTTGATGTATTTGAGCAAGTCTTGTGCTTTTGAGTCCAGATTGCAAGAGCGCTTGCCCGGTGTGTCTCCTGAATGCGGAACCTAGCGGCTTCGCTGCGCCCTTGTGGCTAGATTGGTAGTCTGCCCTTGGACAGCAAAAGAAGACCATGCCGTGAGTTTCCAAAGCGTTCCACTTGCAGCAAGTCTGGCGCACCGGCTGTCAAGGTTGGGAAAAAGAACTGCACGCTTTGCCATTTTGCGCATGGTCGAAACCTTTGTTCAACACCAGGAGTTGTAACTCCCAGCGTTGAACCTCCGCAGGTGGTCCGCCCGAAGAGAGCGCGGTATACACTGTGGGAAGTAATATTCGATTGAATGCCGCGACCTGTTTTGCAGTTCTTTTCGGTTCGAACTATCGTTTTTCAAAGCAAAGGGAACAGATGTTCGCAAACCAGTCTGTCACTTTCCTCCTGTCGTGATTGTGGTGACATCACTTGCACTGTGCGTAGAAAGCCATTCTGCTTTCATTGCTTCCACATACGGACTCGCGTCTTGATTTGGTCGCTGCGTTTTATTATACCATTTTGGCAGTCGAAGTGGAATAGTTAAATGCCAGAGGTTAGCAACCAACATTTGCAAAAAAAGACGCCTGCCAATTTTTGGCGGAAACATTGCAGAAGGCCTGCGCAAGCCTTGCGGAAGCTCCAGTGATAGAACTCAGAACTGACAACAAAAGTCTAGCCTTCCATCGTCGTCAGCCTACTAATGGTAAAGTAAGGTATGGGCCCCAACGGTAAAGGAAGAATCCAACAGAAACTCTTGACGAGACGCTCGGTAACTGTCGCGCAAACTCAGCGGAAACCCCTACACCAACAATGAGCGTTCTACTTGCTACCTTTCACATGGCGGAAGGTTGGCGCAAGCAATTGCGTAAACTGTGTCGTGTCCAGTTCGAAAAGAAAGGGAAAAACAGAATGCCTCTCTGTGTTTGTTGGTAAACGAAACGACAAGACCCAAGTTGAAGCGCCCGCTTTTCGGATCAGTTTCAAGAGCCTTGTGAGCAACAGCAGTAATGTGGCACCAGAATAGCGATCATGTCGAATTCTTTGAAGGGACTTGACATTCCCCGACCTCATTATCATAAAACACATTCCCCAAACAAACACGACGCTCCAAACAAGCGTGACGCTGAACTTCTTTTTCTTCTTTTCCAATGTCTTCATTCAAAGTCCCCAATCATATAACGATAGATGTTGATGAAATTAGCTTCTCATGGACTATGATGGCGCTTTTTTCGATCGCCTCGTGGATGCCTGGGGCGTCAGCCAACGATTCCAAGAGCTGGCAGAAGGTTTGACGCCGCCCCCCGTGCAGCCCGGCGATGTCCAAGAGGTGGAGAAGGCGATCGAAGAGGCGAGGGGGTCATTCAATTTTAAAGAAGTGAGCGCAAGAAAGAAGAGATAATAAGAAGAAGACCAAATTCGAAAAAGGGAAGGTATCGGGCCGCTTTCGGGGGGCGTTGGGGGGGGCGTTAGACTTTGACCCCTGATTTTTGACTTCCTTTATCGTGTCGTCCAAACAGGTGGCTGCCACGGTGTGGAGTGGCTTCACTTTGGACCTCATCGGATCCACTCGGGTGGGTACTGCGATCCGCAAAGCGCACGGCGATCAGAGTGACCGTGATTATGTCTTGCAAACGCGATCGAGAGTGACTGCGCAGGAATGGAAGGAATTTGCTCGAGCTCTGGCAAAGGATCAGCGCTTTCGAGAGGTCTCCGAAGGGAAAAAGGCCATGAAACTTCGTGACGCCAAGCTACAGTTGGAGTGGGAAGTTGTGCCTGCCCGCGGACACTTTAGCTTTGAGCTTGTAACGTTTCCCTCAGTGGATGGTGCTACAAGCACAGAGGAAAGGAACAGGTCGAGGCTGGAATACTTTGAGCGATACCCTGGGGCGAAGAATGCCGTCAAAGTCTTGAAGCGTTTGTGCCCGCAACTGAAAGGAAACATGGTGGAGGCCCTGGCCTTCAGGCAAGGGAAAGACCTTTTGCGAAACGACTCGTCCTTTGCTGAAAATGACGGTAGTGGCTTTTTCTTGTTCCAACAGCTAATCACGCTCTTTGATTCTTACCCTTGGGACCCATATCCAAATTCGCCTTTGGCCATCCTGCGCAGAGACGCGGCAAAATATGACAAGGAGGACATCCAGGGTTCGCTGGACTCTGCAGCTCAAATTGCTAAGCACTTACGTAAGAGAACCACTGAACAGCGGGAACAAGTCACGAATTCGTGGCAATTTATGGCTTGTCTGATGGGTCTTGGCGGCATCATGGTCGCATTTGTATTGACGCTACTTGTGCATCGCGCCTTGTGGCTTGCATTGCTTCCAAAAGCGTTCGAGGTCCAGGCGCTCCAACCTCAGAAGTACGTTTGTCCAGACAACTCCTGTTTGTGCAGTGACTTGAGAGATAGCTCTTATGTGTGTTTAAGTTGGGGCAATTTTTCAAGCTTCGATTGCGCACTTGCGGGTGTATCACTCAACAGATGTCGCATCACCTTCCTTGCTGCAGCTGGAAATCTGTGTGCGCATTGCTGGATTCTCCAGCGTGCAGTCAGGGTGGCAAGGCTCAGCAAGCATGCCGATGTCTTGGCAGCATCACTGTGCGCGTGTAGCACTTCTGTTCTTGCAATCCTTTTCCACTTGCGCTTTCTTGGCCTTGGAGACTACATTGTGATTTCCAGGCTTGCAGGAAACATGCAGCACGCACTTTGCATGGCGATGTCTGCAGTGGTTCTAATGTCTGTTTGGGAAGCAGAAGACAAAGACCCCAGGTTAACGCAATTCCGGAGCTGCGGGTGTGTTTTTTTTTGGGCGTTCTTGCCAACAGTCCTGACAGTGGAGATTGCCACCGCCATGTGTATGGTTTTCTGGCAAGGAGCTGACAAAACTGAATTTATCAGTCAAAACCATGTGTTCTACACGCTCAGCCTTGTTTTTCAGTTGTTGTGTGCTTGGGGCACTTGGAGTTTTGCACGAAGCATGTTGAAGGCCAAGGCCGGAATGGCGTTGTGCGTGCAAATCTGCTGGCTGCTTGTGGATTTTTGGTACTGGGCAGGGCCTTCGCTTTGGCCAGTGCTGCAGCAAAAGTACAACTTGTTCATGATCCTCTCTTGCCGCATTTTATTGGCCCTGAAGCTGCTAGGTGTGTTGCACCTGGCGCAACGTGTTCACAGTAGGTTTGGCGCATTGAAAGCCGAGTGAGTCCTCAGTGCGCAACTTTGTCGCAAACCATTAAATCAGATGCATATTCTGCCCAAGTTTCTTTTGTGTAAACAGGATTCCTCCAGCGAATCTCGCATGAGACAGCGGTCTTATATCTCAAATGCCCTATGTCGCTTGGATTCTTTGAGATGTTCTGTATGAACCTGATGTGCCCACACACACACACACACTCAACGATTTGTGGGACTTTTTGTTCAATGGAGGAGCAGGGCACCCTTCCCTAGCTTGTGCGTCCGAACTACTGCAGATGTGGCGATGACATTCCCGTTCCCATCATGGGGAAGCGGACAATCAGAGGTCTTTGAACTGCAGCTGTTGGATAGATGCGGATTGGCATCTTCGCAGAGTCGCCTGGGGGTCGTAGCAGAATATCTCCAAATCACGCCGCGTAAGCTTGATGGCTTGTGACAGCATGTTTGGCAGGCTTCATAAAGACAAGCTTGCACATGATGTAGCAGGCCCGAACTCGTTGTTGGAGTTCACCATGAATTCCGTATCATTTGCATCGATACCGGGGCTTTGAACGACTCGACCGCCATGCGCCGGTCTGCTGGCCTGCGAGGCACGCTTTAGATGCTCGCAGGCGCAAGCTGCGCTGTCATGAGTAGGGCTGATCTTGGGACGCTGCGTTCGCCGCTGAAGGAAAAGATTATGACTTCAGCAGATATCAAAGGTTGCAAGTCGATAGTTGTTATTTCTGTGTAGGGTGTCTGGCGCCATCTAAGCAGTTTCACCTGACGCGGAAGAGGGAAAATCCAAACAATTTCAAGACAAATTATCCAGAATGCATTTGGCGCACGTCCTTGTGTGAATCTCACTCACTGCTTGCTCACAAGCTGTAGCAGCTTCGAAGCGTGTGAACCTGCACATATTAGGCACCAGTGGAACTTTTGACATTCGGTTTTGCAAAGACTGGCGGGCATTCCAACTTACATGTGGGAAACTCCATAAGCAAGATTTAGGAAACCCCTCCGTGAAGTGACGTATGTCCAATCTGCATAGTGGAAAAGATACTTTCCTGCTCAAGACTCGAAGGCCATGGGTTGAGCTGCAGCTGCTCCCAGGGCAGTTAGCCTTCTTGACACCAGGACCAACGCCGAGCGAGCTGCTTCCGGCGGCTCAGGCACAGAAGGGTGGGGTGGGGCCAATGTCCCCCAGAGGCGGTCATGAGTCACCTTGTGCAACATGTGACGAACAGTTGAACAATCCTTCTCGTTCCTTGACTCGAGTTTTTCGGCGTTCATTCTGACAGGGAATTGACTAGCTGTAGAGATGAAGTTTCGCACAGCGTTGTGGGGTCTTAATTCCACACATGTCAACATATTTCAACAGCTGGTTCAACTCATGTTTGCACTGTATTGCAGACGCAAGGCGCAAGTCTTCATGAACGAGGTATTTGTCCACATTCAGCAATTCAGCATGAAGGCTTGAATGTTCGACGCTGGAGACAGGGCGTGGTCATCCGAAACATATTCGATGTTTAGTTTCCTTTAACATGCAGACAGACTTTTCCAGCTGGATGTTTTGCTTCCACCAAACGGACATTCATCAATGTGCTTTGCATAGTATCATTCTCACTTTCATGGCATGAGAACCCAGTTGCGTTGATTCACTTCAGAAACGAACAGGTCAGAAATCCAAGAGAATCCAAGTCGTACAACAGGATTCTAGTGTCGGTGTAGTGTTGGAGTGTGCCTGCACTACCACGGAATTTGGGAGAGCGGCAGCGTCACAACACTGGAGGGTATTTGGGAGGCCAAGCTTTGATGGATTGTCAAAGCTACAAGATAGTTAGCTTCTGTTCTTTCTTTTCTATTTAGAGCAGAATTTCCTCTTTGCAGGCCATCATGGTGTTTGCAGTTGCCTGGCTGCGCAGTGCAGCTTGGCGGAGATTGCGTTCGGGTTCTGATTGTTGACAGCGATGAGAATCGAACTTCGTCGTTTGCTGTGTTGTGATCATATCTTGGTGTACTCAGCTTCGCCTAGTATACAATATTCCACGAAGACCAACACATGGACGGCACTCACATACCATGATGCAGCTTTCATTTGCCTGTCCTCTTCTCCTGAGAACAATCATCATTTCATATCGCTTCGAACGCAAACGGACCCCTTCGAACGCAATTCTACGACACCGATATCGGCCGATTTCGGGTCGTTCGGTTCGGGTCGTGTGATGGAGTTTTGTTCACTCGACCTGCCTGAGGACTGAGATGGACATTGGACTTCTTGTACAGCGCTTGGGAATCCTTTACGGGAACTCTGAGCCTTGGGACCAACACGACCAACACTTGTCAGTTTTTTGGAGCTAAGCCTCTTGCGGTTCAACCATCGCTTTCCATGGCGAATTGAATCATTTTGATGTGAAGCTTTTGCTGCCGTGGCTTGAGGTCATCATCCACGACTGAAGCTACGGGACCCAGTGGCCTGGATGCCAGCGCTGGCGTTTTTCAGCGACGGGACGGTCGAGTGCCACCTGCTCCGGCCCAGGTGGTAGCGACGAGGGAGACGGGAGGAAACAGGAAGTCGCGCGTGAGTACTGAGGCACGGGATTCCTTGGTCGGTTTTTTCCCACCATGTTTCCTTTAAACATGGCTTTCATGCTGATTCAGGGATGATCTGTGAGGTTCACACGGATGCTGACGGGGAAGACAAGGTGACGCAAAGGGAATTGTTCGGTGCTTTCAAATGGATGTTCTTCATTTGTACAAATATATATATCTCATTATATATATATCATATGATACAGATATCATCTCATCTCATCTATACTAAATCTACATATATATATATATGTCCTTTAAATGTAAATTTCTTGGGTCCACATTTTTTTGAGTTCTTTCCAAGCAACCAGATCCATTTCTGCCAAGGATCCCGTGAGCAAGATACGGATCCATGCGCCCACGGTCCCGGGTCACAGCTTTTTCTGTCAGAATGGAAGGGTTGCAACAAAAAAGTGATTCAAAAAGTGGATTGTGATTTGTGATGATCTGTAATGATTTGTATTTTGGTGAGGTGTAATGATTTGTGATGATCTGTGAGTTGTGATGATTTGTTTGAGTCAAGTTATGAGAAACGAACAACGACGCTGGCATGGCGAACGGGTGGAGGCCTGGTCTACCGAGGCCATGCGGTGGAGGCGATGCGGTGGAGGCCAGGTCTCTGGTCTTGTATCCTAGTGACGAAGAATCGATTTGGGTACCAGATATTGTAACCCATTTTGACCCCAATTGTGGCAGCCACCATCCTTGGAGAAATTTCAGCAATCTGGAGGAGTTTAAGCAGGATGTCCGGAATCTTGAGGCGGATGGCTCAAACAGATTCTTCGTTCATCTTTTTCGTCCTCAGTCATGGCAGCTTGGAGATCAGCCGTTGCGCAGCATAGCCTCTTTCACAAGCCGCTTAAGCAAGAAGTGGAATCTCATGGCTCACACGCATGTGGAATGATCCTGACTGTTGGCCTGGTAATTGCGTATACCTTAAATTCCATCATTGTTTGGGCTACTGCTCCCATTGTGGAGACATACAGTGCAGGAGACGTCCGGAACTTCGGCATCCTCACAGTGAGTTTCAACATTTCTTGCCCCAGCTGTGTTCCCTACCAGTCGACCTTGACCAATTCAGTCGTAGAAGAGTTCCGCGTTTGGCATGGCTACAGTGCAAGTGACTACCCTCACTGTGCCGGTGCTCCAGAAAGTCTTGCTGTTGCTGATCAAACGACTTCAGACGCCTTGCTTTGCTATAGCTCGGATGACATCTCCGAAGCTTCGGGGATCGTGGTCTCGCTGTGGAATATGACGACTGGAGGCCAAGGAAACCGTGCCAACGTGGTTGTCACGGGCCCGTCACTGGTGGTCAACACCCCGCTGGAATTCTGGCATGAAAAGACCTTGCTGCTTGGCATGAATGTCTTCCGCGACAAGGAAGGCTGTACGTCCTCGGCACAGTGCAATCTTCAGCGAGAACTGTACCTTGGAAGTATGCAGTATGATGGCCGAGTGTCGGGATGGCCAGGTGGCAAATTAAACATCCGATTGCTGCGCTCCGCACATGTGTACACCCGCACGCCTGGACAAACATTGTGGGACGTTTTTGGTGCGGTTGGTGGAGCTTATGGTTTGATTGTGAGCCTCGTGAGCGTTGTGGTTCAATTTTTGGCTCGCTATGAGGGTAGAAAAGAGCCCAAGGCAGCCAAGACAACCAAGACTGCTTCTGCTGAGATGTCACAAGTGGTAGGCGCTGACAAGGATGCGGGTGAAAATCTGGATGAGCGAGTTCCCATTTAAGCATTGAGCCAAAGCCCGAGAGGCCATGTTGATGTTTTTCTTACAGGTATAATTCCAGAGTTAGGATGGTGTTTTCACACCCCTTCCTGGGGGTACCACCCAGGCATTAAATTACTTTCTTGTGGGATCCCGACAAACGTGAAGGCATGGCTCAAAAAAGGTCTGGCTGTTTGCAGACGTTTGCGATGCCGAAGGTATCTGCACAACGAGCAAGTTGGGATCAAAACCCATGAAGCGAAAGCCAGTCGGAAGTGAAT
>CAXAMN010026917.1:115583-164207 GCA_963970005.1 Durusdinium trenchii
TTACTACTAGTAAGGCACCTGTTACTACTAGCGTGGCACTTGTTCCTACTTCCAAGGACAGCGCAAGACCAGTGCATCTTCCTGAAGGGATTTCGTTTACAGATACCGATCCAGCTGCTGGTAGCTATGGCGGGCAGGTCCTTGTGGCTGCATCGAGACTATGGGGTTGTTTGTCTGAGGATGTTTGATGCGTCATGCAGTTGAAGTTAAACAGCAGTTAAACCGTTAAACCTGACCCAACTCAGTGTGCTCGATCATGTTCTATCTATGGGTATATCTGTATCTAGGTCTAGGTAAAGAGCCTTGGTCAACAGCTTTTGAAGCGTACAGCTTTCCGGTTCTAGATTCGCTTTGAGCGGTGCTTCCTGCCCTAGACTGGAATTCGTTCATTTCTTCGTTCACCACGAGGTCCTGGTGACCCGAGCCCTCAATGAGTCCGACATCTCACGCTATGTGGCGTACTGGGGCGGCCCGGACCGCAGCGCGAGTTCGAACGGATGTGAAGTGTACCGACTGACTGGGGTGGAATGGAAGGAGCGCCGACAAAATGGAACACATCCTATGTCACGGTGCCGCTGTCACTTTCCGAAGAACTTGACATATAGATCGAGCTTGTTAGTGACTTCAATATGGATCAGTTTGCGTGAATTGCGTGAGGGGTTCCACAGCGTGTTGCTCTTGGCACCCTCCAGCTTCAAGAACTTCTTGGAGATATGTTGATGTATTGGTTGGCAGAACGATCCTAATTTGCAGCCTTTCAAAAACAACACCATTATATGCGTAATGGGTGGATGGTTGGCCAATCTATTCCTTTGGGGTGGTGCTTTGGGGGAGTATTTGACCTTTTGACACCCATTTGGGTGTGCATAAATTAAGGAGACCTCCCAAAGACCCCTGGAAGAAGGAGAATAGACCAACACCCATTGGTTGGGATCAAAATACATGCAATATATTTAGCGTTTGGACCCTGTTCAAGATCAGTGCGTTTCCGAGACATATTCAGCGGCAGCTCTTGCATTTCGCGTGAACAAACACCGAGGCTCCAGCTCAACCACTAAGCTCTCAAATACGGCTGCCCTTGGGTATGTGGACGTGGCAGGGCATGTTTCTTCGCAGCTTTCGATCTCAGTGACATTCAGCTTAATGAGAGCTACCGGTGATAGGGGACCGGTGAAGCTTTCTTGGAGAACGATGGTTGAGCTTTGACATCAAAGAAACCGACTATCCCAGGAGCGCTGGATCCGTTCCGCCCGCTGGAGCTAGCCACATTGTGGTGGTGTCTTCCATCAACGTTCCACCAGCCAGCGGAGATGCTCGCTTGATTTGGCGCCACACTACACCCCTGTTCTGTCGAGTCATCTCCAAGAATTCGTGGTGCTGTGGGTCAGTGGGTCTTGTCGACACTCAGGAAAGCTCACAAGGTGTTGGTCTCGCCTACCAAGATTATGTGCCTCCAAGTGCGCCGCGGCTGCAGGGCAAGTCCTCATTCGCCTGTGAGAAAAACACTATAATACCATTACTGTAACAAAGATGAACAAAGGAAGGTAAGACCCCTCAAACTTCCTTTTGCAACATGTTTAAATCTTCTGTCCTTGTCTTTTTCTTTAAAACCCTCATGTTTCCATTGGACGTGCGTAGAGAGCTTCCCAGGTCCCAACCACGGACCCAGCGACTTCCTCCTGCGCAACCAGACCCCCCGCCGTTGAGGTCTTGGCACAAGCGGTGAGCTTCAGCGACACGAACCCAGTCCTGGGGAAGGTCTCCGGCACCGTACAGGTGACGAGAGCCCCTCGGTGATGAGCGGTGAAGGGCGCCGCATCGGTTTGTGTTTGGGGGAAAGACACCTGGCGTTTTTGGAGGCAAGATGAGTAGGTGGGTCTTCTTGGATTGCAGGATATTGCAGGAAGGCGAGATTCGTGGGGTGTTCGACTGATTCTGCATGCTGTACAAGGAGCGGCTACGCTCGGGGCTCCTGGCCTTACTACTAGGAACAAGGTTCGCTACTAGTAGCAAGGGCATTACTACTAGTAGCAAGAGCTGTCTTTCCCGGGTCTTTGCCGAGGCCAGCGATGAGTCCGGAGTGGTTGCGAACCCAGAGTTCGGTTGAGAAGGAAGAAGATGAAGAAGTCGAGGGGCCATGAGACCTGTGAACCTCAGGTGTCCTACAACCTCTACTTCGCTGACACCAATGCGGCGCCACTCACGCTAATCAACAAGGTGCCAACATCATCTTCACACATTGAGCCTTGGCTTGCTTGCGGCTTTCTCTCAGAATGAGGGTGACTCCGGTGACTCCAGGTAGTATGAAAACGTTGATAGAAACATGCACCATCATTTTGGGTCCCAGCCCTGCGAGACGCCACGGCGCGCCACCGGCGGCTGTCTCACCGAGACCCTCACGCTGACCGACGTGGAGATTCCGAGCAATGCCACGAGCATTCTGGTGCTGCTCGAGGGTGCTGGAGGGGAAGCACAAACTGGAGTCGGTTCCTCAAGCTCTTTTGTGTCCCGAAATCGGACCGTGTGTGATCCTATGACTCACAGAGAATATCATATGTAAATTATATATATATATAGAAGATTCGCGAAAACAATCCACCTTGGACATCCGCACATTAACAGAACAATTGGAAGACATATAGCAAGACATCGTCAAAAACGTTGCTCAGACAGACTCAGACTCAGACACATTTTCTCTCAATCGGACATTACTATGCTTCTTCCTCGTTCGCCGTGCGGTGACCCGCTGCACGGCCGTCGCATGCCGCGTGCTGAGGTCTCCACCAGCAGCCTCGACTACGCAGCCCTGGATATGCCGCAGGGTATCGCCTTTGAAGATATCGATTCACTGTCTGGTTCATTCCAAGGCGCGCCGTGATCCGAGTGTAGACTGGTTTAGAACCCGGTTGGCTCAAAAGAAGGGATGCGAGTGGAAGGTTGATGGGACGGGAGAGAGAGAGAGAGAGAGAGGCAGAGAAGATGGCTGAGATAGATGCGTTCAATTGGATCATTTTGATTTTTGATAAATTTTGAACCTTTTTCTTTGCAGAGTCTCTGTTTCTGTCTTGGTTTAATGGGTATGACTGGAGGTGACGGATGGTGACGATTGATGTGCATTTAGTTCAGTTCTTTCTGATTTTGACCAGCGAACGTTGCCCTTTGCAGGGACGATCACAATACAACGAGCTCTCTCGGAGGCGCAACACTGAAGATTCTTTGGTTCTCGTGTGCCCTTTGATGTTCGCATGACAAACCCTGTGCCCTGCGAAGCCCTGCGAAGCCTTGAGAGTCCAGTCCTGGACCCGAACGCCGAGGGCGATTAGCCGAACTTCGCCGACCGAGGGGGAGAACGCGGGGCGCGAGTCCGGTCGCAGTACGGGTCAAGGAAGCGAGCAACTGCGGTCAATCCAAGAAACTCCTGGGTGCCTGTGCAACCAGCGTCAATGCAATGAGGGGCGCCCGCACGTACTTGAGCAACGTACGTCGCTGAAGTACTTGAGCCAAGCCGGGGTCTTCAGACCCTATGGCCACCGCATGCCACGAGTCTAAGACGGTCGGTATGAAAAAATCATTGGTGACGCAGTCGGCAGATGCGAACTCGGCAACGGCAACAGAATCGAACTCGAAGGGCCACCGCGGTCATTACAGTAAGTGAACCGGTCTCATCCGCTCCACCGCATCCTTCACGAACGACTGCTTGGTCCGCCAAGTCGACAGGCGGAGCGACCGGTCGTGGAGAAATCTCCATTGGAACAGCACGGAAAGAAGGTCAGCACAAGAAATGCACAAAAAACAAGCACAGAAAAGCACACATTCACTTATATAATTTGCTTTGGGAGTGGACTTTGTTTTCAATGGCTGGAGGTCAGTTGAGCAAATCGTTTCGCAGGTTTTAGGGTCCAGGGAATGCGTGACTTTGAGTGTTCATAGGTTGCTATGCCTTGCGTTCGGTTGTGTTTGGGTCAGTTTCCCTTGCTCTCTACTATGATGCTTTGCTTTCCTAACAGTTCCGCGTAACGTAGTCCGATGCAAACACGCGCTTGGTTGGGTACAAAAAAGCTCTTTTTGCTGCTTTGTACATGGCATTCTCATGGTACATATGACAGGCTGATGTGACAGCATACGAGATCTATTGGGCGAGTGGCAATGGTGCAGGGGTGGCCCCTACACAGCTTGATTTGGTGGAGTCGCTGTCGCTTGGATCCCTGACTGTCACAATGGTCTTTGAGATGTATGATTCCTACGGTGATGGTTGGAACAGTGCTGAATACACCATCAAACAAGGAGGTGTCACACTTGGAACCGGCACCTTCCAAACGGGTCACTTTGCAGCACACACTTTGACCAACATTCCGGTATCAACAGAGCTGACCATCACCGTGACGGAAGGAAACTGGCCCTCCGAAATCTCTTGGGCACTGAAAGATGAGGCGGGCACCGTGGTCTTGTCCTCGGATGGACAGACCTTTCCGGTGGACCTGCCCTTCACCGTCACCGGAAGTTCAGGGGGTGGTGTCTTCGAAACGAGCCTTCCACCCACCACTCCACCCAGTGGTGCAGACCATCTCCTGACCTTCGCCCGCTTGACCAGCGGCAGCGCCTCGGCGGCGAGCTGGGTCGTCCTGGTTGACTTCGCGCCGCCGGCGCAGCCGCCCAGCTCGGTGGCCTTTGATGACACGAATGGCGCTGCAGGCGTCATTGCTGGAGTGGTGACCATTGGCAGAGCAGCGGATGAATCGCAGATCTCAGACTACCGGATTTACTTTGGGACCAGTGCGTTGGCCAAGCTGGGGCAGGTACTTGCCTCCGTGAGCACGTCCACATCTGGCAGTCCATTGGGAGTGAATCTAGCAGCTACAACTTTGCCATCCAATGCATCCCACTTGTTGGCTTTCAGTTCTTCAGCTGGTGGAGAGAACCTGCAGCCAGCGGCTGTCAGCATCTCGGACGTGATCATTCCCACAAGCGCTCCCTCCGGTGTGACCTTCACAGACACCGATCCCATGGCAGGTCATTTTGCCGGTGTTGTGTCTTTCACGGTGGCTCCAAATCAGTCGGCCATTACACACTATGATCTTTATTGGGGTAGTAGCTCTTCTGTTCCGGACTTTTCCCTTGGCTCTCTAGGAAGTGTTCAAGCTTGGAGCCATGTGCTCATGTCTTCGATCGTGCTGAACTCCTCTGCGCTACCCACGGGGATGACTCACTTGGTAGTGGTGAGTGCGAACGGAGGGAGCTCCATGCAAACCGGCGCAGGAGTCTTGCTGACAGACTACGTGACAGTTTCCGTGGTGCCCTCCAGCATTAGCTTCAATGATACAGATCCCTCCCTCAATCAGATCAGTGGAACTGTGACCATTGGAGCTGCTTCAGATGAGTCCGGAGTGGTGGACTATGCAGTGTACTGGGGTGTGAGCTCAACATTGAGAATGCCAGGAGGTGCACCTGGATTGAGTGCAGAGTTCTTCTCGATTTCCACCTGCCCTTGCTCCTCCTGCTTCCCAGATTTCTCCACGCTTGGGACCCCTTTCCTCACACAAGTGGAGAACACTTCGGCGTACACTGCAGCCAGACCAGGTGGGAGTTTCTCCATCTGGCCGGGTCTGGACCGGTCTGAGCTGTTTGCAGCACGCTGGACTGGCTGGTTTCAGATTCGAAATGCAGGAGACTATTGGTTTCGAGTGGAATCAGACGACCGCAGCCGACTCTACGTCGCGGGCGTCGAGATCATGGGTGGCTATAGCTACATGACACTCATGGCCGGTTTGCATCAAATCGAACTGCAGTATTTCCAATGTGTTGGCGCCTCATACATCTCAGCCTTTATTTCCGGTCAAGACACCAGCTGGTTTGAGTCAAGCCTTTGGGCCTTTGCCAGGCATGGGGCACAAAGCCAGGATCCTTTGGCCACCGCTCCCAAGGCGGGTGCAGAACTGTCCCTTGTGGTGGCTCCCAGCGTGATTCCGGCAGGCGTCACACATCTCTTGGCCTTTGCACGTGCGGCTGGTGGTGTTGACTCCGTGTATTCCATCAGTACCGAGCTCCTGGATCTGGTGACGCCCAGCGTGGCAGCTGAAGGGGTGAACTTCACTGACAACGATCCGGAGCCCAACATGATTCAGGGAGTCATTACGATCAAGCGTGCGCAGAATGAACATGACATCAACTTCTACAAGATTTACTGGGGTTCAAGTGCCACTGAGATTTTGGATACAACTGTCAGGCGTTTGGTGACTTCTTCCGGAACCATGCAACCATCATGCACAGGTGTTGCTTGTGGGGACATTGTGATAGCAGATGGCTCCCAGCAGAATGAGTGGGTTGTTTCACGTGGCGAGTATGGAAACCATGAGCAAGCCTTCATCACCCTGACTGGTCCAGCCGAAGTCCACTTCAGCTTTCTGTCAACGGAGACTTGCTGTGACAAGCTTTATTTCCCAGATCATTCGCCCATCAGTGGTTACAATCAGCTTCCTGACCCCATCACCTTGCCTGATGGTTTTCACTCGGTGGAATGGTCTAGTGACTATAGTGTCACCAGCAACGGATGGAGCTTCACATATCAGTACACAGGTGCATTGTCCAGTACACCGGGTCTTATTGCTTTGGTACCAAAGCCTTCAGGATCCCAAGACATTTCGGTGCTATTGGAGAGGCAAAGTCTTCTGGGAAGTCACTTCATTGTGAAGAGCGCTTACAATTCCAGCGAGAGTGACGCCTCGGTCGCCATCCAAATTGAGGATTTGGCCCCTCCTGACCTTGGGCTTGGCGCAGTCACCTTCATGGACACCGACAGTGCTGCTGGATACATTGGTGGAGACCTTGTGATTGGAGAAGGATCGTCAGGTGTTGTTGGCTTCAATATCTACTGGGGTAGGGACAGCAACAACCAGATCCTCCCTGGAAGTGCCGGATTGTCAGGAGAGTACTTCTACTTGTCCAGCGCCCCAAGCGGTGCCATGCCCGATTTCGCCTCGCTGTCGCCAGATGTGGTGCAGATTGAGACCCAATTGAATCAACCTGAAACGACCACCGCTTGGCCCGGTCTGACGAGCTCCGAGAATTTTGCTGCTCGCTGGAGGGGTTACATCAACATCACCACTGCAGGCTCCTACATTTTCACCCTTTCTTCGGATGATGGTAGCCAACTCTTCATCAACGGTGCCATGTTGGTGGACAACAGCGGAACTCACTTCTGGCAGTCCAGAAGTGGGGATTTGTTCCTCTTGTCTGGCCTGCACAGTTTGGAAGTTCTGTTCTTCAACGGTGCAGGGTCCTATGGCATTGTTCTGGAATATGGTGGCCCTGACACCAGCAATCAGCAGGTCGTTGTACCCGCACGAGTCTTGCGGTATGGTTCCTTGAACAATGCATTCATCGGGCAGGTTGCAGCTGCAGCGTCTGGCAATACGGTCTATCAGATTCAGAACCTAGCCGTACCGGAAGAAGCCTCTCACTTATTGGTGAAAGCATATTCCGCTGAGGGTGAGGGATTCAATGTGTCTTCCACTGAAATCTCGGATGCCTTTGCACCCACAGTTACAGCAAGTGGAATCTACTTCACAGATGAAGATCCAACTTCTGGGCAGATTGCTGGTAGCATTCTGGTGCAGCCGGCAGCGGATCAAAGCAATGTCTCACACTACGTGATCTACTGGGGCAGCTCAGCAACGAGCAAGCTCAGTCTTCTGGGTCGAGTGAGTGCAGGCAGTGGAAGTGGTGGGTCGACTTCTTGCGGTGCGAAAGGCCCAGATACCACTCCCTTTCGCTTTTCGAGGAATGGTGTGAATGGACCCAAGATTGTGAATGGCCAGGCTGCCAGTGAGTGTGAATGGAGATGGCAAATCAGCCTTCGTTGGGGAGGCATCAGTGGCCATCATTTCTGCGGCGCCTCACTGCTTTCTCCCAAGTGGGCCATGACAGCGGCTCATTGTATCGATGGATCCAGCTTCACGGTGGTCATCGGAGACCACAACAAGGATTCCTCTGAGGATCAGCATGAGCGGGAGCATGCGGTGCTTCGTACCATTGTGAATCCCAATTATACCTCCTCGTCATTTACACATGACTTTGCACTCATCGAACTTGAACAGGAGGTAGAGATGGGTGACTGCGCCGCTTCCGTTTGCTTGCCAAGTGAAGAGGTGATCGTCGGGCAAGAATGCTTTATTACTGGTTGGGGGACTCTGTCGAGCGGTGGAAGCTCACCTTCAATTGTGCAGGAAGGAATGGTTCTGACCCTTAGCAATTCTGAGTGCGCTTCTCGATATGCCAATGAAGATATTACACAAGACATGCTTTGCGCGCAAGGGACTTCCTCCTCTGGTATTGTTGATGCATGCCAAGGGGACAGTGGTGGGCCTTTAGTTTGTGCTGGACCAGATGGCAGATACGTTTTGCATGGAGCTACTTCTTGGGGATATGGTTGTGCTGACGCACAATACCCAGGCATCTACGCGCGCATTTCTGCCGTTTTGCCTTGGGTCCTAGAAGTGGCAGGCCTAACACCTTCGGGCGGATCGAGTGATGGCAATCTGACCTTCAACATCAGCAGTCAGTCCATTCCAGCCACTGCGACGCATTTCTTGGTCTTCACTTCGATGAATGGCTTGGAAATGACCAGTGGCATCAGTGTGCCCTTGGTGGACTTCGCACCCATCCAGGCGACCCCGGCCTCCATCGCCTTCACGGACACCGACGCCTCCCCCGGTGAGCTCGGGGGCCTCATCACTCTCGGACGAGCGAGCGACGAGGCGGAGGTCACGGGCTATGCGGTGTACTGGGGCTCCGGAGTTGGGAGTTCCACCACCACGTACTACGGTTTCCTGGTTTTGGCTGCGGGTTCCAGGTGATGGGGTTGTTTTCCCCCCTCCAAAATAGGAGTTGAATCCCCAAACCTGGGGAAGATGCATGTGTTGTTTGTTCTTTTCTCTCCCAGAGTTCCGGAACGGAGCCGCCAATCCAAGGTTTGGTGGGTGAAGTTCCAAAAGGTTCAGGCGCCGTGGAGATCTTGGTGGCGCCGAACACCGTGAAGCCTGTTGGAGCGACTCATTTCCTTGGCTTCACAACAGCTAGTGATGGAAGGGGTGCCAACTATGTTGCAGTGCAGATTACAGATGTTGATGAGTTGCTGGTGCCAGGTGAGTTTTCTTTTTTTTCATCTCATATCATGACAATAACATATCCAATAGAAGCTATGCTTCTGAATGTTTCTACATCATCTGTGCCTTGAGAACATATGGAATAGTTTTCTTCAAATCATTTCCGCATTTCTGAATATCTCTCTTTTTCTTTGGTGACACTTGGGAAGTCGCGCAGAGGGGGGGGGAACCGTTGCCATTTTTGTGGATTATTGTGTAATGATTGAAGAACAACTGTTCAGACATTGATGTACTTCTCTTCAGTGAGCAGTTTGCGTCAGAAATACTTGTTAGGAAAATATCAAGATATTCCAGAAAGCAATATAGTAGCTAGAAGCTGCTAGGAACAAGGATGCTACTATTACTAGGGGCTCCTGGCATCGCTACTAGGAGCGGTTGGACGCTACTAGGAACCGGGTGCATGTCTGCTGCTTAAGCTAACCCACTCGCCAAACACAGAAGAGCAAGGAAGGCGCATGTGGACGACATTCGAATTTGCGCAGTAAAGATAACTCGCGATTGGTTTGCTTGGCAGATAGGAAACTCGTCCAAATGGAAGGACAATACAATGGTTTCAGAGTAGATGGCCCAACCGCCAAGATGTTTTTGGATGGGGATCCATACAACCACCTTTTGGGGATTGCGCCATCTACTCTGAGCCCACTGTAATGGTCAGACAAACTCAAGGAGTAATGGTCAGGCCTTAAGACGTAGCGCCGTAAGATGTGGTGAACACCAAGACAGCCTGGCGCAGGGGTTCGGCACTGCATGGCCCAAACGCTGTATGAGCACTTTAAGACGACGACGCCAACAAAGAGAAAACTGGCATGTTAAATGCGTGGCAACATGTTGAGGTGCGAAGGCAGACATCAACCTGAAGACATGTCCATGAGATCTGTGACATGTTTCCCCGCACAGACTCTGGGAGCAACATGCTTTCAATCTCCCCCTCCATAGCTAAGTTTTTTTTGTTTATTCTTAGTTTGAACTGCCACACATTTCGTCGTGGACCCCCTCAGGTGGCTTGTCTTTCCAAGACACTGATGCGATCGCCATGCAGATCGGTGGCACCGTCACCATCCAGCGGGCAGCCAGCAGCTCTGGAGTTTCCGCCTACAATTTGTACCTCAGCAGCGGAGCTTGTACTGCGGTGGGCAGTGCCATTGCCAACATCCCCGTCTCACCGGGTGGTGGTCCCACCTGCTTTGAGGGCAGTAGCTGTGCTATGATCACCATTCTTCAAGAGACAGCAGGTCAATGGGTCATCAGTCGAGGCATGGATGGCTATGAAAACCATGAGCATGCAATCATCCAGGTGGAAGGTCCCGGTTTGGTGCACTTCACGCGCTTCGAGACCGAGCGCAGCTACGACATCCTCCGCGTGGGCTCCGCGAGCTTCTCGGGCACCACGGTGCCTGCGGACGTGGAGCTGGGCGCCGGGCGGCAGGAGATCGAGTGGGTCTCGGACTTTTCGGTGACGATGCGCGGATGGGCGCTGAGCTTCCAATCCTACAGCACTTTTGGAGACATCTCCTATAGTTTACCCTCCACGGCCTTCGATGGCACCGTGAACAGCATGATCGTGTTTTCAGTGGCCAATGGAGCAGAATATACGGCGTCGTGTGCTGCAACGGCAGTCGCTGATTTTGCGCCTCCAAACCAAAGTCCTCAAAATCTCTGGTTCGAAGATACGAATCCTTCCAGTGGGCGTGTGGCAGGCACCGTGACCATTCTGCAAGCTCGGAGTCATTCTGGAGTCTCAGAATATCGCGTGTACTGGGGACAGAACTCTTCCACAATTCTGCCCGGAAGCTCTGTGGTGCTCGTTGTGCCTGCCACCACCGCAGGCACGAACTTGACTGTGAGCCTCAATGAGACGGTCCTTCCAACGAATGCCACGCATCTCTTGGCCTATTCCGCTTCCAGCCAGGGCGAATCCGTGTCTGGCGTTAGCGCAGAGGTGATTGATTACCACCCGGCCCAAGAGGGCCCGCAGGGTCTGAATTTCACCGATGAGGATGAAAGTGCTGGCTATGTGAGTGGCACTGCTTATGGGATCAGGGCCCAAGACGAGTCCACGATCGAAGAGTACAAGTTGTACTTCTCCAGTGGTCAGACCAAGATCAGTTTCATTGGTTCCGCACCCTCCACCAGCATCCTGCCGCGGCCGACGTGCAGCGGCATCACATGCTCGCATATCACCATCAACGAAGTGGCAGGGGCCTTCCAGGTCTCAAGGGGGTCCTATGACAATGAAGAATTTGCCAACATGGCCATTACCGGGCCGGGGCGCTTGCGCTTCACCCTGTTCATTACGGAGGAAAACTACGACTTTTTGACCGTCATGGGCACCCCCTACAGTGGAAGTGGTCAACCCAGTGGTCCTCCAGAGGAGATCTACATCCCAGAAGGAACCCATGAAATTACTTGGCGCTCGGACTATTCGGTGACCATGAGCGGTTGGGTGTTCCTCTATGAGTCTGCAAGTACAAGTTCCTTGAACATCCCTGTGCCTCGCAGCGCGATCCCCGCAGGTGCCACCGACTTGCTGATCGTTTCAAGCTCCAGCGGTGGAGAGATGGCTCAGGGAGCCACGACGCCACTGGTAGATTACAATCCGCCACAGGTGGGGAGCTGATGGGAGATGGATATAGATGGATCATCATGGATCAAAAAGGACCTTAAAACGCCTTGCTACTAGTAGCTTCTAGCCTAGCTAGCTACTAGTAGTAATGCCCTTGTTACTACTAGCGAATGCCCCTTTAATTTATATAAATGGAAGATATGTGACTTAGACTTCCTTCAAGTATGGGATGAAGTACTCACTTCACCTCAGAAAGCCGTCTTTCTCTTCAGGGCCCCTTGAGTCCATTAAGCCCGGAGTCCATTAGGCCCGGAGGGTGTTTGAATGTCTTCGATGCAGCAGAACTCATTACTTTGCGATTCCTTTGATATCCTTTTTGTGAACATCTACCCTTCAGGTGGTGCCTGAATCGGTGGAATGTGTCGATAGTGACAACAGCATCGGATATCTGCAGGGCACCTGTACCGTGGAGCGCGCCAGTGATGAAAGCAATGTGATCGCCTATGAGGTCTTCTTCGGCAACGTGACCGGTGCTCCTTGGGTCGCCTTAGGCTCCTTGGGTCGCTTGGCTGTCACTGGGTTAACCGGGACATCTGCCGTGGTCACGATTCCACGCGTGGCCGTGAGGCCGGGTGCCTCGCACTTGGTGGCCGTGGCGGTGGGTGCGGGTGGCATCGCAGCTCGTGGTGCATCAACAGCTTTGGTGGACAACATCGGATTGACCTTGTCACCGCAAAGCTTAGATGAGCTGGGAACTCCAAACTCCCTCCACAATGTCTCCATTCAATTGAGCAATGCTGCAAGTGCAGCCACCACACTAAGCATTGAGCTCATCATGGAAGATGCTTCGGCCGAAAGTGGTGACGCTTCGACCAACTCAGGGACATCCGGTGCTTCCAGCCTCTCCTCCAGCTCCTTGCCCGCAGCATGTTTGGACGCCTCGCACGCTGGAAGCAGTTCCAAGCACCGGCTCATCTACAAGATGAAGGGAGTGACCAAAGGATCTGGAACGGCTCGGCGTTTGCGTGAAGCGCATGCGCGCAAGCTTGAAAGCACCCATGGAGCCAAAGTGAAGAACTTGCACATTGGCCAGCTGTCATTTGCCGAGACCAAGAATCGTTCAGTGCAAAGCTATTGCAGACTCTATGCAGAACTCAGGAATGACCCCATGGTAGAGTTTGTAGAAGAGGACTGCCTTGCAGTCTGCCATGTTTCACGAGCTGATGTTGCTTGAGTTACACCATGTTACTGTACACCATTTTCATGTTCTCCCCTTTGCTTCTCTCTTTTCCTCTATTCTCTTGTATT
This sequence comes from Durusdinium trenchii, assembly GCA_963970005.1. Taxonomy (NCBI): domain Eukaryota; class Dinophyceae; order Suessiales; family Symbiodiniaceae; genus Durusdinium; species Durusdinium trenchii. The sequence continues at coordinate 128,616 of CAXAMN010026917.1, forward strand.
CTCTTATCTTTCTTTGATGCATTTTGTGTTGACTTTGAACTTTGGTCATGCTCAGGAGGTTGTCCTCAGTTGACCTTTGCTACCAACGATTAAGCTGTTTGCGCACCAAATGATACAAACTTGGTGAATCAACAGAAAGGGTCTCTAAGGTTGGCTCCCGATCCCCCCAGATCCATCTCAAGGTCCCTGATCCATTTGCATCCCCATGTTTTGCCACCGGGCATGTCCTCGATGCGGAACGGAACTTCTGTAGACTTGGCCGGACAAATTCAGCAAGAAAGCGGAAGAAGCAGAAAGACGGTGCAAAGTTTGCAAAGAGAAACAGAGATCCTGATTTGTACCCTGCTGCGACTGCTGACCAGTTTGAGGCCAGACCAATCCCTGTTAGACGCGACGCAGAATGAACCAGACTCGAGTCTCGTTGTGTTGGATGGAAGCTCCGGAGAGCCAGCGAAGTGCATCCACAAATCGGCAAAACGATGGACTCCGCTGTTTCTGTCGCTTGATCTCTCTGGTTGGTATTGGTCAGCACCAAAGCCGTTGGCCCTCAGTGCCTTTGATCTGCGCACTGCGTGCTGGCGCGCGCGTGGTCATTCTGTCCTCTGAAGAGGACACTCTGAGTGGTCGACGGAAGCCTGATACGTCTTATTCGCACAAACGTCAAGTTTGGCAGTCCAAAGACATGAAAAACAAGTAAGAAAACACTGGCTGCATGATTGGGAGGTTTAGACAAAACATTTCAAGAAGTCAAACTAACCACTTCACAATTTTTCATCAATCGCCCACTTGCGAAGGTTTAGCAATGCTTGGTGCCCGGGGAAGTCGTTTCGGCGGAGTCCGCAGTCAGCCCCAAGAAGCCTAAGGATGTCTGGAGCAGCTGCCGCAGGTCTTGGTCTCTTCATGTCTCTTTCCCCCCCGAGTTTCTTGAGTGCTGCTCCTGCAAGCTCCTGCAAGCTACACGGCTTCGAAATGCTTCGATCACATCTCTTACTTGTCCCATCTTGCTCATCCCATCTCATCCCTGGCAAAAACGCTTCATGGGGCCCTCTGAAGCATCTGGGGGTCTTGCTTTGTAAAGAAAAATGCTGGAAGAATCTGGAAGATTCTTTCTATATGATTTTTCCGTCTATATAATGGTCTTTTGCCTCATTTCAGCTGGGGGAAGTCGCTGGTAGTGTTTAAATAAGGCCGAGATCCTGGCCGAAAGGGTCGAGTGTTGCTGGCGGTTGCTGGCTGTCTTTCTGTTTGTGTTTTTCACGTCACGAACGTCGATGAAATCAGCGTGACCGACACAGGATCAGCAATGGTTTCCACTTGGCAGAGCTCAGACCGACTTCGATTTGTTCCTCCCTGGTGGCAAAGCACCAAAGTCTGAGCTTCGCCGAGGCCATATGCATCGAAGAGGTCAATGTAGAAGCTGTGGTTCGAAGACCGCTAGAGCGAGTCATCCAAACGATCCAGAATATGATGACATGTGGGGTTTGCATCAGTCCAATGACAATGATATTGATGCTCCAGAGGCATGGAGTATTCACAAGGGCTTGTCTGGTCGAGTGATTGTTGCGGTCCTTGACACAGGAGTAGACTATAACCATGAAGACTTGAGGAATCAGATGTGGAGAAATCCTGGAGAAATTCCTGGAGATGGCATCGACAATGATGGCAACGGCTTCGTGGATGATGTCTATGGCTACGACTTCTACGAGGATGACGGGGATCCGATGGATGGGAATGGGCACGGCACACATTGTGCAGGCACCATTGGTGCAGAAGGTGGCAATTCCATCGGGGTTGTGGGCGTGACCTGGAAGCCGCAGATCATGGCCTTGCGCTTTTTGGGTCCCAATGGTGGTAGCACCATCGATGCGATTCGAGCTTTAGACTATGCGGTGCAAATGGGAGCTCACATTACTTCCAATAGTTGGGGTGGAGGTGGCTTCTCCGTCGGTCTTGAAACAGCCATCAATGAAGCAGCGGCTGCAAACCAATTGTTTATCGTGGCGGCTGGAAACGATGGACAGGACAATGATGTGGTGTCAACATACCCTTGCAACTACAACTTGCCCAACATGATTTGCGTGGCATCCACCGATCGAAGCAATGACATGTCATCTTTCTCCAACTGGGGTGTGAACAATGTGCACATCGCAGCTCCAGGCTCCAGCATCCTGAGTACCTACACCAACGGAGAGTACGTCTCCTTGTCCGGAACCTCCATGGCCACGCCTCACGTCTCTGGAGTGGCAGCCTTGGTCCTGGACTATGTCCACAACATGCCTTTCACGGAGCTGCGCAATGTGATCTTGAATTCCGCGGTGCCCTATGCCAAGTTCGCCTCCAAAGTCTCGACCGGAGCGCTGTTGAATGCCCATGCCGCGCTGGCGATGGCCGGCGAGTTTGCATGGATTCGGATGTTCGGCAGCGCCATCAGCGCTGGCACCGTGACGATTCCAGCTCAGGGATCGACTACAGTGGTGTTGCAACTGGGTGGGACTGGCCTAGATTATGGGGAGTATCGTGCTCGGCTGCGAATCTGGGGTGTCTTCAATGAGGTTCTCTATTCGCGCGAGGTGCCCATCCTCTACACCCTCCACAACTTCACTGGACTTCCAGCCTTCGGCGCCACGGACCTCCAGTTCGCAGATGTGGATGGTCGACGGGGCATGATCTCAGGTGCTCTGACCATCACTCGTGCCACTCCGGAGCAGGAAGCGACCTTCTCGCAATACCACGTCTTCTGGGCGGGAAGCTCGCAGAACCGCTTGTTCGATGTTCCGTTGGCCGCGCTGGACACCGGAAACGTTCTGCGTGATGACTTTGCCATCTTCGACTCCACCTTTTGGTCCCTTCCACATGGAAGTGATCCCTCCTCCTGGATTACCAATGTCTCGGTCTCCAACGGGGCAGCGGTCTTCTCGAACCAATACAGCCACGCTCACTTGACCTTGGCCCGGCGTTTTGCGCCGCCCTTCACAGTGAAGACCAAAGTGAAGAAAAGTAGTGGTGCCTTGGCACACATGGTGGTGCAGATTGGTGGGACCGATGTGAATCTCTTTGGTTCTGGTGGGATCCGTGCGGTGTTCCTCGGAACTCAGAAAGTCTTGATTTCTCCCGAGGGTGTGTATGCAGCAGCACCTTGCACCTTGGGCACATGGTTCGAAGTGACTATCACTGTGCGGGCCACTTCAGTGACTTTTGCCGACAACCAGGGATGCCCAGAGATTGTACAAGCCATCTCAAGTTCCGAGTCCACGAAAAGCATACGCATCGGTGCAGACTGTACTGGAGACTGTGCCACGAATGGTGGCAGTGTTTGGGAATACTTCGAGGTATCCGGCGGCTTGTACGCCACCTTCCACGTGCCTGAGAACACCTTGATTCCCAGCGATGCGACGGGATTCGTGATCCATGGCTGGAACTCTTTGGGTTTGAACCCCAGCGGCTACTACGAGGCCTTTGCCGATCACCGCGTGGCCAATCGCGCCACGTCCCCCAGCGAGGTCCTGGGCAGTGCGCCCAGCACCGGAACGTTGACGGTGTCGTGGACACGTGGAGCTCTCAATGATTGTACTGGGCTTTTCATGCGCTATGAGGTCGTCGCACAGATGGTGGATCAAAGTGATTCACAGCAGTCCTGGTTTGAACCAAGTGGCTGTCAAGGATTAGTGAGTCAGACCTCTGAGAGCTGTTTGGCCTCAGGCTTGAGCAGTGGAACTCCTTATCAGTTCAAGGTCCGTGTCTTGTGCAGCTTGGAGGAGACTCAGAGCTTGTGGAGTGAGATCTCACCGGCAGTGGTCACCTTGCCTTCGCCTGCAGCTGCTCCCACAGAAGTTCGAGCTCGAATTCCAGGCTCCAGCACGTCTCCCTCTTAGTTGTAACATGTTGCGACAGTGCCAGATGTTTGTTTGTTTTTCCATCTTTCTTGGACTCATTCTTGGTGTCTCTCGACCATCCAACAAGATTCTCTTATCGTGTTTTTTGTTTGGAAGCAACGCTGAAAGCACCGGGGAAATACCACCCAAAGTGCCGCCGGCGGCCGGTTTGGGTCGTTTGGCGCTGGGCCCGGCTGGCTTGGGGTCGGGTCAGTCTCCACCTCCAGAGACCGTCACTTTCTGTTCAGCTTGCCCTGGTGGTTGCTGGTCACTGTCCGGGAGGCGTTCATGCTATGCGCGCTCTCGGTGGGTTGGTGAAGTTTGCTTTGAGGTGCTTTGATGCGATGCTCTCGCCATGTTGGGCGATGTCTATCGACGTCTGCTGAGCCGTCTGCTGATCACCAAGGTATGCTGCTACTGGTAGTACCCGGGGTTAAGCGGAGTGATTTGGGCGCTGCAAGTGCTGCAATGACTAGTGTGACTATCGCGCCGGGCTTGCTACGCACCCGACACCGTTTTGATCCGAAGCTTCAAACTTTAAGGTGGAACGCTTGTTCGAGGATGGCGTTTCGAACTATTTCTTCGAACTAATGTTACAATTTACAAGGGCGTACTCAATTGGCCCTGACAATATTCTTGTAGAAAAGGCTTAGTCAATGTCCTCTTCTTGGGACAGATGGCTTGAAGTCCATCGTCCAGGCCCCGGCCAGGCCCCAGGCCCGGCCAGGCCCAACAACGGGCCAGCGAACGAGCAGGCTCACCAACGGACCTGCAGAAGCTCTGAATCCAACGTCTGTTCGAACGGACCGGTGCTGCCGACCCCGCGGTGCCGAGCCCACGGGTCCGTCGGCGTCGCTTTGGGCAGACGCGTCAGAGACGGGGTGCAAACAGAAGGGGGTGGTGACCGCGTGAGACAGCCCAGTCACTGCCGTGGTGCTGACAGTTACGTTGAATGAATGAACAAGATCGCAGGACAAAAACACACCTTCCAGGCCACTGGACAGTGAACATTAGTAGGGTTCTCGACAGAATTGATCTGGGTTGAAATGTGTCTTGCGGCGGAAAGACATGGTATAGTATAGGTCGGCTCTGAAGCTTTAAGAGTATACCATTATGATACCATTTGTTTGTTTTGGCCGAGGTTGCTGGTGTCCTGGCTTTCTGGAGTGCTGAATGACTGCGAATTCGTGGAGTCTGGCGTGGAGGCCCAAGAAGTAGGGCAAAGCGTTTGGTTCGCGCCACAGGGGTGCACAGGACTGAGCTTAAATGCGTACCACTGCCAAGCCGAAAGTTTGAATGCTGATACTCAGTATATCTTCCGTGTACAATCCAGGTGTACTGATCCGTTGGCTTCCAGTCCCTACAGTGTCTCAAGTGTTCCAGAATCTACCTTGGCCACACTTCAATCCTGGGAAGTGAGTCAGCGCCGTGTTTTGTCCATCAACATGATCTCCCCGGTGAGCTACAACGATGTCATGACATCCGCGGAGCTCAAGAACGCGGTGATCTCACGCATCGTGAGTCATACTGCCGAAGGACTGAATGTGCAAGCATCCAGGGTGAAAGTGGAGATTATGGCCGGGCAGGCCTCTGGCACCTCCCGACGCCTTACCACGGGCGCCGCCACAGTCTTCGCTGTGACGGTGGAGGGCGCCACGCAGAGTGACAACGAAACGTCCAATCATGTGATCCTTGGTGTCTCCAGTGCGCTCCAAGCCGAGGCAGGAATCACTGCCACTTTGGCCCTGACAAGTACCTCAAGCCTAACTCCAGCCACTGCGCCGGAGAAGATTGCTTGGCAGGAGTTGGGAGACAATCGTCTTCAACTGAACTGGAATGTGCTGCCCTTGGGAGATTGCAATTTCCTGGCTTGGCACGTGCTGGCACACATTGGAAGCACCGCGGTTCCAGTGGCTGGTTGCACCCAGCTGCTCAACCTCTCAAAACCGGAATGCGTGGCCTTTGGCATGGATGAGACAGACTCACATAGGTTCACGGTGGACGTCATGTGTGGCAATCCTGCGGCAAACAGTGATCTCTCTGAAGAAAGTGATGTATGGCCTTCCGCACCGGTTGCTGTACTGGGTGGAACCTTGACTGCAAAACCATCAGTTGCAAGGCCTTGTGACCAAGTGGTTCTACTGCTCTTTGCCACGGGAGCTGCTGAACCCATTCAGAAGCAGTGGACGCTGAGTTCCGGATCCCAATCCTTCTCTTCCATCCTCCAAAGTGTGCTCGAAGGCGCCACCGCTGCATCGGCTTCAACCTTGACGCTTTCCTCCAAGTTGCTGCAAGACTTGTTGGCCGCCAATTCTGGAGAAAGCTTGGTGCTTGACTTCATCGTTCAGCTGACCAGTTCCAGTGGTGACTCTACGCAAGTGACTTCCTCTCTCACAATCGATGCTGGGACGGAGGACTTGACTCCAAGCATTATGGCCTCGGGTCCCACTGAAGTTAGTCAGAACTTTGAAGAGGAACTTCGTCTTGAGGTGGTCACGAGCCTCACATCGTCCTGTGCCTCGAGTGATACAAGTCAAATCCGATTGAAGACGACTTGGCGATATCAAGCAAGCGAAGCGAGTGATTCCTCTGCATGGCAGACATTGGAAGACGCCGGTCTTGTTGATGCTTCCCCACTGCCCAATACTCTGCGTCTCTCGGCTTATGGCTTAGTTCCTGGCAGTCATCAGTTCCGTGCTATGGTGGAGGTGGATGGCTCTGCATCTCAAAGCAGCTCAATCACATACACGGTCCTTGTCACTGATCCTTTGCCAGAGTTGGAAATCATTGGGCCTCGTTCAGTGGGAGCAGGTTGCGGAATTGAGCTGTCTTGTGCTGTCGCAGGTAGCTTGCACCCTGAAGCAACTCTCAGCTACAAATGGATTTGCTTGTTCCCGGCAGATTGCAATTCTACAATTGGCCCAGAACTCGAGGGCAAACGACTCGTGGTGGATTCTTCTCAAGCTGTCTTGGGAAGTTACAAGTTCGGTGTCTTGGCATTCAATGCACTTGTAAGGCTGCAGTTGTGATCTATTTTACAATAGTCTTTTACATGCTTTGTGGGCAATCCTTGTCGCTCAGGTGTGACCGTGACCCGACAAATCCCCAACTTGCCTTCTGTATCATCGTACGCGGAGGCTTGGCATGTGACACTATAAAGGTTCAAGATACACGACACAAGGATTGATGCCTAAAACATGCTTGTTTAAACACACACGCACACATAGACTCAATGTCTTGTCTCTTCATTCTCATTCCGAAATCCACGTACGCATGACGTCCTGTACCTGACTGTATCTCTGTTTTTTCCCCGCACAGATTCCGAAACCGTGGAGGCCATTGTGGTCGTGGCCGAAGGTGGACCTTTGCCGGTGGAAATCTCCTCACCGTGGAGCCGCCTCGAAGCTCTCTCTCAGCAGGCCGGAGAGCCGGTGCGGGGCGGGTACAGCGGGCCAACGCGCGCAGTGCCGGTTCGAGCCGCGTGGTGGTTGGGGTGTTGGAGAGAGAAGGTTGGTGAAGGTTGATGGAGAAGCTGTTGGGTAGTTGGCTTCGACCAGCTTGGCCTGTGTGGACCGATGCACCGAGTTCGGAACTCGGCGGAGCCGCTCGGGCAGACCGCGCTGCGCGCAGACCGCGCTGCCGCTGTGAGGCAACGAGCCTGGTGAGTCCGGTCCTGGCACGAGTTGGCACCACAAATTCAGAGTGTCAGGCGAGGCACAAACTCTGCAGTTCGCCTCGGTTGTGAGGTTGTTTTGTGATCGCCAAATCTCTGCCCAACTTGATGATTGGCCAAACTCTGAAGCTGTAGTATGGAACGTAACTTATTCAGCTATCTCCCAGTATCTCTTCAGTTGCACCTTCTGTTGGAACACCACGATCCATCCTCATGCCCCAAACCCGCTTTGAAGCCACAGAACAGGTTCCCAGCTCCGCCGTCTTCCAGTGGGTGCTGGCCACGGATGGAGTCGGCCCCCCGAGCGCGACCGAGCGCGCGGTCTGCGCTTCGGCGTGCGGCGTCGGGCGCCGTCGGTCGCGCGTCGGTCGCCGGCGGAATCAGGTGACCAATCGGATCGTGGCAAGCTTGAACGCGGAATCCTCGCGGCCCAGCAGCCCGGCGTAGAGATCGGGTTTCAAAAGTGATTAATTACAGAGATCAAAAGAGAGGCTGCCAAACTTTGGACGTTTGCAGTGGCAGTGTTTCCTTGCCTTTTTGCAGTTGGGACGTCCCCGGCTACTTTTTTCCTGGTTTTCGTTTTCTTAGGTGCAGGCATCGTTCTAGTGACGACATCTTCCTTCGATGGGAGTGCCCTCGAGCCTTCGATGACCTACGTTTATGCACTCCTGCGTACTGCGCTTAGAGCCCAAACTCAACGGCACTCGTGCAGTTGGTGCAGTTTCTCTTGCAGCGCAGCATCGCAGCTCGAACAGATCTGTTTGATCCCATCCTTCAAACAGAGCTGACACCAAGGTGCTGACAGTTTCTCACTCCTGCTTCAGGGGGCAGAATCCGATTCCTTGCAAGATGCTGCAGCCTTGGGTCTCTCGATTTCAATGCCCGGATGCCCAGTGGATCGTCGCACCGGGCGCCACCTCACCCGACGGGGACCGAATGACCGTGACGTACGCTGACAGGCTCCGTGACGTACGCTGCAGACGTGTGCGGGGGTGCCATAAAAGCATTACCCCGCCCCCCCCGAAAAAAGGCTTGGCCCAGCATTGTATATCATAGCCTCCATCCTGGAGAGCCACGGTTTTTACATGTTTTTACACTGTTTCACTAAGGATTTAGACTACATACGTTTCTTTTGTTGGCTCCTTTTGTTGAATGTTGCTTCCTTCAGACGGAGCTGCTTCTCGCTGAGGTCCCTCCCCTTCGTGGTGGATGCAGCTCCGACACCGGGAGTCGTGGTGGCGATTCCCCAGGAGGGCGAGGCTCTGAAGACGCAGTTCACCTTCAGCACCAGTGGTTGGACCGATGAGGAGACCGAAGTACTAGTCGAACTATCTATTTTCCGGTGGAGGGGGAGAAAATATGGGGAGGGGAGATAGATGCGTTTGATTGAAAGGAACATTTAGAGAGAAAGAGAATTGACCGACTTAGTCAGGCGAAATTAGGAAGGAAGGGTACTGAAAGATTCGCCATCGACTGACCGTTTTACGACTCTCTCAGGACACCGACTCTCTGCAATTTGCGTACTATGTCTTTCCCGTGGACACGAGCTACACCGTCAGCATGGGTCTTGTTCTCAGCATGCCTCTGTTGCCTTCCCTTACATTCCAAATTCTGCGGCTTCCCTGGGCTTCAGGTCATCTTATAGATGTTCTGTTGTCAGAACATGCTTGCATAACCAGGCAGTGTCAGGGCACCAGCTGAAATCAAATCGAACTGCCTCGACTTGGCAGTGCGTCCAGCTGACCAGGACAGCTGACCCGCCTCACTCGCTCGTTTAACGTCGCCCTTCCCCTTCGCCCAGCTGACTCCAACTCCGACGGTCTCCCAGGCGAAGATGGACATCTCAAGTCCAGTCCAGCCTTCCAGCGGCTTGGTCTTGGACGTCTCAACATTTCCGACGCGTCGCGTCCAAGTTGCCCGTGTCTCTACGCGTGACACGTCGGACGGGCGTCACCACCATGGGGGAACTGGGGCGCCGCGCTTGCGCGCCCTGAGGCCTCCACAGATCAACTTTGATGATCCCAGCAGCAACGAGCAGCTCTGCCCGGAGTATTTTTGTCCATCCAAACGATCAACAAAAGCGAAGACGGACGATGCCAAACGATCGAAATTCCATGGACACTGGGGCCGGCATATCAACAAACGTCTCAAAAATTCAGACTCTATGAGCAGCAGCAGTTGCTGTTTGAAAGGTGTATAAGACATTATACTGCAAGACTAAGATTCGACGCCACAGTTGTGTGTTTTCCGCGTTTCTGCCTGATGTTCATTGGATTCCACGAGGTTTTGGACGAAGAAGCAGGGTCTGACAGTTCGATTGTTTGCTTCCTCACCGAGTGTGTCTGGACGTCGCTTGTCCAACAACGCCTTCTTCACCGTGGTGAGTTTCTTGGCGGCACAGCTTTTGGAGATCCGTTGAGTGACACCCTCAGGAACTTGAAACCGAAGCTGCAACCCGAAACATGTCTTGCCCCGAAGCTTCAGCCTCCAACTGAGAAGCAGTACTCGTAGCCAGAAGAACGGAATGCCCGAGATTGAGGGGCCCCCAAGGGGTCTTAAGGTCTTGCTTCTTTCCTTTTTAGGCTCAAAGCATGGGGGATTTCCTCTCGTCCGTCACCGCGCCACTCACCGACACGCTCACGTGTTGAGGAGCGAAAGACCGGCTGGGAGGCGTCGCTCAAACGACGATGCTCGGGCCACTGGTGCAGACTCCCACGAACTTATCCCAGGCAGACTTGGTCAATGCCTTGGCGACCCGGTCGACAGAACGATGCAGAGCTTTTTGAGTTTTTTTTCCATCTTTTTTCCGTCTCGTTCTTTTTTGTCTCTTCTCTTCTTTTCCAGGTGGATGAAGATCAACATAGATCAACCAACAGAAGGAGGGAGGGATGGAGGGGTCTTCGTTCGGAGATCTCTCCACGGCGAGTCATGGTTCGAGAGCCGGTACGGGTCGTCGGTTCGACCAAGGCTGAGTCTCAGACGTCCAACGATCCGGCACAGATCCTCACATCGATTCAGGTGGTGATGAGCATGTCAAGCCCGGAAGCCTAACATGCTCCAGCCCATGCCTAGCGCATGCCTAGCCAGAACTTCCGGGCATTTCTCAGATGTCTTATAGACCGTCCTGGACGGTCGAGTCCACATCGAGGCGAAGATGCGACGTCCACGTCTTCGTCTGTTGCCAGTGTGGCACTGGATGCACTGGCGCAGGTCACCACGATGGTGTCTCGGTGAAACATATGGAAACAATTGGAAACAAATATAGAACACACACACCACATCTGCATACACCACATCATACACCGTGTGAATCCGATGGATTTCAAGACCATCTCAGCAGCTGTTCAAGACCATGTGCCGATTTGCGCCTAATTAATGTGGTTTGGAAACATTTCAGGATGTGTAAAAGAAGAACCTGTTCATGCAATGGTAGCGCCGGGTCTTCGGTGAAGCAGAACACCGGTGTGGAAGAACGCTGGCCCTCTCCAGCCCACCGCGGTGCCGTGGTGCCCCGATGTTCGTCGCCACTGGTACGTCGGATCTGTCCGTTCGTCGCCTGCAACAGTCAGTACACAAGCAAATCACTGTTGCACAAGGCCTGCAACCGAACCATCATCCACCGTTACAGGTAATAAGATAGATCCCAATACAATACGAACTGCAATGAAAAGAAGAAACAGAATACTGATGAATGGGAAGCATAGGAAATTCAAAGCTGTACACTGTACATCTGTCCATGAATAGATCGTTTCATGGTGCAGATGGGATCAGCTTTGCCTGTAATGCCATGACAAATGTAGACGGAGATGCCCAAAGCCACTTCGACGTGAGCCTTGGTCTGTCAGCGTTCAGGTCGAAGCCACGGATGATACGCTGCAACAACTTGGAGGGGCGGTGGCTCAGGCATCGGGGGCGTCGGAGCATCCGCACAGCTGGATGGCATAGCCGTATGGCATGGGCTTTGGAGTCTTGAACAGGTTGTGTGTTTGGCACGCAGGTGGTAGAAGGAGGCAATCTGGACACAGAATCTCTCATCAAAGCTGCTGATGTCGTGGGTGACAGCCACTTGCCCTTGTCCCGAGCTGCATATTTTTGCTTCTTTCCATGAACCTGTTTTCTTGAAGCCGACACCTGACAGCCTTCCCAGGTCTGACATTGGCATTGACTCTTGGCGTGCGGGCGTGCGTGTTTGTTCGTTTTCTTTTCGATGCTCCACTTTTTTCCATGACACGTCGTCTGTGCCTTGGCCAAACCGGTTTGGCCTGGCCTACCTACTCAGGACTTCGGGGAAGGGTCTCTCTGCCGCCGCTGGCTCCTCCCTTCTGGGGGGTATTGCCGCCATCGGCAAGACCAGCACCTCCGAGGACACCACCGAGGCCCGGTCCGGTCCGGCGACACGACGGACCGCGACGGGGGGGCGTTTGGTGCGCGTCGCACGCGTGGCGGCAGGTGAAATCCGTGTCTACGAAGTTGGTCTCCTTAGTGGCAGACTTGGGAACGGCTGCCATCACGTCCTTGGCAGATGGAGCTAAACAGGAGAGGAGATGCTTTTGGCCCGATTTCTGGCCGTCTTGTTGAGTCTGGTGTGTTACCAATTGTTCACCTTCATGATCCTTCAAATTTGGTTACTAGCTAACATGTCACTATAAGTACATGTTATGCTACACATTGCTAAACCTCTCTCTCTCTCTCTCTCTGTTCAATATATAGTAGGTTACCAGTAGGTTGTTTTAGATTCCTTTTTTGGGACAGGCTGTGGCACATGTGGCACTGCATTGTGCTCAGGAGATCAATTCCGTGGACGAGAGCGGTCAGGGCATCAAAGTGGCCGTGGCGAAGCCTTCGCCCTCCGAGGTCCCCACGGTCGGTTCATCCGTCTTTCGTCGGTCCGTCGGTTGATGTCGGGTCCGTGCGCGGACGTCCTTCGATCGGGGTATGGCACGATGCATGCTGAAGACACACGTCCTTGAAATCGGAAGGCTGCAGTTGATGGCTTCAAGCTGCCCCTTGGCACTGCTTCGAATTCGTTTGCCGAGAGGCCACTCAGGGCGCCCCGAGAAGGGACCGAAGTCTATTGATTGACAGATGACAATTAAATTAAGGATCATTTAAGGGAAGGAGAGGATTCTTAAAGAACACCAAACAAATTCAAAAAAGCACCAGAAACGAGCTGAAATGAGAACAAACACATGAAAAAACGGTACTCTGATGTGGTACGGTTTGCTTGCTGCTTCCAAAGGAACACGCTGTCCATTCCGGGCGACGCGGTCGCGGGCCGACGACTCGATGGCTGCGAGAGTCTGGCGGTTCAAGCGACGGAGTGGCTGCGACTTGGCATAGTGCACGGAGAGATAAGGACGAGAGAAGGACGAGCTGGAACGTGTGATGGAACATGGCTGCGCCTCATTTTAAACGATGTATCTGAATGAGGATCGTGATTTGAGTGTTGTTTGTAGGATCATGCATACTGTAGTTTAGGGCCTCGTTTTAAACGATGTATCTGAATAAGGATTGTGATAGGATCATGTTTTTTTTTGGATCATGCATACTGTAATTAGGGCCCACGGCTTCACAAGCATGATGTACTTGGTGCGGTCGCGATATGCATAGATATATGATCTGTTTGTTTCCATGAAAACTCGAGAACTGTCAGGAAGACCAACCCATATAACTACCGAACAGACATTGCTGGCGCCACTGCCACGATTGCGACCAACGCAGAAGCTCGGCCCGAACTTACTGGACGGGTCAGAGCGAGACATCTAGGGAATCCGAGCGACAACTGGATCAAGACTTCAAGAGATCCCAAGGAAATACAAGCACTCCAATTCGACAGTTGTGATGCTTCAGGATGTGGTATCTGTGAAGATTGACTTTTGCTCCCGATTGGCTCCTTGGTCAGAGTGTTTCTTTGTTTCCCCTGTCCGTTTCGCCTTCAGCAAAACTGCAAGGAACTGTTGCAAGCCACCACAGTGGCAGCCTGAGCAAGCCATAGCAAGCCAAGACTTCAATTGACACGACATTGGAAGAAATCCATGAGAGTCTGAGGATGATGAGAGTCAATTTTCCCAAAAAATCTAGGAACCAAATGAATAGTGCGAGTGCTTCTTCAAGGAAGCGTGAGCTATTCTGCTTCCATGCTAGTAGCTCAAGTAAGGTTAGTATTAGCTACCTCTCCCTTACTGAATCAAGTATAGGTGCCTACTTCATGAAGTAGGGAGGGGGTGGAGTGGGCTTTAAAAACACAGCACATCCGTCCACTCCGCCGCAGGTGTCCATTCCCTTACCCGAAGCGTCCGCAGGCCCGACTTCTCTCCTTCGGCACCGATCCTTACACCGATCCTTCGACCGGCCAGGCGCCGATCGCGTCGTGCCCAAGTGCGCCCGGTTCGATCACGACATCGACGGGTGGACGATCTTCGAAGTGTGGAACTGAGACGAGACAAGACGACGGATGGACTGAGCGGACCGACGCGGGACCGGAACGGAGGACGAAGCAAGGAGACGCCGTTGTTGGGTTTGACGTCGCCCTGCATGGCGTCTTCGGGTTCCATGGTTTCGGAGCGAACATAAGAATGGCGTGAGCAAGGATTGAAAAGGTGAAAAGAATTGAAAAGACGGTTTCAAGAGATGTCAAGAGGTCAGACTGGCCATCCAGAGGATTCAAGAGGTCAGACTGGCGACATCCAAGGTTTCAACAGAGCTGGACATCGATGCAGGCGAGAAAAAGCCGAAGACGTATCCATCATCTCATTTGATTAGGGTTGATAGATGCTGATAGGCTTATAAATTCATAGCCCGTGGCTTCTTTGGCTGCCTTTTGTTGGCATTTGTTGCCATCATTGGCTCCTCTTGCTCCTGCTTTTGCTTTTGCATTTGTCCCAGAACCTGCGACGCTATGCCATACACACATATCCAGACACCCGGACAAAAAGCGACACGGATTCATCTTGAAACATCTTGAAATCATTGCACAACTCTGGCTTGCTGTCGTGCTCGTGCTGTGAATCCAGCCTCCCTCATTCTCAGATCATGTGACCATTTCCATTCTCAGATCTTTTCTCCAGATGCCACAAGTTCTGTGGCGAGGTCTGGTGAAATGCTCTTCCACGAAGACGCTGGTCGCTTACACGGTCTTCCTCGACAACGAGGGCGACGAGGGCGACGGCGACACCGTTGGGGGTCCTCAGGACACCGGTCCCGTCGGTCAACCGGTTCGGTCCGGCGAACGGTTCGCGGTTCGCTCAGGCCACGACGGCAGATGTGGAGACTTCTTCCACGTTGACGTGGCTCGGCCGAAGTTTGAGTTTGATATTGTACTGAATTTACATTTAATATATTGCTTTATATTATGTTATATTGTTCTTTTCAATCCTGGGTGCTTCTGGTTTTTGCTTGTTCTTTCTCATTATTTTTGGTTGGTGTTTCCAAAATGGTCACAGAAATAGATCCTGCTTGCAATGCAATGCAGATTGACTAAGTAAATGGTCCTATGAGTGGTCCTATGCCAATCTGTAACAGATTTTGATGAGACTCCTTTTAGATTGATGCATTCTCTCAATCTGGCAACATCTAGGCTTCCACAATCAAATACCGCGAAAGATGCTTGGCCTGCATGGTGGTTCACGGTGGTTCACCGCCGTTTTTCTTGTTGCGAGTTCTTGCCGATTGGACGGTCGACGGCGACTCGCTTTTGATCGCCTCGAAGGTGGTCTCTTTGATGTTTGGCCTCTGGATCCCTTTGCTGCTCTAGATGCCGAGTGACCGCTGTTCCATCCGCGGATCCGCTCCGACGTACTCCCCGTTCTTCTGCAGGGGCGATGCTGCAAAAAGGGAGACGAGAAAATTTGACGACCTGCCTGAAAAGCCATCCATCCACGGCATGTCAAGCAAGAAAGGCAACGGTGTCCAGAGCATATGCGAGCTACTTGCGGCACAAGACAGGTTTCTACTTGGTTTGAACCAGTGAAAGGCTGGATGCGAAGGTACGGTCGAATACATTGGTCTTCGGGGGGATTGCAGATCCACCCCGCAATCCTGCACCACGAGTGTCGTCTCATGGGCGTGTTGGGCTCCGTCCCGCATGTCACGCTCGGTTCTTCGCTGGACGCGTGGACGCTCGAAGGAGTCGAAGAAGTCCCCCGAGATGGGTCAGTGGGTGAAACGAACCGAAAACGAAAGGACGGGAGTAGAACTAGACACCTTCGAGATGAACGAACGCGCAGATGCACCGGCGTTTTTTTGAGACATGCTGCAGATGCACCCGCATCGCTTGCCTAGCACCCCCAGCAGAGTCAGTCTCTGTCTAGTAGTCTTAGCAATTCTTTTTTTTGCGTACTGGGTTTTCAAGAACTTGAAGCCTCAGCCAGGATCGCCGATGGCCAGGTCAAGGTATTTGGTGTTTGTGCTTTGTGACAACAACTTATTTCAACTTATCAAGGGATATGAAGGTTTCAAGCTGCCTTCAGAAATGTATGTAGCTCACATCGCGGCCACACGATCACTGCGGTGTTCACACATCGCGGATCACGCGCGTGAACGCGCGTGGCATGGATCTGGCGATCGTCGCGGTCTCCGGGAGCCCCGGTCGAAGATCTTGGCTCGAAGAGTCTTGAGCTTCGAACAACTTTTATCGATTAACGACGCATGGAGGCATGCATGTACGTGGTTGATGTCATACTGCCTGGGTCTGTCCGTCAAGTGCCAGGATGTTCTTTAGCTGCAGAAATAGCATGACATCAAGTAATTAGACGGACATTGCAGGCGTTTTTCGGGCAACAACCACCATTCTGGCTTGACTTTCAAAAAGATTCAGCCCCCCCAAAAACGTGCATGTCTTTCCTCAAGCCAATGGCAGCTGGCAGCCATGCTGTAATTCCACATTGAACGACATCTGTGCACCCCTCGACTTCTGTGCACCTTGCTCGCCGCAACCGTTTGAGGGACCGGCTGTCGGACGCACGGTAGCACTGCTGGAAGCGCGGACCATGGGCACCACGGCGAAGAAGCGTCGGTTTCGGCGGCGACGGCGGAGCGGAGCGTTGTTCTGACTCGTCACCGGTCCTCCGAGCGGATCCGAGATGGAAACATGTGGAAAACATCAGGAAATATATTGGCAGATATGGCAGACATGGCAATAAGATGAATAAGGATATGGATAGGGCATAAGGATTCGTGATGATTCGTTAGGTTCCTTCTGAACAGTTTGCGTACTGAGGTAAGTTTCTGAAAGCTGGGCGCGTGGTGGTCATGCTGCAGGCTAGTCCGTCACTGAGCAATGGACATGAACATATTTGTGAACTACACTTGATGTCGATCGCAAGGGCCGCTACGCTGGGAAGAAGGCAGGGCTGAACCTCGTCCGCCACATCATTCCACTCAGGAAAGACCAGGAATATGAAGAAATAAAGCATATACATTGACTGACTTCAGACTCCCTCCAAAACCGTTTTGGGGATTGTCAAGCTCCACACAGCTCTATTTGAAGGACATTACTATTAGATTCTTAGATTATCTGCAATGTGGAGGGGTAGGATGGATCGGCGTATCAAGGTGGTCATCTACTCAACTATGTCGCGGAGGTTTCCAACGTGCACGAGTTACCAGCGAGTTATAGGATCATGCGGCAACCATATCACTGTTGAAATCTCTTAGCACCAGACTTGAGCCACTCAAGTAGCCGCTCACTCCGCAGAGACTGCTACAAATGCTAGCCTGACCGGGCAAAGGTGTGTTTTTGCTTTTAATCGAACCAGTTGACGAGGCCAGCTGAGTTAAATCAGATGATCTTAGATGCCAGCGATGCCAGCGGACCCGGCCGAAAGAGACCTATTTCATCCTATTGCAACACAGGGCGCTGCCGGGATGCAGACTTCCTAGCCTGAGCGTATATTAAAAACAACCACTTCAATATTGCCATGCAACAAATGGCTTCATCGATCCTACTGAAATACTGAAATACACGACACCGAAACACTTCCGAACTGCTGAAAAACAGCCCGAAACACGGCGTTTTTTTAATGTTTTTTTTGTTCGCAGGCGATTGTGGTGAAGGCCTTTGATGACGGCTCCAAGCAGCGTCCCTTCGGCCACTGCATGGTGGCGGGCATCGACCGAGCGCCGCTCAAGGTGACGAGGCCGGGGTCCCGCGGGGATCGAGAGCGGGGGCGGGACGCGGCGTTGAAAGAAATGCGACAGGCAAATGTCCAAGAAGAAGATCACCAAGCGCACCAAGGTGAAGTGGGCGCCTTACGATTCTGCCTGAGCAACCACGGTGGCTGCCCCTTTTCTTCCTGCTGGTCTCCAGTCCTCTTGTTGTTTTGAGGCCTTTCGTGAAGTATGTGAACTACAACCACATCATGCCCACCAGATACCAGGTGCCTGAGTGTCAGGGACTCCAACATCCGGAACGATCGTGACGATTCTGCACGGGGTTCGTGAAAATGAAGCATCTGGCAGGGGGATGTCGAATCTGATGTTTCTGCACGTTCTCATATCACTTTCGACTCAGACTCTTCTCCGACACTAGCGACATAGTTTCACCATGATTCACCTACCGTTCAAACAATTCTGAGCTGTAATAAAGTGATTGGCAAAAGAATGCAAAGAGCACCGTTTCAACAGTTGTCCCGCAAAACACGGGAGGATTGGCCAGGAACGAGTGCCAAACACGGTCCCTTGTTCCATTTAAAGCAAGACGAGTCGCCCAGGCACCACTCGTGATGGCTTTATTTCGCTTGGCGTTTTTGTTGATTCGCTTGGCGCTTTCGCCACCAGAGAGGTGCCTGCAGAGATGTCCCCCGCCACCATTTGCACCGACCAGCAGATGGACTCTCTGGATGGTCGCAAGGAAGCCAGAAAGATGGCCAAGAGCCGCCTGGAACAAAATGGGAACCAGCTGTGCTTCACTCCAAACCTGGGTGAACCGCATTGTTGAAACGAAATCACACAAACACAGTTGGGTGGTGGATGATGTGACTTCATTTTTTGTTGAACGCCCGTGTGGTGGGAATCAGGTCTCTTCCAGGAGAAGTTCCAGGCACCACCAGCAGACAAGTCCGGTCGCCCTTCCAAGGAGCGTCTTTGGAACTGAGAACGGAAGAGATAGGGCGACGGTGTACTTTTTTTCTTAGTTGTTCGAAGTGACTCTTTTGAGAACATTTTGAACACATTCTTTCCTTCGACCTAAAAACACCTTCGTAGCTTTAATTCCTTTGTTTCTCTGCTGTTTGGGGGTGGTACTAGGACTTAGGATGTTTACTACATTATTGAACATCGAAGTACTCTCTCTCTCTCTCTCTCGCCTTTTACACATTCTTTGGGGTTGTATATGGTTTTGCTTTGCTGCTATGCACTGCAGGATGTCCTCTACCTGCGCAAGAAGCTGCGCTTCTAAGACATTGTGCTTCCATATTGCAGCTGTGCAGCCAAAAGGAGCTTTTGGCATATGTCCAACAGTGGACCCACATTCTAGAATTCAGCAGTCGCTTTGCGCCAATTCTGCAGGGCCAACACTTCTCTTGGCTCACCGGCCGGCAGCAATGGGGACATTTGTACATTTTCAAACCTAGGTGTTTGAGGACTTTTGAGGACCTCTCCTTGCACCTTGCATTTCTATTATGGAGCTGCTCCAAAACATCCAAATCATGCACCCACCTTTGGATTCTCCGCCACAACACGGACCGTGCCACTCTCCGGTGCCCACCCCACAGACCCACTCCACCCACACCCACTCCACACCCACTCCACACCCACTCCAAACGCGCCCGGACTGGCGAAGGCCCGTCCCCCTCCGTCCGTCCTCACCGGGTGGTCCGTGTGGCCGGGGACCTGCAACCATGGCGGAGCTGCTGTGCTGGACCGACTACTGGGTCTACCGGGAGTGTTGCAGCGTCCAAGCCTATGGACCCCAAGGACCCGCCGAGCGACCGCGTGGCCGAGCGACCGCGTCGGCAACGCGCCGTTGCCGTTTTCTTCACCGAGAGAGTCGGTTTTTGGGTTTTTGGGGACGAGTGAGGGAGTCTTCCTGTCGTTGTATTTGTTCTTTTCTTATTTTTTTTGCGGAGGATTTTGCGGGTTGTTGGGAGAAACGGTGAATCAGCGATGTCAATAAGTCGTCTATATACAAATTGCAAATACATGATGATGCCAACATGGTGAACATTTTGTAATTCATCGTAGCATCCGCTCAAACATCAGCACTGGGAATCTTCCGGCAGACTGTGATGACTTGTGTGTCGACGCCGCTGATGACTGCGTTTGCATGGTTCTTTTAAACTCCAAAACCACTCTGAAGGATTGGACCTTTGCTTCTCACAGGGCTTTTTCTCCTTCGAGCGCTGCTGTCCACATCCGCTCTTCCGCAAGCTGCCGGAACCGGGTCAGGAGGCCCCGCCGAACCGGCAAGTTCGCCATCGGTCACCGAGATCGCCACTTCGGAAGGGAAGCCACCGAAGCCACTACCACTCGACTATAGGGGTGGTGGGAGTTGGGGGGAGACGCGGAGTTGGGAACAACATGCCTTAGATGTTCCAACTGTGCAAAAGTCTGCCTTTTCATCTATCAAACCCGTCTAAAAGGCAGACATGGCAGACATGATTGGAAGATCCAAAAAGGTACAGGCAGACATTTCGCTGATGGAGTCGCATTTGTTGTTTCTGGCCACTTTTTCTTTTTTCTGCCCAGCTTCCAGGTACAGGTTCTGGAGGGGCCATGGCAAGATCACCATCCCGGCTGTGATGCCACCTTTCCTTGGGCTCCAGCTGCTTTGATGCCTGCCCTTGCCCAAGCGGCGCACAAAGCCGAAGATACACTAAGACACGCAGGTGACCTGTAGTAGCGATGCCAGGAGCAAGCCATCCATCCACGGCATGTCAAGCAAGAACGGCAACGATGTCCAGAGCATATGCGAGCTACTTGCCGCACAAGACAGGTTTCTACTTGGTTTGAACATGTTTGAACCAGTGAAAGGCTGGATGCGAAGGTACGGTCCGGTCGAATACATTGGTCTTCGATGGTCTTCGGGGGGATGGCAGATCCACCCCGCAATCCTGCACCACGAGTGTCGTCTCATGGGCGTGTTGGGCTCCGTCCCGCATGTCACGCTTGGGTCTTCGCTGGACGCGTGGACGCTCGAAGGAGTCGAACAAGTCCCCCGAGATGGGTCAGTGGGTGAAACGAACCGAAAACGAAAGGACGGGAGTAGAACGAGACACCTTCGAGATGAACGAACGCGCAGATGCACCGGCGTTTTTTGGAGACATGCTGCAGATGCACCCGCATCGCTGGCCTAGCACCCCCAGCAGCCCGATGGCCAGGTCAAGGTATTTGGTATTTGTGCTTTGTGACAACAACTTATCATAAGGGATTTAAAGATTTCAAGCCGCCTTCAGAAATGCATGTAGCTCACATCGCGGCCACACGATCACTGCGGTGTTCACACATCGCGGATCACGCGCGTGAACGCGCGTGGCATGGATCTGGCAATCGTCGCGGTCTCTGGGAGCCCCGGTCGAAGATCTTGGCTCGAAGAGCCTTGAGCTTCGAACAACTTTTATCGATTAACGACGCATGCTGGAGGCATGCATGTACGTGGTTGATGTCATACTGCCTGGGTCTGTCCGTCAAGTGCCAGGATGTTCTTTATATTAGCTGCAGAAATAGCATGACATCAAGTAATTAGATGGACATTGCAGGCGTTTTTCGGGCAACAACCACCATTCTGGCTTGACTTTCAAAAAGATTCAGCCCCCCAAAAACGTGCATGTCTTTCCTCAAGCCAATGGCAGCTGGCAGCCATGCTGTAATTCCACATTGAACGACATCTGTGCATCCCTCGACTTTTGTGCACCTTGCTCGCCGCAACCGTTTGAGGGACCGGCTGTCGGACGCACGGTAGCACTGCTGGAAGCGCGGACCATGGGCACCACGGCGAAGAAGCGTCGGTTTCGGCGGCGACGGCGGAGCGGAGCGTTGTTCTGACTCGTCGCCGGTCCGAGCGGATCCGAGATGGAAACATGTGGAAAACATCAGGACATATATTGGCAGATATGGCAGACATGGCAATAAGATGAATAAGGATATGGATAGGGCCTAGGGATTCGTGATGATTCGTTAGGTTCCTTCTGAACATTTTGCGTACTAAGGTAAGTTTCTGAAAGCTGGGCGCGTGGTGGTCATGCTGCAGGCTAGTCGGTCACTGAGCAATGGATATATATGAACATATTTATGAACTACACTTGATGTCGATCGCAAGGGCCGCTACGCTGGGAAGAAGGCAGGGCTGAACCTCGTCCGCCACATCATTTCCACTCAGCAGGAAAGACCAGGAATATGAAGAAATAAAGCATATACATTGACTGACTTCAGATTCCCTCCAAAACCGTTTTGGGGATTGTCAAGCTCCACACAGCTCTATTTGAAGGACATTACTATTAGATTCTTAGATTATCTGCAATGTGGAGGGGTAGGTCTTGAGCCACTCACTCAACACAGACTGTGGCTACAAATGCTAGCCTGACCTGAAGCTTTTTTGCTGTAATCGAGCCAGTTGACGGGGCCAGCTGAGTCAAATCTGCCAGCTGACGCGGCCGAAAGAGACCTATTGCCTATTTCATCCTATTTCTCCCCATAGCGGGATGCAGACTTCCTAGCCTGAGCGTATATTAAAAACAACCACTTCAATATTGCCATGCAACAAAATGGCTTCATCGATCCTACTGAAATACTGAAATACACGACACCGAAACACTTCCGAACTGCTGAAAAACAGCCCGAAACACGGCGTTTTTTAAATGTTTTTTTTGTTCGCAGGCGATTGTGGTGAAGGCCTTTGATGACGGCTCCAAGCAGCGTCCCTTCGGCCACTGCATGGTGGCGGGCATCGACCGAGCGCCGCTCAAGGTGACGAGGCCGGACGCTCGCGAGGGTCCCGCGGCGGGGGCATTTTTTGGGTTGAAAGAAATGCGACAGGCAAATGTCCAAGAAGAAGATCACGAAGCGCACCAAGGTGAAGTGGGCGCCTTAGTGGCTGCCGAGCAACCACGGTGGCTGCCCCTGTTCTTCCTCCTGGTCTCCAGTCCTCTCGTTGTTTTGAGGCCTTTCGTGAAGTATGTGAACTACAACCACATCATGCCCACCAGATACCAGGTGCCTGAGTGTCAGGGACTCCAACATCCGGAACGATGCTGACGATTCTGCACGGGGTTCGTGAAAATGAAGCATTTGGCAGGGGGATGTCGAATCTGATGTTTCTGCACGTTCTCATATCACTTTCGACTCAGACTCTTCTCCGACACTAGCGATATAGTTTCACCATGATTCACCTACCTTTCAAACAAGTCTGAGCTGTAACAAAGTGATTGGCAAAAGAATGCAAAGAGCACCGTTTCAACAGTTGTACCGCAAAACACGGGAGGATTGGCCAGGAACGAGTGCCAAACACGGTCCCTTGTTCCATTTAAAGCAAGACGAGTCGCCCAGGCACCACTCGTGATGGCTTTATTTCGCTTGGCGTTTTTGTTGATTCGCTTGGCGCTTTCGCCACCAGAGAGGTGCCTGCAGAGATGTCCCCCGCCACCATTTGCACCGACCAGCAGATGGACTCTCTGGATGGTCGCAAGGAAGCCAGAAAGATGGCCAAGAGCCGCCTGGAACAAAATGGGAACCACCTGTGCTTCACTCCAAACCTGGGTGAACCGCATTGTTGAAACGAAATCACACAAACACAGTTGGGTTGTGGATGATGTGACTTCATTTTTTTTGAACGCCCGTGTGGTGGGAATCAGGTCTCTTCCAGGAGAAGTTCCAGGCACCACCAGCAGACAAGTCCGGTCGCCCTTCCAAGGAGCGTCTTTGGAACTGAGAACGGA
Organism: Durusdinium trenchii; assembly: GCA_963970005.1. Classification (NCBI taxonomy): domain Eukaryota; class Dinophyceae; order Suessiales; family Symbiodiniaceae; genus Durusdinium; species Durusdinium trenchii. The sequence continues at coordinate 152,030 of CAXAMN010026917.1, forward strand.
AGAGATAGGGCGACGGTGTACTTTTTGTCTTAGTTGTTCGAAGTAACTCTTTTGAGAGCATTTTGAACTGCTGTTTGGGGGTGGTACTAGGACTTAGGATGTTTACTACATTATTGAACATCGAAGTTCTCTCTCTCTCTCTCTCGCCTTTTACACATTCTTTGGGGTTGTATATGGTTTTGCTTTGCTGCTATGCACTGCAGGATGTCCTCTACCTGCGCAAGAAGCTGCGCTTCTAAGACATTGTGCTTCCATATTGCAGCTGTGCAGCCAAAAGGAGCTTTTGGCATATGTCCAACAGTGGACCCACATTCTAGAATTCAGCAGTCGCTTTGGGCCAATTTCTGCAGGGCCAACACTTCTCTTGGCTCACCGGCCGGCAGCAATGAGAACATTTGTACATATTCAAACCTAGGTGTTGAGAACCTCTCGTTGCACCTTGCATTTCTATGGAGCTGCTCCAAAACATCCAAATCATGCACCCACCTTTTACACGCCCGGACTGGCGAAGGCCCGTCCCCCTCTGTCCGTCCTCACCGGGTGGTCCGTGTGGCTGGGGACCTGCAACCATGGCGGAGCTGCTATGCTGGACCGACTACTGGGTCTACCGGGAGTGTTGCAGCGTCCAAGCCTATGGACCCCAAGGACCCGCCGAGCGACCGCGTGGCCGAGCGACCGCGTCGGCAACGCGCCGTTGCCGTTTTCTTCACCGAGAGAGTCGGTTTTTGGAGACGAGTGAGGGAGTCTTCCTGTCGTTGTATTTTTTCTTTCTTTTTTTTTTGCGGAGGATTTTGCGGGTTGTTGGGAGAAACGGTAAATCAGCAATGTCAATAAGTCATCTATTATATACAAATTGCACATACATGATGATGCCAACATGGTGAACATTTTGTAATTCATCGTAGCATCCGCTCAAACATCAGCACTGGGAACCTTCCGGCAGACTGTGATGACTTGTGTGTCCCCAAAGCCGACGCGGCTGATGACCACTCCGGAGGATTGGACCTTTGCTTCTCACAGGGCTTTTTCTCCTTCGAGCGCTGCTGTCCACATCCGCTCTTCCGCAAGCTGCCGGAACCGGGTCAGGAGGCCCCGCCGAACCGGCAAGTTCGCCATCGGTCACCGAGATCGCCACTTCGGAAGGGAAGCCACCGAAGCCACTACCACTCGACTATAGGGGTGGTGGGAGTTGGGGGAGACGCGGAGTTGGGAACAACATGCCTTAGATGTTCCAACTGTGCAAAAGTCTGCCTTTTCATCTATCAAACCCGGCTAAAAGGCAGACATGGCAGACATGATTGGAAGATCCAAAAAGGTACAGGCAGACATTTCGCTGATGGAGTCGCATTTGTTTTTTCTGGCCACTTGTTTTTTTTCTGCCCAGCTTCCAGGTACAGGTTCTGGAGGGGCCATGGCAAGATCACCATCCTGGCTGTGATGCCACCTTTCCTTGGGCTCCAGCTGCTTTGATGCCTGCCCTTGCCCAAGCGGCGCACAAAGCCGAAGATACACTAAGACACGCAGGTGACCTGTAGTCCGTTCGTAGCGATGCCAGGAGCCCCTACTTGTAGTAGCGTCCTTGCTCCTAATAACGATGCCCTTTGCTCCTACTAGCTTCTTGTTACTAGTAAGAATGCAGGTGACCTGCTTGATGTCTTGATGTGTGCCCTACTCTTACGACTGCAAGGCTCTCCTCCACGGCCCTGCATATCACCCACACACCGGCGAACTCATGCATGTGGCCGACTCAGGGTCCCCTTTTTTTTCAGTTTACTTTACTAGGAGGACTCGCTGTGTTTTTTGGATGTTTCTCATCGTTTCTCTCTTTCTTTCTCTCCCAAGTGACGCCGGCTGACGCCCTCCGCGCCTTCGCCTCCACCAGGACCTGTTGCCCGCGACCTCGGAACGCTGGTCCAAGGCGCGAACGCCACACCGATCCAATCGATGCCACACCGATGGACGGATCGATGCCGAGTTCCTTTTTTGCTTTGGACAAGACAAACATAGCCCCTGCCGAGCGAAATTATTTTGAGGTGACCGTCTCGTCTCCAAATAATTTGTTTGAAATAATATCAATAAAGTATTATTTGGAAAGGCATGTAGGTGGTGGGTCAAAATAATATCTACCATGTAGAAAAAAATATGGTATGGCATGTTGCAAAATAACAAAGTATTATTTTGATATATGGTTTCCAAATAATTTTTAGCACTGAATGACATAGAATAACAATAACCCGTGGAAGAAGGTATGATGCAGGGTTTATTGGAAATTATTTGGCAGGTGGAGGGGTACGTGTGCCAGAGCAAAAATAATTTGATGTGCTTGTCCACAGAGCTGAGACAACCAAGATATAAAATATAAACCACACAGCATGATAAGATAGGGGGGGGGGAGGTGGTATAGACCACCCACCTAAGTGGGCAGATATATGGGGACAGCTCCTAGGAAAGTGTTCAGTAACAGCAAACGTAGGTGGTGCAAGCGCAACCACCTACAAAAAATAATTGCGCCCTCTTTTCTGCCATTCTCTCTCGGTTTCTCTGTCAGACCGTGAACGTCTGACTCCCACATCAATCAGCTATGCTTTGCCACCAAGTCATCGTTTGTCGCGCTGCAATCAGTTTGAACTAGCCAAGGCACACCTGATCCAAAACTCTGGTAGCCAAAGCAGCCGGCTTCACACTCTCATCAAATTCTCGCTGGGATCCATCCTATCAGGGGGCTACCTTTATCTGGGATCTATCCATTCGAGCACAAACATAATATTATTTGGCAGGTGGGCTACCTGTCATCTACCCCCAAAATAAATAGTTACTTGAATATTATTAATGATGTCTGTGGGGTAAGCCTTGCCCCCCTTACTGGTTCCTTCTACTAAACTCCTCAATGTTTTCAACCTTTTCCATATTTTCCATGGAATAAGTGGCAAATACTGGCAACATTCCCCCCACCTTATTTGTTATTTAACAGGTCGTTTAGGGGGTACCCCACCCCTGAAATAATTTTATGGACCATATCACGCTATCCACACATTCCAGTCAATCAGTCGATCTACTAATTACTTCAGAGGTCCCTTAGGCCAGCCCCACCCCTGAAATACGGCGATTGTTTGACCTGCCTTGGACAGAGATCTTGCTTGTCCTCAATATTTTCCATATATTCTCCCGGATCGGCTGCCCCATCAAGGCAAAAAGACTGGACAGATGTTCACGGTACCACAGAGAAACCGAGAGAGAATGGCAGAAAAGAGGGCGCGATTATTATTTTGTAGGTGGTTGCGCTTGAACCACCTACGATTGCTGTTACTGCACACTTTCCTAGGAGCTGTCCCCATATATCTACCCACTTAGGTGGGTGGTCTATACCACCCCCCCTATCTTATCATGCTGTGTGGTTTATTATTTCTGAACTATATTACCTCCATAATAATTCTATGCTCAGGTGGGTACACCCACCTAAAAATAATAACTTTATTATTTTGAGGTGGGTGGGAGGGAGGGTGGTCAGCTGGCAGCCCCTATAGACAAACAAACAGACAACAAACAAAAAAGGTGAAAAAATTGGTGAGAACCTCAAAACCTCTAAGCCTTTTTCTGCTTTCTGGACGTAGAAGTAACCCAGGCTTTGTCGCTTGTCTTCGGGTCGACCCTGACAAGCGAACGGGTGTCGTGCGGAGTCGATCAGGCTGCTGGGCTGGGCCGCGAGGATGAGGCAAGTCAAAGAGAGGCTAGAGAGAAGCGAGTGAGGCCAGGAGATGTTGAACAGATGTTGAAAGGATGATGAAAAAGGATGTTTTCCTTTAACTTTTTGTGCGTTGAGAGAGGATTTCGGATGTTCTTCTTGTGATGCATTGTGTCAATGAGAAGCGCCATGAGAAGCGCCATGAGGCAAGAACTCAGCAAGAGATGGGAAACGCTAAGCTTTCGAACCTTTACCACCAGAGCGGCTGACTACTACGAGAACGGCTCCTTCGGCTGTAAGAGGATGTTTCTCCCATCTCCCGTTCACGCGCAGTAGCGAGAGTCTTGGCGATCGCGAGAGCGCCAGGCACCTGGGATATCGAAATGGTGGCCTTACTCACCCAGGCGGCCACGGACTGGTTTGCGGAAGCGCGCGCATTGCGGCCAGCGCGAAGTGAGCCGACGCGCTTTTCTCCTGCCCATCCTTTTGGGTGCTATGAGCAAAACGCAAAACATGTCGTACATGTGTTTTTGAACGGGTGAGAAGACTTTAATCATTTTTAATCCCTCTTATATAAATGACTTCCCGGAGTGCCGGTCCATTTGTAAATCAACTGTTTTGTAATATAATTCATTTGATTTCTTTCCAGCTGTGTCTAGCTCGTGGTCGTCCAGATCATCTCCAACTTTGCCTTCAGCCTTGCTGAGTGTCCTCCAGCTGTATTGCTTGCTGGGCTCTTGAAGGCTGAGTCGCTTTTTGATGTAGACTCTTAGAAGAACTTGAGCAAAGAGACCCCCGTTTGTCCAGTTCAGTGCAGTTTCGAAACATGAGTGAAGAGTTACACGATACGATATGGTAAAATTCAATGATGGTTTTCACAATGTTTTTTACTGCAAAGCTGGACGAAAAAGGTCTGGACGAAAATGTGATTTTGGATTGACTTTGGAACATTGGCACCGTGCCTTTTTGAGGATCTGCCTGCTGCCAGGCGCTTTGCTCGGCTGCTTGGTGACCATTGCCATCGTTCGGTTGATTTCCAACTGAGGATGGGTGTTTTGTACTTTAAACAAAAACACACACACACACACACACGGTATGTTCGCCCTCAAAACAGGCCCAAACAAAAACCCATGACCCGGAACCGGGCCGGGCGGCCCACAAGCCATCGCCTCCGAGGAATCTTCGGCATTTGGCGGAGAGTGCGAAGTTCCATGGCCGTTGGAGATGGAACTCCAAGGAAGACCATCCAAGTTGGGAGAAGGTGCTCATCGCTGCCATGGAACGTGTGCGGCAGCTGGTTCCTCGGTTCGGAAGAAGGGACGAATCGAATGGGACAGGTCGGCATGGAAAGCAGGACCGGTCGGCATAAGCAAATCGAGGCAGACGTCTGCCTAAGGAACCGAACACCAGAGGTCTAGAATTTGTTTAAGACATCATGCCTCACAGTCCTACGATTTCCGATGAATTCTCTGGTGACTCATCAAACTTGGGGCACGTACGTGTTTGTGAAATCCTTCTTCACTCGAGTCCAAGGAAGAGAGTCGTTTTGCTCCAGCTCAACCCTGGTTGGCGGACATGGTGATTCCATTGTGTTCACCCAAAGAGATCCACGCCGTGAACTCCGGCCTCGCATTACTGGGCCGATCTCTACCACCCCGGATGGATGATGCAGATGGTTGGCCTCCAGACAGCCAAAAAGCACACAGGGCGAAGGAGTACAACCGGCTGCGGGGTCACTGGAGACACGCCAAGTTTAGAGTGTTCATTTACATGGTTTGTGGCACCTTTGGCTTGTTGGGCAAACACATCGAGCCGGACGCCTCCGTGCCCGAAGCGGACGTGGCCAGGCTGGCCAAGGGCATTTTTGCAGATCTGCCAGAGGAGTTGTTGAGACTCTTTACCGCAGGACGAAGTGTTCGAAGCGTGGCAGTTGACATCCTGAAACCTCAACTTCATCTGGCTGTGCTTGAAGAAGAGGTTCCCACTGGAGATGCAGCTGTATATTTACATCATCTAGCACGGGCATCGGCAGCCAAGAACTTGGGCAATATCACTCTCCTGTTGCATCCAGATTTTCTAGAACACATTCGGTCATGGAAAGTATCCACACTCTTTCAGGCACTGGTGAGTGGTTCCTGGCCACAGCATGTGGACTTTCTATATCTTGGCTGGAGACATGAAGGGCCTGTCACTGCAGAGGGTCGAGTAGCATCACATTTGAGGTACCATTGTGATGTGGAGCCATGGAAAGGTGGCAAGATCGGCCCCTGCGACAGTGGCTACAATCCGATTTTGCTGCAAAATTTGTGGCGCATGGCGTTCGGCCGCAAGTTGGATCCTGTTGGTGGAGATGACTTGGGTGGCTACGATTTCTCCCAACTTCTGGTGACGCGCCGCGCCATCTCACGCCGCTCCCCGGCGTACTGGCGCTACTTGTCGCAGGTGATTTCGGCTCGCGCCTCCTTCGAGCTTCTGCCGGGCACGAGGGGCTTTATTTCGAGAAGGACCGACTTGTCTGTGAATGATCCCTTCAACAAGGGCGTTTGCGCCTGGTTCGAACACATTTGGCACATGCTCTTTGATCCAAGCTTCTTCCCTGACGATGCCGACAAGGAGACCTGCTGACTGATCCAACATCAACCCATCCAACATAGACTCATCCCGCTAAATGCACCAAAGCTAACCTATAAGATACCAAAGTAAGTGCATATATGACATTTGGTAGATTTTTAGCAACCAAATCATTTGTGCAAGCGTGAGCTATCCTGCGTCCAGTTACTAGAAGATCTAGAAGCTATATAACTATAGCTAAAAGCCAACTAGTCGCCCTGCTACTCAATTCAGTAGGCGCTTACTTAATTAAGTAGGAGCGGGCTTAAAGTGACTGACCTCTATAATGGTCTAAGTGCATTTATGACCCTTGGGGTTCAGAGTTGTTTCTTGTGCCAGGAGTCCGACTTACGTTACTTCACACAGTTGCACGATCGGAGGCTTCCGCCACATGCTTGCAAGGAGATGACTAGACTCTTTCCTGGAAACACATGGAAACAACAAATGACCAGGTTAAAGAACAAGCTTCCTATTTTGGGGCCCTAGATTCCAACAAGCTTCGAAATACTTTGAAGGCCGTAGTGAAGAACCTGACCCTGACAGCATGCATTGTCGTCACGACAAAGGCTGGGATTACGTGCAGGTCCTGATACAGCGCCTGGGACTCCTGGAAATGCGTGGACTTGCATTCACTGCCGATTTGGTTTTGGGATGTCTGCTTTGTAGAAGACCCTTGACCCTTGGCATCCGGCTATCTTTTCACAGCTCAGGTTATGGGTAGACACTACTGGTTCTCTGCGAAGGAACAATGCAAGGCTCTTAAGGATGAGCAGCTCAGTGAGCTTAGCAGCTATTTGTCCCGTTCCTTTTTTGTGTCCCTTTTTCACAAACCTGGCGCCCGCGTCGTGAAAGATGGAGATCGAAAGGAGAGGGCAACGTCAGTCGCCAAGGAGTACGTAGCGTAGCGTAGAAGAGTTTAGGCCCCATGGACGGGGCTCGTTTGCCGCTTGTTGGATTGAACACACGCGTCGTAACACCAAACTGCGTCGTTTGCAGCGTTTCGTGCCAGGCAGGGATGTCGAATTCTCAAGCTGCAAGATGATTGGCGCCGGCAAACACTGAAGCCATCCGCTGAGATGCAACCGCCCTGAGACGAAGCCGCAGCGCAACCCGCAGACGCGCCGCATGGCTCTGTTTGGACCGAAGTGCCGGTGCGGTTGGCCCCAAGCGTGAGAAGGCAGCCGAATTCTTGACCTGCCGGATCCAGGATTTCATTTGCTTGGAGAAAGCTTTGGATGAAGATCCTTTGGCTTTCTTGGCTCATACTGCTTCAGACCCACAAGCCAAGCAAATCTCGATGGATATTGTGTGCTCCTGGCTGGTGCTTGAAGACTATCTTCCATGCAAAGCGCATCCCAGATCCCATGAGCTCCTGGAGCTTCGCGAAGGTGATGCGGTCCTCGTGATGATGTCCTCGTTCTGAGACCTCATCTTTGGAAAAAGGATAAGGATAAGTAAGGAAAAGATTGAGAGGAAAAAGGATAAGTGAGAGAAGGTGCCGTCTCCCTGCCAAGTAAGTCTGATTGAACATGATTTTCTCAATGTACACGAGACACATCGAGACACATCGAGACACCAAGACACAAACGTTGGCTTTGGAGATCCAGGTTCGATCCAGGTTGGAGCAGGACTTCAGACTTCCCAAGCAAATCTCGATGGATATGATTTGCTCCTGGCTGCTTAGAGCGAACCATCGGTAGCAGATCCCCCACGATCCCGGTGCTGCGGTCCCCGAGTCGGCCGAGTCAGCTCTAGGTGAGGCACCCTCAACGGGAACAGGGCTACGAAGCGGATGGTGTTTTCGTCCAGAAGTGTCTGGAAAATCTTCAAGGACCTAACGGAAGGCGTGGCCAAGCCTGGTCGATGAGAGCGAAGTAAAGCAGGATGGGAATGGTCTGGATTGGTTGTCGCATCATGTCGCATCAGCATCACCCTACAAACGGTGACATTACAGGCATTGTTTCTTTGAGTTCAAAAGGTAGCGCCATAGCTGCGCAGTCTGTGGAAGGTTGACAAATTGAGCCGGGCGCTTTGTTGAAGTAGGTTCGCTACGGTTTACCATGCTTGACCATTGACCGGTCATTCTTCTGCAGCCACTGCTGAGCAGATGTGAGGCAATGGTTCACCATCTAGAGACCTGCTGGACAAAGAACATGAAAAGAATAGAACTCAACATGTCTACTTGACATCAAGTAAATTTTATACGACGCATGACATAGGAATATATTTATTGTTTTATTACGATCATTACTGCATCTAAAGAACATCGAGCGCAATGTGTCCAGACTGACTGCACTCACTGCACTTGGTTGAAGAATGCTCAAGCCGATCAGTTGAACAGGTTGGCCTTCAAAGCCACCACCCTTCCAGCTGGTTCCTCATGGCTAGCTTTTCCTCGCAGAATGGCCGAGCTTCGGTCGGTGCCCCAGAATTGATGGGTCGCTTTCGAGACTCTTTCCTTATTCATGTGTTGCTTCTTTAGACTCATTTTGAACGTTTCTTCCTTGCTTTCCTTTCCTTGCCTTGCCTTCCCTTTCCTTGCCTTTCCTGTCCTTTCCTTTCCTTTTCCCCCTTCTCTTAGCCTTTCTTTCCTTCGGACATGTTCGAACTCTTCTGTACTCTGTACTGTACTCTGCACGTTGCAGGCCCATGTGAAGATGCTGGCTGCATCATTAACACTTACAGAGGCCACGAACGGCACCGCTTTCGCGCGCCGTGCGCGAACCGCGCCACCGGTGACGGAACCGGCCGGAACCAGATCGTCGCCGGCGACAAAGGCAGAAGTCTTTGTGAAGCGCTGCATGACATGTGGCCTCCTCAAGCGGAAACTGTCCAGTTGGGATTGGAAGGGTCCAGGAAGCACGTTCAGTTCATTCATTCATACGTTTACTTTTTTCAAGGACTCCAAGGACACTGGAAGCTCCGCTTCTAGACTTGCAGCCGTTTCGTGGTACTCCTTTTGCAGATTGGTACTTGTCTCGAGTCTCGGGTCCTATTTTCAACACATCCGAGAGTTCTGGCAGTGTTGTCGCTTTGAGGTTTGTCCGACGAGCTTCAGACCAACTCCAGCGGCAGTCAGCAGCCCCAACAGAAAGGCAACCAAAGAGACACTTCCAAATTCATGGGGTCTTTCAACATCTTCAGAAACAGGAGAAACCCCGGACTGTATATCCATGTATATCCTAAGAAACCACTTCGATCTATATAAATCCATTCTCCACAACCTCCTCACTGAGGGCCGGCTGGTGCTAGCCAACTTGCTGCCGTGATCAAAGGCCATTGAGCTCCGCAACCGAATATAGATATCCGATGATATCCAAATTATCTATCTAGAAGAACATATCGATATATTGTGATCCATATATATATATGATAGATAAGATATATATATATAGATCTATAGAAGAACATTGGACGTATCTAAGATAAGGATCTATACCCGGATATAGATGAACATTGTGAATCATTGCGAGATATCCATGGGTATTCCAACACACATACGCACACACACACACACACTTATTGACATGCGTACTACATGCCACACGCCCATTTAGGTATGAACGCCTTAGGGTCCAGGTGAGTTAATAAGTCTATGATGCCTCTAGGAGACCTCCAAAAGGTGCATCAAATCGGAACTCGAAGAGCGAGCCAAATCGACAAGATGACGGCGGTCGTGCTCATCTGCAGAAAGCAAGCGATGCAATGGCTGCAGTGCTTGTTCTAGTTAGAAGCAGGGACCAAGAGGTCAGAACTTGCAGGTACAAGTGGTTGATCAGACCACTCATCCACCGAAATGCCATAGCTTCGTTGGACTGGGTAGGCAAATGGGCTCCAGTCCCCTTGCTGACATGAAATGGAAAAGTTCAAAATCCAATCCAAAAGGGTCCCTATGATTCCAAGGGTACACACACACGCCTCCCGCTAGAGGGGCAGGACGGATGTGTACGTGTGCGCGCAGCAAGGGCAAAAGAATGAAGACAGACATGAAAAGGGGACAAGACGGACAGAGGTGTATGTGGCTGCGATGAAACGGAGCCACGTGCGCAGGGACAAACGATGAAAACCCACCTCATTGTAAAAACCTGGGCGACCTGAAACCTGGGTTGAAGGTGGGTTGTGCACGTGCGTACTAAGGGCCGGGCCGTGTGTGCACAAAAGAAGGAAGGAGGTGAGATGATGGAACATGAAGACAGGAAGACATGAAACGAAAGAGGAAAAGAAGGTGTGTCCAGGGGAAGAACGGAATGAGAGGGGAAACCAAATGAAGGGGACGGAAACCAACGAAACCAAACCTCATTAGAAACACCTAGGTAGACCTCGCCTCGTTTAAGTGTATACGCATGTGTGTGCGCCTAAGATTGCGACAGGTTCCAATGAACCTTGAACCAGCTTCGGTCGCTGCGACCACGTAGTGGCGTGCCCGAAGGCTGCCTATACTCACGACCGCTACGGTCACCTAGAGGCATGCTCGAAGACGGCCAGCTTGGAATTCAATGCTCGATCAAGTCTTGGCAAACAACTTTGGCATAAGCCTCCTGCTGTACATCTCCGGGCAGTGGAGATAAAGACCAACCCCCCCTTCAACGGGTCCACAGGGGCCACTCGAAGGGGTCACCCTGAGCTGTCACTGAGGAGAGACACACTTATTGACATGCGTACTGATGAATGCCACATGTATGAACGCCTAAGGGTCCAGGTGAGTTAATAAGTCTATGATGCCTCTAGGCGACCTCCAAAAGGTGCATCAAGTCAAAACCCGAAGAGCGAACCAAATCGACAAGATGACGGCGGTGGTGCTCATCTGCAGAAAGCAAGCCGATGCAATGACTGGAGTGCTTGTTCTAGTTAGAAGCAGGGACCAAGAGGTCAGAACTTGCAGGTACAAGTGGTTGATCAGACCACTCATCCACCGAAATGCCATAGCTTCGTTGGACTGGGTAGGCAATTGGGCTCCAGTCCCCTTGCTGACATGACATGGAAAAGTTCAAACTCCAATCCAAAAGGGTCCCTATGATTCCAAGGGTTACACACACTCTGACATTGGTTTGCTGTTAGCTCAATTCCCACGATGAGAAGGAAGGTGATGGAACGGAAAGGCGCATGAGTCAGCAAGAACAGTATGGTTGAACATTGTTTCCAAGTGGCCTCGAAATCGATCTGCACAGTCGATGCGGTGACGAGCGCAGCTGCAGGAAAGTGGGTTTAGGGGAAGAAACGTGGAAGGACCATGAAGCAAACCGATCAAATTGGACAGCGTGGTCAACAGTTGTTCAGCAGGTACGTGGATTCTGCGTCCAGAATCCATATCAGTGACTCAAAACAGCCTCTTCGTTGGACTGCCGCTGTTTAGAGTCAGGCAGTCCCCCTGCTTGTCCCGAAGGAAGGTCGCACCCTTTGGAACAGGGGTTGACGCACACACGGTGCCGCATGGCGGCGCTCGCGTGAGTAACCTGAATAGATACCTAAGAAGCCTTAGAAACAAAAGAAAGAATGACAGAAAGAGCAGCGCTAAGAGGGCAGGAGAGAACGATAGGTGTAGAAAAATGAACTAGACGACGAGTGGCCCGAAAGCATTTTTCATCACGTAGGAAATCAGAGTGCGAGTTATCCGGTAAGTGTGTAGTGAGAAGTGTTAAGTCGAGTGAGTTGAGGTAGTGTGTGGGTTTCTGTGCGTGTGTCCATGTCCGTGTGGAAAGGAGTCTGCGTATGTGTGCGTTCGTGGAAGTTGAGGGAGTGTGTGGGTGTTTGTGTGCGATGCGGCCTCCCAAACCCCCCACCGGCGGCCAAGCGGTGACAGCCCAGCTCATCGTCGTGAGCATTTGGGCTGCTGGTAAGGGGACAATGGCAGCCAGCGTGCTGGCTTACCCACTTCAACTATGATGG
>CAXAMN010026917.1:164740-344837 GCA_963970005.1 Durusdinium trenchii
AGCTACTACCCACTCACCAGTTCTCATCTTCCCACTCCCCAGCTACTGTGCGTACTACAATTGTACTACCAAGTCGCCACTTGTCATCTTCCAGCTCCCCCGCTACTCCGCGCACTACTAACGTTGTACTACAACATCGCCAGTTCTCAGCTACTCCGCGTACTAAAGTTGTACTACGCAGTCGCCAGTTCTCAGCTTCCAGCTCCACAGATTGCTCCGCGTACTCAAGTTGTACTACAAAGTCACCAGTTCTCAGCTTCCAGCTCCCCAGCAGCTCCGCGTACTACCGTTGTACTACCAAGTCGCCAGTGCTCATCTGCCAGCTCCCCAGATACTCCACGCCCTCCAGTTGTACTACCCACTCGCCAGTTCTCATCTTCCCGCTCCCCAGCTACTCCGCGCACTACTCTCGCACTACCACGTCGCCAGTTCTCCGCTTCCAGCTCCCCAGCTACTCTGCGTCCTACAGTTGCGTACCAAATCACACTCTCGCCTGTGTTTCGCGCACTCGACACGCACGATCTCCGCAGAGGGTTGCGCGGGCAGCCGGCAAATCACACTCTCGCCTGCATTTCGAGCACTCGACACGCGCGATCTCCGCAGAGGCTTGCGCGGGCAGCCGGCAAATCGCACTCTCGCGTGCATTTCGCGCACTCGACACGCACGATCTCCGCAGAGGGTTGCGCGCGGACCGGACACATCGCACTCTCGCCTGCATTTCGCGCCCTCGACACGCACGATCTCCGCAGAGGGTTGCGCGCGCACCGGACAAATCGCACTCTCGCCTGCATTTCGCGCACTCGACACGCACGATCTCCGCAGAGGGTTGCGCGGGCAGCCGGCAAATCGCACTCTCGCGTGCATTTCGCGCACTCGACACGCACGATCTCCGCAGAGGGTTGCGCGCGCAGCCGGCAAATCGCACTCTCGCCTGCATTTCGCGCACTCGACACGCACGGTCTCCGCAGAGGGTTGCACTTTCGGTTGACGCTGTTCGTCCCGCACTCCGCCTTTAAGAGAGAATTTATAAAGTGGGGAAATGTTTTTTCATTAGGATATCTCCCGTGCTAGTTTTCCATACTCACACTTGCCTGCTCATTGCATGCTTGCATACGCACCTTTGCATATCATGGCATACTCACCCTTGCATATCATGCTTGCATACTTACACTTGCATACTTTGACACTGGCATACTTCGCACTTGGATGCTTTCGCTCTTCCAGTGTGTGTGTGTAAGTGTGGAAGTGTCAGTGTGTAAGTGTAAGTGTCGAAGTGTCAGTGTTCAAAGGATTTTCCGGAAGAACCCTTCGCAATGCTTTCGGGAAAAAATGAATACTTAGCCCTTGACTGGGGTAGGGAAACGAGCCTCAAGAGCCACCTAAAAAGCCTGAGAGAAAGCCCAACAAACGACGAAAAGCGCAAGAAGGAAAAAGGGGGCAGGGAGGGGGTGTATGTCCATGTGTGTGTACGTGTGTGTATCTGAATACTTAGCACTCTAGGGTTACCGACTACTTAGCAGAAACGAATTACAGTGCAATAGTTAGGGAGCGGGACTTTAGTCTTAAACCGCCCGGGTAGGGTAGACTAGAAAAGGGACAACAGAGGGAAAGGCACCGACGCACAAGTGTGTCGAGTACCATTTCCCTATGTTACCCTAATTAGGTAGGGAGTAGAACACAGTGGGGGGGGGTCGGGAGACCTGCCTCAAGTGGGGTGAATGCCGTTTTTAAGCCCGGCGGCTGTCAAATTCGTTTTTTAGCCCGACGGCTGTTGGATCAGTTAATTCAGTTATACGAGTGGAGGAAGTGGAATCATTTATCAAAAATGGAGACAATGATTTCCGGCATGGCTTCAGCGCCCCAGTAAAGGGGACCACACCCAGCACCCAAGTGGGACGGCTGGGCGGCTCACACTCTGACATTGGTTTGCTGTTAACTCAATTCCCACGATGAGAAGGAAGGTGATGGAACGCAAAGGCACATGAGTCAGCAAGAACAGTATGGTTGAACATTGTTTCCAAGTGGCCTCGAAATCGATCTGCACAGTCGATGCGGTGACGAGCACAGCTGCAGGAAAGTGGGTTTAGGGGAAGAAACGTGGAAGGACCATGAAGCAAACCAATCAAATTGGACAGCGTGGTCAACAGTTGTTCAGCAGGTACGTGGATTCTTCGTTGGACTGCCGCTGTTTAGAGTCAGGCAGTCCCCCTGCTTGTCCCGAAGGAAGGTCGCACCCTTTGGAACAGGGGTTGACACACACACACACACCTGCCCACCCCAGAATTTTTTTTTGGTTTTGGGGTGCTGAGAACCACATGCACGGGCTGCCTCCTTTTTGGCGGAAACAAACCAATGCACGAATAGCCGATTGTTAACCAAACAACCGCGCAGCAGAGTTCGTGAAGCGTTTCCGCAGCTCCGCAGCTCCCGCGCAGGCGAAGCCCCCGCGTCGTTCGTCGCTCAGGGACGGTAAGACGAACCGCGACGGCACGGACGAGTCAGAACACGAGACCTGAGGTCGACGATGGCCTTCATGATCGAGTGAACCCAGAAACAGGGAGACAGCAGATACACGGAAAAAAATGTTTTTTGAGGAGTTTCATGGAGTTTCAGTGTTTGTTTTTGGTCTGAGATATGACAAATCATGAAGCCAGGTATTGGCAATCGGATGAGAAGGTTGGTGGTGATGTGCTGGTGCTCAGAAAACATCACTTACATGCTGCAGTCTTTAGAACAACTCTCGTTCTGAATGATCACACACTCCTCGTACAGCGCTCAAGAAACCACAGGAGACTGGTCCTGAGGTTCAAAACATCACAGCAGAAGAGGCGTTGAACATTCCGACGCGAGTGGAGGCTGACTCTTGTGACTACTCTGGGTTGTCAGACCCCCTGGCCACAACCCACCCCACAAAGAGAAAGAACGACAAAGTAGTATAACCCAGGTTGGAGGCCGCTCTTAGGTTGGAGGTCATGTCCGGTTGGAGGCCATCCCATCCCCATCCCACCCCCCTTCAGATCTTTAGATCTCAGATCTCCAACCTCTCCGTGCTCTTGGACCTGGCCACCGGCCGCCTGTCGCCAGTGGTGGCCATGGTCCGGCGGCAAGCAGCGGCCTGAGAACATCCGGTGCCGATCTGTGGTCTGATGTAGTCCCAAAAGACTCCCACAATACGGGCACCCACAAGAGACAGTTTTCAATTTAGAAGTCATACATTTTCATACAAGGAATGTTCAATTTTGAATCATATTGACTCTAATATGTTATTATAGTCAGTCCGTTCGTCATAGATGGCCTTTAGGGAAAATTGAAGGGCTCAATGCCAATTTCTTGCGGGACACGTAGTACTGTCGACCTGAGCCCCCTTTCGACCCAGGTCAAGGCCACTGGAGATGTGCAAGCGGCGCGGTTGTTGGCGCCGGCCCTTCGCAGTGCCCAAGCCCTGTTGGACGACGTTGATGTTCTGGAGACTTCATCCAGTGATGGGCCGATTTTCTGCGTCGCCTGCGCCTTCCATTTTGTCCAATGCTGCTTTGAGTGTACGGATGACTCCTGTGCCCCCCGAGCTTCACATGAACAAAAGAAAACAAAAGACACATACCATTACATATATCTATTCAGGGTGTAGCACTAACCTTCAGCTTTGCGATTGCAGGTGCAGTGCTGAAGGTCGCTGGCGAATTTGAGGAGAATCGCCCTGCCACATCCAGGCGAAGTCCTCGCCGCACGCACGCGTGCGCACGCGTGGTGCGCGGTGAATTGCGGTGACCGCAGGAAACGGTTTGATCACCAAAGTGGTTTAAGAGCGAATTCCCAAGAACTATAGGGATGGCCTTTTGATGGCATTTTGTGTGTTTTCCACCACTTTGTTCAATATTAAGGAACAACTTGCTGAAAATAAGAGTTCTGAGACACTAGCATCGCATGTTGATGCCATTTTGATGGCCTCACATTTGAGGAACAGCGTTTCCCAACCCCTTAATCACGAAAGGTAGCTTTAGGCTACCTGAGTTCTCCTTTTACTTTAACAAAACATGTTTTAGTAACCCTTTGTGACCAGGACTTGGTGATTTGCCTCTAATCCGGCGAGTTGCTTTGGCCCGAATCCAGCACTTCATATATGACACATGTGCCCCTCCATTGTGCAGCCGCTTTGCAGGTTTGTCTTCCCGACAAGCCTACAAACGCAAGGCGTTTGGAATGGAATCCAAGACTAAGACCATGGCTGGCACTGGCTGTGACGGCCATCGCGAAGACCAAGCCTTTGGTTCCTTCCCTCGGCCAGGTGCGTCGCCCGCCGGTGCGGTCCGTCGCTCGGTGCGTCGCGGTTCCGGAGGGTCGGAACTGCCCCAGCTGCGGTCGCCCACGGCGCGTGTGCCTGTGCGACGCGCTGCCGGAGGGTCCGATGGACACACGCACTCAAGTGGTGCTGTTCACACATCCCAAGGAGGTGAAGCGATCCTTGGGTACGGCTCCACTGCTGCAGCTGTGCTTGAAGAGAACCATCAAATTGGTTGGGAAGGTGTTTCCAGATCCGGAAGAGAACCCCTCATTGCATGAGCAACTTCGCCTGGGAGGGCGCCAATGTTTCCTCTTATATCCGGGTCCAACTGCGGTTCAGGTGGCAGAAATCAGCACCTCGCCTGTGCCAAAGACCTTGATACTGATCGATGCTAGGTGGGAACAATCACGCATCATGCTGAATCGCTCCGATTGGTTACAAAATCTTCCCCGCATCACGCTGGGGACGCAGCAGCAGAGTCGATACATCTGGCGACGCCAACCAGCTCCTGGCTGCATTTCGACCTTGGAAGCTGCTGCAGAAGCTCTCCACTTCCTGGAAGGTCAAGGTGCTCTAAGTGCTCCAGGTGCTCCAAGTGACATCAAATCAGCTCTCTTAGCACCCTTCGAAAAGATGGTTCAACTGCAGTGTCAGTTTACACCCGACGCGCGCGACAAGAACGCCGATCTGCAACAGCTTGGAGGTCTGGCCAACGAGAATGCGAATCCCTTGTGGAACCGACGCCGCAAGTGGAAGCGCCGACGAAGGCAAGGAACTGGTAGCTCCCTGGCACCGTGAAGCTCCGTGGCGTACAGGGTCCCCGACGAGGCGTCGTCGTTGCCGCAACGTCTCGGCCGTCCGACGAGGAGATCGAGAGAACTGGATGGAAGGGGCCAGCGCTGGCAAAGCACACGTGTTTTTGGCTTCGGTTCCGTGGTGCTTTCCTTTGGAATGATCATGATCTTCGACTCTCCCGGTCCGGGCGTCTGTGCAAGAACCGGGCTCCAGGTAGATTCTGTGAAGCATTGATGTCAAGGGACTCGTGCGAGACGGACAAAAGGTCTTTTCCTTGTTCATGGCAGTTCTCCTTTTTCACCAATGACACTAATGAGGTTTGTTGTCACTTTTGTTGTCTCCAAATCAAATCGTTGTAGGAGCACAAGTGTATTTTGTTATATTTGAGTTTTGATAAATCAGGTGTCCTTTTTGTATAAGCAAACCACTTTGTTGATCTACTGACATGACAGGGCACTTTGGAAGTATTTCCTTTGATTTCTTCTGAACTCAAACCATAGGAATCTTGCACAAGACATGGCTGAAAGACTTCAACTGTTTCCATGTCTTGAAAGAACCATCGCAGCTTGGACTGGGGACACCGTCATTCAAAAACCAACGCGTTCTGAACGTGTATATCTAGAGCATCAGCCGACCCTGAGAACAGGATGGCTGTTTTTGGGGGAGGGGCATGTTGGTGCTGTTGGGAGAGAACACGAGGTCCTTTTCACACGAGATGATGGTGAAAGACGTCTGAAGGTCCTTCGTTTCACGAACTTCCCAAAGCAGTTTCGACCACAGGGGCTCCTTTTGGGACCTTCCTTTCATCCGCGGCGCACGAACTGGGCGCACAAAAAACAACAGATGGCTCGCGTTCCGCGTAGACGGTGCGCGTTCGCCCCCCCAAAAGCGCACTCGATCGTGCCATGTGCCAGGTCCATGATCTCTTCCTATGGTTCTTGGATGCCCAACGACGCCTCCCCAGGCTGTGTGCCCTTCTCAGATCTCGACCGCGTGTGGCGGGTTCCGGCGGGCTGAAGAGGGCTGAAGAGTTGTGCCATTTGAGGTGCTGTGTGGTCGCCCATGGTCTGCAGCCGAGTTGGCCATAGACAATGGGAATGGTACAGAAGTGGGTGTTGGGATGTGCTGTGTTCCAAGCTTGTGTCAACTTCTTCTAGCATTTTCCAACTTCCCAACCTTCTCAAACAACTATCAGGATGCCATTGGTGCGCCTGCGACATCACTGTCGTTGAGATCTCAATTGGGACCTCCAACATCTTCAACGTGTTGATTTGATTTGCTTCCACAGGCACTTGCGGCTCTTTGGTTTGCAATCGATGCTCGATTTGCAGCCACGGAAGACACAGCCGGAAATGCTTGTGCCATACCGAGTGTTTGCCGCGTTGGCTGAAGCGAAGTCGGAGATCTGTGACGTGATGTGACGTGTTTTCTGCACATAAGGCGCTGTCAAGGAGGTTCAGTTCTCCAGCAGGGGCCTGAAACATATGCAATCTTTAGAGTCGCAACTTCAACCAAACTCCCTCAAATCCACTTTCTGTAATACGAAATCATCATCATAATTGATTCATGATCTTTGCCTAACTATCCTCTCCCGGAGGCCAAGCATTGTGATGACTGAGAGTTTTGCTGGGCAGCCCAGAGACTTGGACCCCTGAGTTGGCGACGTCCCCCTCCCCATCGGCAGGCCACCTCGGCGGCCTCCTTTTCCTCGACGGCAGGGGACCCAAGAGGCGGCTGTGATGGCGACCCATGGAGCTTCGGATACCGCTCCTTGAGGCCGGTCCTCCCGAGTGGCTGGCGCCTCGTTTGCGCGCCGTGCGACCGCGTTGGCCGCCGGGTGCCGGTCGGGTGTGCTCTTAGGTCTCGTGTTGGTCCGCAGCGTCCCTCTGTTCAAAGCTTCCCTACTCCACCTGGCACAGATGTGGAAGGCAGTCATTCAAGTTGGTCTGAGCACGTGCTGCTTTGGCTGATGTGCATTGCTTCATTGCTTTGGTCCCAAAGGTTCTCGAGGCTTGTTTAGTGTGAAACACATGTCCAGGCTTGCTACATGCTCAAATACAAGCGGCATTGGTACACTTCCTCAGCCGAAACTCTTGGTGCTTCTTCAGCTTTCCTCAGATCGGTGGCCCAGGCACCTAAAATCCAGAAGCGAATTCCTGTCGGATTCTTAGATGGACTTGAGAGCCAAGACTGATATGCCCAGTGGCCCAGAGAGGATAGAGAAACGAAGAACCACATCCTGGCCCTCACAATCCCTTTTCCGTCCTTTTTCACATCAGTATGACCCTCCAACAACGTTGGCATCCTCTTCACAGTGCACTGCGAAGTCGGAGGCATCTCCAGCAAGCGAACGAGAGCAAAGGCTGTAGAAGTTTGTGGTTGAGAAGCGAAGTAGAAGGAGATCAACATGTTGCATGATTTGGTTCATTTTTGACATTTTTCTTTAGAGAACTGCAGATCAATTGAAAGAACGCAAGCTGACCGAAAACGCAGACTCCCGGGAGGCTTTGGGATCGTGTGGTCGCTGCGGAGAAGCGTTCGCAGGAGGCGGAATCGCAGCGTGGCCAGCGCCTGAGAGTCGTTCGCTCCAAGGCATCTCGAAGTGTCAAAGGAACTGATTTCCCGTACCCGAATTTTCGCTTCAGAGAGGGGTGTTCGCCGTTCGTGTCAGAGCTCTTTTGGAGCAACATTTTTTTTGCTACAGAGAGAAGTGTTCGAGTCCCAAAATTGATGTACCCCAAAATGGCCTTCCAAAAACTAGGCCTTCATGCCATCTCGATGTTCTTGTCCGGGACCCAGTCTGCGCCGGAGCGTCTAGCTAGAGGCAGCGAGTTCGCCCGAACGAACACGACCAGTGAGGCTGCGAAAGCTATTGAGCACTGCCGTGGCCTCGAAATATGAAAACAATCCAACCAGTGCTATCTCATCCAATCAGTGCTAGATTATAAGACCACGTGCTATTTTATCCAACGCAGTTCAGAGTGTTGAGATCTTCTAATTATGCTTCTTCAGAAAGGTTCCTTCAGGTAGGTCTATGTTTCTCAATGTGTTTCTTTCAGTTTCAGCCTGAAATCGGGAGTCTGTTGCATGCCCCGAGGCCATTAAGCATATGCTTTTGTGCTCGACGATTTTCCTTGGAGCACTTTCAGATGAAAGGTGCCTCGCGCACGGTTTACGCTCGTTTAATTGAACCAAGACAGGCATTTGCAATGGGCTTGCATTTCAGTTTCAGGCTTCACACCTCTTTACTCTCCTTTGCCGGAGAAAGGCACACCTGACTGATTTACTGTTTGACTTCTGAACATCTGCAGATTTTTGCCGCAGATTTTCGTCTTTCATGGACCAGCTCTTCCTTGTCTTTGTGACTGCTTTGGCAGCCCGAAGCTTGGACGGCCGCTCGCGATGCATGTCCCGGGAGCTTCTCCCATACGTGGGCAGGTCTTGTTGATGTCACTCTTCCGTCCAGCGTGCAACCCAGAACTGAAATGTTTGGGCTTGAGTCGAGTGATGTCACCAGTCCCGGAACTTGGCACTTGCCTGGATGCTTACAAGCCCTGGCTAGGTTCGATTGCTGCTGACCAGTGGGAGCATCTTAGCGATGCTTTGGCTTTGGGCCGCTCGGTTGGGCATCTTTACAAACAAAGGACCCGGCTGGGGGTGGCCTTTTTTGTGAGGCGTTGTGTGATGTTGTGTGTTTTGTTCCATGTTGGTCTTTTTGCTGCACCCGTTAGAGAACCACTTCGCCTCAGTGCAGAAGCCTCCCGGACGTGTTTGTTCGGCACCGAGGCGCACCGGATCACCCCCGACAGCTTCGACAGCTTGGTCAGGTGGGGGGGAGGGCGGTTGGACGGCATCGGTGAAGGAGTGAAACATGTCGTGGCAACGGACCTGGCAACGGACCTAGCTGATGGCTTCTGAAAAAAGGCGAATGGTATCGAATGGTTGTTGTTGTTGTTTTTTTTAAACAAATTAAGTGTAATTTTTCTAATTACAGATTTGGATGTGGGGACGAAAGCAGACTTTATGTGTCTTGAGAAGATGCATGTTCGACCTTTTGTTCTTGTCTAAACCTTTGTTTGTGCTCAGTTTCCGCGATTGGCCATCCTCGGCTCTTGCATCGACCATGCAACGCCACCCCAGTTGCTTGGCTGCTCCGAAGAGAGTGAGAGAGAGAGAGAGAGATGTGGAACATGGAGCTGTGGAAGAGCTGTGGAAGAATTGAATAGCGATACTGGCATCCTTGGACAGAACATCTGAGGCTTGGCGGCTGCTTGTGCTTTCACGGCTCTGTTGGACAGCGTCTCAGTTCTCACGAGAATGTCATTTTTCATGTCCCAACAGTGACATACCCGCAGATTGTCTACGTGCGCGGGCTACAGAGCTATCGCCTCGCTGTCATGTTTCTTGAAGCTGGCTGCGTGGCTGACATAGACAGGGCATAGACATGCATAGACGATAGTAAATGCTTCACAACTATCGGCTCTTCTGCATGCAAGTCTTAAATGCAGGATACACTTGGCGGTTGACAGAGATCTATGCGTGCTGCCTCAGCTGTTTTTTGATGCTTTTTTGATCTTTATTCCTTTTCTCTATCTCAAAGACTTCCGCCCCATCTAAGATCACTGCGGCTTTCCCCATTGCCCTCTATTTTTGCTGCAAGTGCGTGAAGAAGGCCAGCAGTTTCCTGCGCTCCTACAGTGTTACAGCTTTTTAAAACCTGCAGAGAGCTTTTCCCTTTTTTCTAGGCCTTGAAGCTCTCCGACCAACGGGCCACCGAATGGATGTACGTGCCTTGCCCCAACGACGACCAGCGAAGCAGCCACCTGAACCCACGGGTGGAGCGTCGGAGACCTGCGGATCGTCGCCCCGAGGATCCCGTCGACCGGATCGTCGCCCCGTTCTTGACGAAGCGATTTGCAGTGATGACCTCGGTCGAGGAGTAGACTAGACGGAGTAGACGATGACTTTTACGGAAAACATGGAAATGGAAAAAACAACGATTGAACATCATATTTGTCACATTTGTGCATTTGTTCAACATTTGTTGCACCACGGCACTTTTGGGATCTTGCTGCGGATTTCTTTCCTTTGAGGCCCTTGGTGGATTGTTCGTGAAGGCCGGACAGTGGCTGGCCAATATGGCTGCTACCCCATTGGTCGCCACCTCAGATTTGATCGAACGTTCAACGTCAATGACTGTCAATGAGAATGGACGAATTATATCAAATGATATCAAATGATGACAACTTGAGCAGATTCACAAACTATCACGTACTAACATGTTCCATAGTCTTCCCCCGCATTTTCCGTCAAGCACCTTGATCGCCATTACATGCTTCCCTTCGGAATGGCACGTGTGTTAGTTGATTCAGGTGTGGACAGACCACCTGAAGAAGCTGCAGGCCAGTCAGAGTCGGGTCTCACGATGTTGACGCTGTCCGGAATCAAGTCTGCAGACTTGATGAATAACACCCACTAAGGCTAGCTACGAAGGGCTTTTGCAATCCATGTCTGGGCGGTGGCTTTTTGAATCCAGATTTTACATTAAGACTCCCAGTGGCTGGGGGTCCACACGGTCCCAGACCCGGTCGCTGTGATGCGGATCCCACCAAGGATTGTGCGCCCAAGGACACCGACCGATATGTCCAGAGTATGCTGCAGGCCATGGCCGGCCTCAGGGGCGATTGTGAGTACAGACCCAGACTGGCAAATAGAAGGCATTTCGGCATCTTTGCCGCTATACACTTTGGACACCCTTTGTACACACTTTGTACCCATTCAGAGTCGATGAAGATCGACAGGAAGATGTTCAACACCCAGTTCACCCTCATCAACTTCAAGCAATCCAGAGCCAAAACAGTTCGCTCCGTGCTAGGCAGAGTTGGGGAAGAACTTCAAGGCGCAGTGTCTTGCTTTGATGAAATGCACAGCAATGCCGAGCAGACAACGGAGATCAGAGACTGCGGACACGTCGAAGAATTCGACGACCTTCGAAGCCTGATGTCTCCTGGCATGTCTCCTGGCTCTGGTGCTATGTCTCCCGATGTTCTCTTTGTGTGGCGACCTTCACCTACCGCAACCCTCCGGATCCGGATCCGTCCGGATCCGCCGGATCCGCCACCGCCGGTGAGGAGCTCTTCGCGGAGTTTGACTTTGACCCAGTGGCCTCTGCCAGCATTGCACAGGCGCACCCTCTCGTCACTGATGTGAGCATGTACGTATTTAGACCCTGCAGGGTAGATGCGAGTGAGTGACGAGCTAGCCGCTGGTAGCCTGACTGAGTGGACGAATGGGGTGGTCTTTTGTGAATTGGATTGATTTCTCAAACGATTTCTCCGTTTTCTCTTTGATCCACACTTAACGTCACGCTGTTGTCACTTTCGTCCAGGTGCACAAGGCTGTGATGAGTCAGAGTGGACAGCAGGCCGTGACAATCGCACTCTGGTTTTGCCAAGTGAAGAAGTCGAATGTTAAAACATGTTAAAACACCATAAAACGATAGATCCATCCTGAGCTGCGAGTCGATCGCAGCTCGGCCAGAGCCGCGTTCTTGCATGTGCGACCGGCTTTCGCTGCAACGGCTGAGGTGGCCGTGAAGCTGCAGCACGAGGGTGTTGAACCGTCGGGGGACCCTGGGTGCGCGGGTCCGCGCGGGGAGGTCCATGCAAAGGCTCAAGCCCAAGCGTCCCAAGGATGATGCTACTGGACCTGGACGCCTTGAGGCGGCTGATGGAAGTGGTATGGCCCTGGTGACGAGAGCACATGGAAGTGAGTGGAAGTGGCATGGAAGTTGGGATGTCCACTTTCCTCTATGTGTTTTCCACTTCCATGTGATGTCTTCCTCGGAGTGTAAGTGGGTCATGAGCGGCGGAGTAAGTGGGACACCCTTGTCTTGTGTTTCATGCTCGTCGATGCACTCTTGAGAGCCAGTGGTAGACTGGCCAAATCTGGCGTTGCTGTGTCGCGGAGAGCCTGTCCAGGCGCGTCTTGGCTTTCAGTTGCTGGCTTGGCGGCCGAGATTGGGATGAAGTGAAGTTGCCCTGGCTTGTGTTAATTGTTCTACAAGCAGCGTGACTGTCAACACACGAACCACTTATATAACGCATTCATCGCATATCTATCTTTTCTCCAAGGGGTTAAAGTTAAATACTTCGAACTTCCATCTTCTTGACAGGAGCATCACCGAAGGTTGGATGAAGGAGATGGTCCATGAGCTGGACTTCCATCGTGAGGTGCCTCTTTTCTGACACCAGTACCGACACCGCACAACTCCGCACGAGGCCCTCACCCAGATCCCTCCGCCCCGCTCAGGTGGAGAACCTCCGAGAGGCCAGGAACGAATCGTCCGTTCGAGCGGTGTAGACGAAGACTTCGCTACGGCCCTTTCTTTTTGGGACAAAAGGACGGAGAAGAGCGGGTCGCGGAGTGGTTGAGCGGTGTGTTTTCCTGGGACAGGTCCGCCAGGGACTGACGCGTGCTGGCGTCAATGTGGTGGTGCCGAAGGAGGTTGAAGGCCGAAGGAGGTTGAGGGCGTTGGTTGCTGGTTGTGTGTTGGCCACTCTTTCTGCGAAGGAGGTTGAAGATCTTTCGACACGTGCTCTTCACGTGTTTGATGATTTGGATTGTGGAGACATTTTGTTGTCCAAATCATGCAGGTTTCGTCTCCCGCAGAGCCTTCATTATGGAATTCTGTGAGGTTGAAAGCTGAGCTCTCCAGTTGGTCTGTCGTAACTCACGAGATCCACAGAAGACACAGAGAAAACTGACATGCCTCGGGCCTCGAGTCTTCAACGGTCACCCTGAACCATTCCTGCCTGAGCTCCCAACGAAGCCAGACGCACGCGACGTCGCGGCCAGCGCGGGTGCCGCGCGCTGCCGAGGGCTTTCGCTTCACTGACTTGGATCAACTGGCTCTGTGGGGCGTCGACCGGAAGGCCTTAGGCGCCGGGATGACCCAGACTTCGCGGAGTGGGGAAACATGTGTATGACAGTGTGTATGACTGATAGGCAAATCTGCAGGCGCCTGGAGACCATGTGCGTGGTCCTAGGCGGCTCAAAACCGCTCACTCCATGACCTGTAGGTTGCCAACCTACAGCTTGAGGCATCTGGCATTCCTTGCATCACAGACTGTGAACTGCGAACTACGATACAACATCATACAACCACCAGATTAGGTTGGCTAACCTGGAGCTTTGCCAGGAACGCAATTGTTTGCAGAACCAGGTGTGAACAGCAACAACATGAAGCCAATGACTGCCAATGACATCTCAACCACCAACAATCAATGATTCAACTCCTAGGAACACAACCAACGGTAGCAGCCGACGCCAAAACCTTTCGTTTCTGATGCTTGTAGCGATTGTAGGCCATTCCATTCAACTGCGATGAACACTGGGATTTTTGGGCCTTTCTTTCTCCCCCAAACCCCCGAAGTAGATCCAAACAGTCTCTCCAAAAACCAGCCCACAGAAAAAGGAATTGCATCGTCACCCTAGACTCTTAGACACTTTCTTCAGATCATTTTACTTTTTTTCCCACTCATTCTGAAGAGGCCTCACCTAAACCCTAAACCATTCAGTTTGACCTCAGCACTGGCACCCGGGTGACCCGGGTTCCGGCGTCGTCACCACCGAGGAGCGTGCGGTCCATGCGGTGGCCTCTCAGCTCCTGGAGATCGGCGTCTTCAACTCCGATCCGCGCGGAGCTCGAGGGGAGCGGAGCGGAGTGTGAAGCGGACGTTTTGTGGGAAGTGTTGCCACAACTGAAGAGTGGTGGATGACTGCTTTAAAATATTTTAACAGAGCAAGACTCATGGCATGTTCATGTGATGAGTCATTTGCTTTTTTAACTTTGATTTATCCGTTGGTCGTTTTTTGCTGCCTTTTTTCTCAACGCTTCCGCCCTTGGGAGATGCCTTGAGCTTTTGCAGGCATGGAGGCAACCTTCTTTGCCAGATACAGGAGAACAACTCAGCGGTTTGCTCCTCAGTCCTTTCTCAGCGGTCGCACGCACCACCAGTCCCAGTCCTCGTCCTCGCGTCGCGGTCTCTCCCAGTCCTTCGAACAAACTGCACCCAAGGTCCCGGTCTTGCTGGACTTTGGAAATTGCATCCGATTACCTGAGGAGCAGCGTCCGCTCCCCGGGACTGTGGCCGTAAAACCGGACGCACCGAGCACGAGGCACCGACGGGTCAGGTCTACTTTATTGCCGTTTGCTGGTGGCGCTCTCCGATGCCAGCATGTCCAGCGTGGTGGAGGCAAAAGACATGCCAAAACCCGGACTGCCCTAGACTGCTCATGTTGGGTTCGACGGACGACATGTTCAAGCAACGAAGAAGCTGTTCACAGGCAACGAAGAAGCTTGGAATCATCACATCCCAGACAGAGGAGAATCGGAAACGCGAATCGGAGCGAGCGAGCAAGTTGACATACAACATGCATGTTGAAACTACTTTTGCAATTGATTCCAGACTTGTAAAGAGAAGAACCAGGCTCACCCTGCCAGAGATATGGAGTACATGATGCTCCTTCGCTGCAAAATCTCAATGTTGTTTTTTGTTTTTATTGTTTCCCCATCAACCATCATCAATCTGACTAGAAAGACAACAAGGCATGAAAAGTCCAGGAGATCTGGATAGATCGGGGATCCAATTTTTGTAAACCACTCTTCGTTCACGCAAACCGTGTCCAAAAGAGACCCACAGAGACTCACGTACCTTCGAGAACGCGCAATTTTAGGAAAAGTCATGAAATCTGATCTAGGCCCTAACGATGCCAATTTCGGAATCGTGGAACACTCCTGCAATTGTCTCGCATCGGCTCAGGTGGACTCCATGGATGGCCGAGGACGTTGCTCCTGTTCAGCCGCATCTCCCCACAGCCTTACGCTGGACAGATGGCAGTGAGGTTTTTCCAGAATGTTTTTGGCTTGCTACGGCGGCCTACGCTGTCGTTGATGAGAACGAAAGTTGTGTGAGCTCAGGCAGGGTATTGCACCCAGCCATTTCATCGTTTGCTGCTGAGTTGTTCGCTGTGCTTGTCGCTGTCGCTAAGTGTCCAGCCGAGGTTTGCGTGTACTCTGACTGTTTGACAGTGGTTGAACTTTAGATGACATGGTCAAGAATGATCGTGTACACCCGTCTTGGAGCCATCAGGTGTGGTGGCAGGCACTGTTTGTTATTTGGAAAGAGAGATCAGCCTGGATGCAAGAACCCTTCGTCCTGCGGTGGATTCCCTCGCATAAGAGCGACAGTGTCCCTCTTGAGGAAGTTGATCAGGACTGATATTTCTGCTCGCAATTGTTTCGTTACAAAAGACGACATTTGCAACACTGCTGATGGGCTTGATATCCAGAAGCGTTTTCCCAGCTGGATGTGGCATGCGGAGGTGCGTGAGTTTCCGTGGCAGCCTACACTTCAGCCTGATGTTCTTCAGGCTGTTTCCAGTGTTTTGGGGAATGTGATAGTGCGTCTATTTGTGATTTTTGGGGCAACCTTCAGTGGAAAGAAGGCCCTGACTTATCGGTTTCGTACATTGAGCTTGCTTTTCTATTTTGCCGACAGAGGCGAACATTGGAAAGGTGTTCAGAGCCGGACGTACCGTTG
This sequence comes from Durusdinium trenchii, assembly GCA_963970005.1. Classification (NCBI taxonomy): domain Eukaryota; class Dinophyceae; order Suessiales; family Symbiodiniaceae; genus Durusdinium; species Durusdinium trenchii. Next base: position 180,422 of record CAXAMN010026917.1, read on the forward strand.
CACAAATTCAGAAGATATTGAAGCGTGCTGCAGGCATCATTTTTCTGCGATGAGCAAACGTTTATCCCGGGGTGCCATGACTCCACATGGGCCCACAAGTGTGGGAGAGCCCTTCCCAAGGGTTCGATTTGGCAAGCGCGCCCGCATTTTACAACACTGAACTCGAGAAGCTTGGCTTTCTCAGTCAAGAAGGACCAGAAGCTTACAACGTGGGCAATTGGCCCAGACGAGTGAGTGACGTGACATTAGTTTGCAGATTTGCAGATTGCTTTGTGTGTGCATATGCACGCCTGTGTACCATGGGCTGAGCGTGGTGCCGTTGTAAATTAGTTTTGTCTGCAACTCTGGCCATTGAACCTGTGTGTTCAGGGCCTTCCCACAAAACGTGGGTACGATGGATAGAACACACGGAATGAAACAATTGGCCATGAACATGCATGGAACACATGTGTGACAATCTCTCAACATGAGGAAACCAGCCAGGAGGTTTGTCTCCATGTCTTCGTCCCCGCCATCGCCCGCCTCCAAGGGTACCAAGAAAATGGGGAATTGGTGTTCCTCGGGATCATTCCTCAGCTTTCCGTCACGCATCTGCAGCCTATGCGCACACTCCACACAAACAAGAAAACACTGCTGCCGTGTACAAGAGACGGGTGAGCATGGTCCTCAAGTACATGTCAACCTTTCATTTGCACTGGTGCGGAAGGGGAGAAAATCTCCTTAGCGAGTGTTGCGCTTTGAGATTCACTCGGTTCCCTAAGAGGAAGGCAACAGTCTACCTTCATCCAAGGTGGGTGAGTACCTTCTGGGAGATGCTTGAGGAGAGAAAATGTCGTTCACCGAGCATTTGTTCCCGCCACGACGTTTGCGTCGCTTGAAGCTGGACACAGAAACCCAGGTTCCATTCAGCGCCACATGCCGTTTGTCCAAGCAATAAACTTAGTTGCTTTTGATCGCTCTTGTGGCCAGCTTCTTTACAGCTGTCCCTTACCTTGTGCTGACCTTGAGGCACCACGCTCAGCCCCTGGTACACAGGCGAGCATATGCACACACAAAGCAATCTGCAAATTAATGTCACGTCACACACTCGTCTGGGCCAATCGCCCACGTTGTAAGCTTCTGGTCCTTCTTGACTGAGAAAGCCAAGCTTCTCGAGTTCAGTGTTGTAAAATGCGGGCGCGCTTGCCAAATCGAACCTTTGGGAAGGGCTCTCCCACACTTGTGGGCCCATGTGGAGTCATGGCACCCCGGGATAAACGTTTGCTCATCGCAGAAAAAATGATGCCTGCAGCACGCTTCAATATCTTCTGAATTTGTGCAACGGTACGTCCGGCTCTGAACACCTTTCCAATGTTCGCCTCTGTCGGCAAAATAGAAAAGCAAACTCAATGTACGAAACCGATAAGTCAGGGCCTTCTTTCCACTGAAGGATGCCCCAAAAATCACAAATAGACGCATTATCACATCCTCCAAATCACTGGAAGCAGCCTGAAGAACATCAGGCTGAAGTGTAGGTCTTATGCGAGGGAATCCACCGCAGGACGAAGGGTTCTTGCATCCAGGCTGATCTCTCTTTCCAAATAGCAAACAGTGCCTGCCACCACACCTGATGGCTCCAAGACGGGTGTACACGATCATTCTTGACCATGTCATCTAAAGTTCAACCACTGTCAAACAGTCAGAGTGCACGCAAAATGGCTGGGTGCAATACCCTGCCTGAGCTCACACAACTTTCGTTCTCATCAACGACAGCGTAGGCCGCCGTAGCAAGCCAAAAACATTCTGGAAAAACCACACTGCCATCTGTCCAGCGTAAGGCTGTGGGGAGATGCGGCTGAACAGGAGCAACGTCCTCGGCCATCCATGGAATCCACCTGAGCAGATGCGAGACAATTGCAGGATGTTGCATGGCTCTAAGCTACTATAGCTAGAAGCTACTAGTAAGTCTTTGAAGCTACTAGGAGCAAGGACGCTACTAGTAAGTCTTTGATGGTCCTTGAAACTTCTAGTAACAAGAAGCTACTAGTAGCATCTAGTAGAATCTAGTAGCTAGAAGCTTCCTTGGGAATCGTTTCACCTGTAGTAATTAACGAGAATCTTGCATGACTCTACGACTTCCTCGTGCCGCTGAGGATGGTCTTCCGCGACACGGGCAGCCGGAAGAGTCAGCACTCTTCTCAGACTGAAAGAGATGACGTGAGTGGTCTCAACAGCTGAGACGACACGAGGAATTCCAAACAGCCTGCGATGATGGGTTTTCTTCTTTTGAAATCCAATATGTCTAGATGGAACTTTGGAACTTCTAAAAGAACAGGAGGAAGCATTCCAGAGTGTATCAGAGTGTCATGCCTGTCATGCCATGCAAAACATACAAAATCACGCAGACTAAATACCTTTGAGATATCTTTTCTTGGGTCTTTTCTTATAGTATCTTATCGTGTTTTTACTCGGACAACACAGGGGAATTCACCAACCTCATCCCGGTCTCCCCGCCAACCTCACCGAGACTTCCTCCAGGATCGCCAGCCTGAAGAGCTTCCGAGAGCTGCGGAAGTCGCAGCGCTCCTCCGACATGGAGGCCGCTGCGCGAGCTGCTCGCGGAGCGTCTGCGCAGGGAGTGTGGCGTATGGAGACCTCGGTTTTTTGGGCTGCCGCGTGGGGCAAAGCAACACGGGACATCCAAGGACACGGATGGACACGTTGCGACAGCAAGGAGCTTTTTCAGAGAGTTGGGACAGTGATTGGCTAGTGCCTTTTGTTGTCCTTTTTTGCCAGTCATCGTGAACATGCAGGAGAATCCGTGATGTGTAGAGTTGGGGATATGACATGGATAAAGATAAAGGGCCCACAAGGGTCGACCCTTTTGTAATACAAAGGTTGGAGATGTTGGGGTGCGACAGTCAATGTTGATGCTACAGTGGTTGCTTGTGAGTTCATTTCTGCATGTGCCAAGTGCCAAGAATATGATTCATGATTCTCTACAGACTTTTAGAAAAGACTTCTGATTCTTCGTGGACACCAGCAGCTACCCCGATGTACCCTTCGACACTGGACAATGGCCTTTGGGAAGACGGTTTTCTGCGACAAACGATGGTGGTTTCCGATCCGGAGTGCACCTCTTGAAAGAACTTACTTCCCAGCAACTGCAACGACCCGGCTGAAGGAAGGAAGGAAGGAAGGAAGGAAGGAAGCTGACGGTACCTTCTGGTCATGCACATCAAGCTCATGGCGCTCATGGCTGGACCATGTATGGATGGATGGATGCAGACGCTGAAGGTCGTGCAGCGCAAGGATGTTGCATTCAATTTTTTAAATATCCCTCCTCCTCCTGCATTGCGTGTCTCTATGTATGGTTGCGTATTTGTGAATAGGCAGGCCCACGCCTGCGGTGAATGTTCCAGCTTGAGCTTTACGTCCATGAAGCCCGCGCTGGGTGAAGCCTGCAATTGGCAATGGTGTACGTCACAATCTGGTGTGGGCATCCATTCCTGCGAGCCTCGCAGGATGACAAAGCTAAAGATGCTAAAGGAACCAGGAAAATTGGGTGTGGGTCAGGCATTGAACTACATGGTAGAACAAGTCTCTTTTCTGAAGCAAGCATATCAGTGAACTTGCACTGCACTTGTGTTGAGTTGTGCACAACCCCGGCGGTTTTTCACCAGTCGCCACCTTGACCCGTTCGACTTGAGTCGCTACAGCCCTGAACTTCCATCTCAGTCCGCACTTTCTGAGCCCTCAAATGGCGTTCTGAACTCTCGGTTGCTTTGGATCACCCTCCATATTCAGAAGCCAGTCCTCTAAGGTTCAACATAGAAAAAGACACAGCAAAGAAGAGGGTAATAAAATTGAAGCACTGTTTGCCAAAGGTGAGCCGATAAAGGTTTAATTTCACTACCATTTTAACGAGTTTTAACGTGACGCACGTTGAAACAGGTGTTCAACAGCCATGTCAGGTGTCCCAGCCAATCGGAGGTACTCTTTGAGATCCGGTCGACCAACCACCCCAATCCTAGTAGTAACAAGTGCATCGCTACTAGTAACAAGTGCCACGCTACTAGGAACAAGTGCCTTACTGGTAGTAACAATGTTCGCTACTGTAGGAATCACGTCCGGCCACTCGAACTGCAGCCGACGTCGCACCGCGCAAAAAAGGGTCGGTGGTTTCTTCGGTTCGTCGAACGTCCGGTGGACCGGTGATCCCTTTCGCTTGGTGGTCCCCGCCATCACATGTGGATGACCCGCCCTTCAAGTCGTCGATGACCCCGCAGGCCTTGGATGAAGAGACCAAGAAAGACAAGAAGAAAGCAAAAGTGTTTGGCTCAGAAAGAACACGGGGTTTTCAAGGCAGGCGAAACGACCAAAAACATCCAAAAACCAACTGCCAGAGAGGAACCCATGACACGACCAACAAGGGAGGACAGAGGATACAGATTTCTTGGTCACCAAAAGTCACGAGAGTCGCAGTCGACGACGTGCTGGCACAAACGGCAGACACCTAACGAGGCACAGACCCAAAGGTATCCAAAGAAGATGCCGGAAGAAGCGGTGCTTTTTCTACGCATGATGGCTCGAGCCCGAGAGGTCTTTTTTTTGGTCACTGTCTACTGGTAGAGTCTACAGCACACCAGTTGAACAAACAGTTTCAGTGAAAAACACACCAGCACCAGTTGAAAAAAAACATCATTAATTGAGTTGGGTTTTGCTGTTCTGCTGCAGTTGCTGGTGCGTGGGCTATGCTCCCAACTGGATGCTGAACTGTCAGGGACTTGGATGCTCTCGGATGCCATTCGACTTGCCGCCGGGACTTCCCAACGACACTAGTGATGACAGTGATGGATCCCCCTTCTCAGGACCTTCATGGGGTGTCCAACGGAGGTCCCTTAGTGGTGTAGGGGCTTCCATTGGTGACCCCTTTGAAGGTGCTGGTATGTGCTGGTATAGAAACATGCTCCAAAAAACGGTTCAACCATGTTGTTCCCAGCTCTCAGATCTCCAGATCCGCGCTCCAGCGAGTCCGCCTTGACGGAGTCCAGGCGCCGAGTCGCGCTTCACTGAGGCCTTTCCTTCAACTTTTTGAACAACACGCCCGAAGGGCCTTGGTTTCTTGGCCGACGCGTGGAGCTTCTGCGGCGTTGCTTCTGTGGTTGCGCCAACAAACTCTGAAGATCATGCAACCAGAGACGAGGCGTTTCCTTCCTTTTTATGAAGTTCTATGGTTCATTATGGTTCTAAGTTTGACGTTTGAATCACTTTTGCCATTTTGTTTTGCTTCTTGTTGCTCGTCCTTCTACTCAGGTTTGCAAATTCCCTACTGTCAAGCGTGCGATCCGTGCACTGCCACTTGAGGATGATGACAGGCAGGGTCGTCTTTGAGAACAACCTTGATAGCTGTGCGTTTAATGGCTCGCCGCCCATGAGTTCTTACCTTGCTTACAACTGATCCTGACGGTTTGGATTCTGAATGAGCATGTGTGTGTGTGTGTGTCCCACCCTGGACAAAGGGTTTCACCCTACCACTTTCACACAGGCAGGGGGATGGAGAGGACACGTGAGGCTCCATCCAACGAAGCTCCTCACGTGCTCCTAGGATATCATCAGGGACGCCTGATGACGTACCTGCGCCGTGACACTACTCCACTCTTCCTTGCTGTGTTTTGATGCCATGGTTGTTTGATCACGATACTCTCCCCTCAAACAGGTTTCCCACCGCAGTGTGCTTTGCAGCTAGCCGCGCGAGTGAAACATTTTTCAACAATTCAAGTCTTTGGACCTTTTCGCCTTGCTGTTCCATCACCTTCCTTCTCACCGAGACAATTGCATTAACTGAAAACCCAAGTTCGAAGTGTGTCCTGCTCAGCCGTCCCACTCGGGTGCTGAGTGTGATCCCCTTCCCAGGGGCGCTGTTCTTGCATGGGAAAGCAACCACCCCAACGCTCCACTACTCACTGGAACATCACAGGAAGGCACCGACACCCTCACAGAATCAACCGCCACACTGGCCGCCGGGCCAAAAAACGGTTCTTGAAGAATCCTTCAGATTCCGAACTTCTGCTCTCAGATTTCAGCATTCAGTTTTCTTTTCATGTTTTCCAATCATGTGCGGGGTTCCCTGTTCGCTATGTTGCTGCCGCGATTGACAGAACTCAAGGATGAGCATTACGACTTTTCAGCTTAATTCGAGATGCATGAACACACACCTACTAACAAGCTTACATTTAACACCACCTTACAACATACTCACCACTGACACCAGAGATGACACATTCAACAACAATGACCAACCACAAGACAATACAACTCGGCACCTCTCCGCTGCTTTTTGCTGCCGCACCGCGCCGCGCCATAGCTACGACCACGACATGCAGTTTCCGTGGCCCTACGCTCACACCACGCCACCACCATTACCTACCACACAACCTCAACCCACATGGCCGATGCCACAAACATCACCTGCACCCACTTTTCCCTCGACACAACCATCGGCATACCCTCACCCACAACCACAACCTTTTCAACCACCACCGTTGTTGCCCACCCCTACCGCCACTGCACTGACTTACGGCACACCATCCACTTGGACTTTTGTCCACCCATGTCACGTGCCACCGCAACCTACACATCCAACTCCAGTGTTTCCGACAGCAGCACCTCCCCCGTCCTACCTGTTGCCACCACCTCAACCCACGCCGCCGGCGGAACTTCCTCCCCCCACTACACTGACACATCCCCCTCCAACACAGCAACAGCCTGCGACTGCCAATTATCCATCCACAGACCCCCAATACGCCATCCCCCAGGGCGTTTGGCAACCATATTCAGTTTTTCCCCCCGTCACACAGCCTTCACTCCAACCGGGGCCCCCGCCACCGCCTCCACAAACTATCAATGCCTCAACACCAACCCAACCTCCATTTCAACAGCAGCTACCATCGGATCCAGCACCACCGATCCAACCCATCCCCACGACTGCCCAGGACAATCCACTACCAGTCCAAAATACACCTCCACCAGCCACCGTATCCCAACATTCAGCATCCCCCTCGCTGGTATCTACCATACCAGCACCTGGAACTTCACTACCAGCACCAGACAAACTTAACACCACTGCCTCACCAGCACCGCAACCACCTTCCCCGCCACCACCACACAGCAGTCGCCGTCACCGCCACAAGAGCCGACGCAAGTCCGACCATCACCACAGAGGACGCCACCGCCACCGCCGCCGACATCGCCATCACCGCCATTCCAAACACCATAGCACAACCCGGCGACGGCGGTCGCCTTCAACATCCACCTACACATCTAGCCTCACACCATCCCGCAGTCGGTCACCACCACAACCCATTGATCTACGCCCAAACACCGAACACACCAACCCTGACCCCTCACAATATCCCACCACAGCCGCCATTCGTCGCCCACTCAACCGTTGGCGACCTCCACCCAACTTTCACACCTTCACACCTGCAGACCAAATTCTGGAATGGCTCGAATTCCACGCCACCCAACTCGACAACCCCAACCGACCACACCACCAGTACATTGCCAATATCCTCACAGACTGCAACATCACCTACAAGGAGATCACCGATTTCCGACAATATACCCACGCTAAGTGGAATGACACAACTCACCAATACGACCAATTCCAGTACTATGCCATTTCACTTCCCTTCCTCAACACCAAAGCCACTACACCAGAGCCACCTGCGGTTTCCCGCGCCACATCAACCCACCGGGAAGTCGCCCACATCAACGCAGGCCACACAGGCCCCGTCGGCAACATTTCCAACATTCTACGCCAAGGCCGGTTTTTACCCAGCACACTCCACTTTGCCAACTACCCTGGATTTTTTGCCCAGGGCGTTCGCATCACCCACAACCAACCCCATGACCACAACGAGCTTGCTCGCATCATCCACAATACCTGGCAACTCCACAAGAATTCCCATTCCCTTATCATCACACTCCTTGCTTGGGGTGCTGCCACAGAGTATACCTCTGGAGGTGAGGAACACGCCATGAACCTCCTTAACGACCACCATGGTGCAGTCTTTCATCAGAAAGGCCGCTGCTGGGTGATCCACCCGGACCACGCCATTGTCAAAGGACTGGCCTGGTCCACCAACTCCACTCCACCGGACCCATAATGCCACTACCACACATCCACACGCCACTACCACCTCCACATCAACTTTTGGTTTCACACCACCACCTAACTTTTGCTGTAGCAGCAAAAAAGAGCCTCCTGCAGCAGCCACGGACATTTTGAACCCTCCTTTTTCTAGCTTCGTAGTGTTTGCTGAGACCTTTTGATTTGTATCGGCTGTTGTGAAGGAGTCTTTCACATGTCAGATTCTGCATCGTGGAGAGTGATTCATCTAGTCATGTACTCAATTGTCCAACCAGCATTGCATACTCGCACTTTTGCCTGTGGGAATTTGATGCTCGCTTAATTCATATGCATGGCCTCGAAATGACGTGCTCCCTCAGACTCGCCGCTTTCCGGCTGCTTTGGCGCGCTGCCGCAGCAACCTGTGACGATTCTTGACTACTGCACACCCCTACATCTCAGACCCATGAGCGGCACGCTGACACCTCTACAAAACGACACCTCAACTCTCCTACACAAAACCGCAGTGGCACTTTCGCAGGTACACAACCTGCTTCGACAAGCCACAGATATTGTAGCACACCTCCACACAGCTTTTCTCCACCACAGCCACCAAGCAGACCCCACTTTCCGCCAACACTTTCAGCCACTTCCAACTCCACCCCATCACCCCATACGTTTACCATCCACCACCTCATCCTGTGACTCAGCACCATCCAGACCACCCATCCGTTTACCCGCACCACTCTTACAAGACTCAGACGACACTCCAACAACACCCCCAGATCCACAACCCACCACAACACGCAAGCGGAAGCAACCACCCCCACCATCACTGAACCAACATGCCGATTGGGACGCTTGGGACGGCGACGCTGACTGTCGCCTTATCGAACTCAAGGAAAACCCAAAACTTCGTCCCAACTGGACTACTGTTGCCCGCCGAGTGGGTTTCTCCGTTGCACAATGCCAAGCCCGATGGCAAGAACTCAAAGACATGCAACGACAGCAAGACCAGCAACTTTTCTCCACATCACTACCCACTGCACCACCAAGACAAGCACCTTCCCCCTCACCAACACCCACATCACCAGCAGTTTCCCCAGCACCACATTCACAACCAGACTTCTCCCCTTCCCCCACCACAACACCACCGACTTCACAATATCCAACGACTCCTGCTGCTGCGCTGCTGCCGCCGGCTGCTGAGCAACCGCTTAGTGAGGACAGTCGTCCGGAGAAATCTCCACTCACGCCAGTTGGCAGTTATTTCATTTGATCCGTTTCACCCACCTTCCTTACGGCGTGCCGCGTGACAAATCCACTGACACGCATAGTCTTTTTGTTCTTCAACTCAGCTATGCAACAGAAAATCTTTTCACATTCACACTGCCTACTGGTTTTCCCTCTTGCTTGCCACCTTTTGTCCGCAGCCATTTGACCGAACAGTTTCTTCATAAACGTGCGCCCTTCCTACGACATGATGCCTCCCGATGACCTACGAACTCCACAACCTCCTTACTCAGCGACCACTACAATTTCCCCTGGCCCACCCACTTTACACCACAACTACTCTTTACCGAGCAATCCCATGCCATACTTGGCTCCATCCGTGACACACCAACCTGAACTACTCCTGCTCCACTGGATGATCAATACCATATCCTCACTTATCGAGGATCTCCAACATCACCCCATAGTGCGAGATCCCATCCCCCCCAATGTCTACTTTCACCAATACACCAGCTTACAGCCTTTTTCTACAGACACGCAACACATTGCGACATTTGATCAACACAGCCCACGACGCCCGCCGTGGACTCAACAAGCTACAATTCATTCCTGGCTCACCAGGCTCCCCTGGCCACTACCGCATTGATCCCACCCTCGACATCCCACCACAGCAAACCAACCTCCTCTCCGGACCCACCTCACAACGCAACCCAGCCACACCATCACCCACCAACACGCCACCGCTCCTCCACCGGTTCAGTGGCAGAGACAGGTCTCGTTCTCGAGACCGGCTTCCCCTCACCACACTCTCACAGCCAAACCACACAACCTCAGGACACCAGATCATCCCCGACCGACCTTCCGCAGCTCCCGGCCACCGCGGACACCTGCACCAAGCACTCTGGACGGCCTCCACCTCCAGCTCCACTTCCTCGGCAGCTTGCCACCTACTTGCTGACACACCATCTTCCTCCCCCTGAGGCGTCGGGTAACGTTTAGTCTCACACATTACGCTTTGCTCAGAGATCGGAAAAACCTGACCTTTTAGCTTTCTTTACTTTTTTACCACCCAGCCGTCACACAGTTATATCCGCAGCCATTTGAACGTTCGACGGGCTGATTCATCCAACTCGCTTCGCCTTCCCACCATCCCATGGACTACGACTCTCCTGATTGGGACCGCGCTCCCACGGAGTCTATCGAGGTGAAAGAAGAGACGCCACACCTCATCAAAACAGAAGCCGATGAACCATCCACCAGTGGCCCAAAACTGGAACTCACGAAAAAGGAAGAAGACTCCCCACCGCAGGCTCCCATGCTCTGCCCTCCGGTCCGCGCAGTACCGGACAAAACCTCTACCACGTCTACAACACCACCAGCCAAAGCTCCTCCAGTCTCTCACACATCTTACCGCAACCTATCCACACGCAACACACCACAGACCAACCCCAAGCCAACACCAACACCGCATGATGCCATCCCTCCGCCCACCGCCCCAGCACCACCATCCACCACATCCTCCACCAGCACTGAGGACCCAGTTATCCTCACCACCAATGTTCCCATTCTACCGAAAGCACGTCCGGGGCACCCACCCATCAATACCACTTGGGTGCGCCCTCCACAGTGGCACCGCCCCCACCCCACAACAGCACCCACACGCCACCCTGTACAGGTCACTATTCCACGTCCCCACCGGAACGGCCAACTGCTACCTTTCAAGTTTTCCAATGACATCAAGCATCACCTCAATCCCACAGCACATCCCACTCGACGACCAGTCACATCAAGTCCCGTACCACCATCTCACTTTAGTCCAACCACTACCACCAACACCACTACAGTTTTCCCACCGGTACCCCCATTCCAGATGCGCCACTAACAGAGCAGCAGGCGGCCACGCTCCAACAAACCATCCTGCGGATAGCGCGCCAAGCCGCCGCTGCAGCTGCGGCCGAGCTCAACTCACGCCACAGCAGCTCATAGTCTCACCCGGCACCCTCACACAGCGTGTGACGACTAAAAAGAACGCCACCACCGTTTAGTGTTCCACTTTTTCTGCTTTTTCCTACCTTTTCTACTTGGATTGACACCTGATTCTAACCCCTCAATCCTACATGCAGGTGTGCTCTACCTCACTGCAGCCGTTTTTCAAACTCGTGATCGTTACCTGCAACCGTGCACCGCCTCCACACTTAGCTGTCAATGGAGCGCCACGCCGACTATGATGAGCAGTCCGAAGTTCTACTTTTCTTCAATGAAGATCCGGAGGAAACACCTCCGCAAGTGCAGGATCCAACATCCCCGCTGCAGCCTCCACCCAATCCACTTTCCCCACCCTCACAACCCGCAACATCAGCCACCACAAACATCTCGGCAGACCAATCGTTTTGGGCCGAAGTATACACCTTTCAACCACCCCACGCCCTTATGGGCATCCTCACTGACCTTCACGTCCACAGATTCGTTCTTCACCAACACCTGGACAGCCTCAACGCCCTCACTGACACCCCTATCGGACATCAACCTCTAACTGATACACTCCCACCACCTGTCCAGCGGCTCATTGCCATTTACCACAACAACGTACAACGCATCCAAAGCCACACGCGCCTGGCTCTCAATGCCATTGACACCATGGCTCGGTTTCCCCCAGCAGCCTATTTCCTGGATCCCAACCTAACCGCACAGACCTCCACATCAACACACACCGAGACAGACCATCCTCCCAGTTCCACTTCACCCCTTCGCTTCTACCCAATTCCCACCGCCACCACCCGAACTACTACTTTGCAGGACGTCGCCACTCAAACTCCTCCACCTTCAGAATCCATTCTGGCCAATCCACTTCCACCACTTCTCATGCACGAATCCCAACAGACCACTCCTCGTGCAACCCCCCGGACAGCCACCCACCACCGTCATGTCCAGACGGACATCCACGCCATCGTCCAGCTCCCTTCTTTTGCCGGCCTCATCCCCACAACCGACAGCAACCAATCGGAAACTTCCCCTCCAGCCGCCAGCAGTACGCTTCCCACAGCATCCCCCAATCCCACATCGGCCACCAACAAGCAACCACACGATCGATGGCAGTACGTCAACCTCATCCCCACACCTCCTGTCACATTGCCAGAACAGCCCCACACTCCACCTACATTTCCATCCCCCATCGGCGGCACACCACGCAACAGGCGTTCCAAGACACCTCCTCGCACCACTACTCCCACCCGCGCCCGCCAGCCAGATCCACGCACAGGATCCCCAACCCCCCACGGTAGTGCCTCCGGCATCAACCGCCACACTACCACTACAGTCCATCCACTTCCAAAGCGACCTCCACCATCGCTCTCTCAGGCCCTACAGCAACACTCTACCACCGAGCCCCTTCAGCCTGTTCCCCCGGCAACTGGCTGGCCATGCTTTCAAGGCGCATCTTATACGCCAGCACCCTCAGTGGCACCACCGACAGCCGCTCCCACGCCCACTCACCCATGGCCAGCACACTACCCCCTTCCAACACAGCAACCCACTCCATTCATCTCACCACAGACTGCCTCCTCCACCTTGAGTTCACCACCCCCAATGGCCACACTCCGCCCACCCACGATCTGGTTGGATGCGCAAGGGCGCCCCTTGCCGCTATCACAACAGGACTACGATCCAGTCACCGACCCGTGGCATGCAGATAACCATTGATCACGCAGCTGCAGCTCCTGAGGCGCCTGCCATGATTCCACCGAGGATGATTTGTCCAACACATTTTTCCTACCCTCACTCCGGTTTTTTGGCCATGTAGATCCTGTTTTCACCACACCTTTCCAACAACATGCCCACCATCATCTTCGGACGGTCGCTCAGCTTGCTGCGCAGACAACCACTTTCAGTTTCACCTTGCGCAACGAAAAATAGCGCGTTTCAGTGGACAGCCTGACATTCAATATGTTGTTCGGATCCACACAGGCGCCTTCTTGGGGTTACTCCGGTTTTCCTGTTTTCTCAGCGATCTTTTCAGTTTTATTCGGAACCGTTTGCCGACAGCATGACTGTTTTAACGCCACCATTGCTTTCCCATTTGACTGTCCTGCACCTGCTTTCCCTTTCTCAGCTTGCTCAAATCAACAACCGGTGCTCCACGCCCACGATCCAGCGATACTTCGCCCAGCCACCATGGACGCGCAGTGGCAGCAATATTACTGGAATCATTATTTGATGCAGCAACATCATCAGCAGCTCACCAACCCAGATACCACAACTTCTCCTCCCACCGCCGCACACCACACCTACAGCCCCACAGGCACCTACGGCCCACTCACTCACGCACTTCGCACACACCACGTCCACCACTCCAACCCTTATGTGACTCCACCGTACACACCGCCATCGCAGCACACACCCCCACCCCAGGCACCCACGTCCCAGCCGGAGTTTCCACCTCCGCCGCCGCCGCCCCTGCCCACAGCCGAACCTGTCACTCCACCACCATCGACCTTCCAACACAGCCCACCGCCACCACCCACCACACGTGGCACCACACCGCCTGCCCCACCACCCCCACACATCCCATCTCCCATACCACCTGTTCCGGACTCCTGGAACCCAACCGAGCAACATTGGGACTCCAACACACTGCACGGCCATCAACTACATCGTACGATTCAACCCACCCAGTGGTCTCGCAAAGCAGGAGTGGCCGGCCTCCCCACCTTTGAGGTCTTCCCGTGGCAATTGGCTTACCACGGTACCTCCGAGTTCACTGCCCGTACCCTGAGCAACGGCAAATACACAGGTTTCATTGCAACCAGAAGCATAGCGGAGTCGGTCTTCGTGACCCTTTTTCTCCAACAACTCCGTGAGCACCGCCTTGACCTTGACGGCATAGCGGAGGCTCTCCACACACAACAGAGCACAGACGTTCCAAACAAAACTACCCATGCCCTAGCGTTCCACGCTCCCCTCATCAAACTCCTTATCGACCAACTGCAAACCCACTCCCCAGCACCTGCGGAAGGCTCCGCCCTACGCGCCCTCAAAAACACCAACGACGAACTGGCTCGGGCACGCCAGAAACTCCACGACCTCGGCAACCCGCTCACACCAGTCAAGCACACCGGCCGATCTTCTGCACCAGCCGCCCCTTCCCACGCACCCACACCACCACCACCGAAACCACCAGCCATCACCGACGTCTTGCAACCACCACACCCCACCCTGCAAGACGACATCCCCGAAGGCTGGAACTACCCAGATATCCAACAATGGGTCACTACTTTTGACCCCGTCATCCAAGAAGCTGCGAAAGAAGTCATCAGACTGCTGCAAACAAGCAAAGTCACCACGCAGCAGCTAAAAGAAGCAGCCACCAAGTATGGCCTACCCCTCAACCGAGTCAACCGACTCCCCATTCGCAGCCTACAACAGCTGGTGGGAGTCGGAGCAGCCATTGGTTGCTGACTCATCATCGTGGCCCAGCAGCAACCCAGCCACACCAACCTCACCCAACTTTTCCACCTACACCGCGCACTTTCCATCCTCATCCACCGCACCCAATACATCGACCGCGCCGAGGCCATCTTTGCAACCGGCCTCATCCACATCACACTTCTTTTTGCATACCCGTCCAACACCCGTCGCTCACAACAATGGCGCAACCGCCTCCGCCAGCTCCACATTTTACCCCACACCTACCACTACCACAACTTCCTCTCTCCCAATTCCGTCTACATCAAGCTCCACTTCAATCCCGACCAACCCCAACGCTGCTACCATCAACATGGCCACTTCTATGTTGGCTCCACAGCTATCGGCGTCCCCCACCGCGAGCACAATCGCCGCGCCAAACTCAAACAACTCCAGAACAACATTCCCATCTCTGCAGAACTCTCTCTACGTTATTGGCATTCACACAACAACATCCACCACTACACCACTATTCAACTCACCTCCCATGACACATATGACCAAGCCTGGATCCAAGAGCACCACTACATCGCCAATTGGATGCCGTCACTCAACTGGCCTTTCATTTCCCACCACCTCAAACTCAAAGCTCAGGGATGGCAGTTTGCAAAACACAGAGCCCACTTCTACTCCAGACTAGCCACCCGCAAACGACTTTTCCGACGCCTTCGACAACGCCAGTACACCCTCAGAGAACCACACCTCTACACCTCCACCAAGCATCACGCCCTCCAACTTCTTCGCAACCTTACCAAACACACCGCAGCCTCTTTTGAGGCCGCAAAACAGCTAAGAAGCGGCCGCCGCACGGACCTCGAGGTGTATGCAATCCGGCGTATGGCCGCAAATTTGGAGGAACCTGGCCGCAGCCGAGCTCTTCACATCCTCAACAAAGCCCTGATCTACCGCAACCTCACGCCACCTAAGCCAAACATCCCACTGACAGTGCCCTTCTTGGCCCATGACGACTTCACCAAGCACTGCCAACAATGGCTTCGTACCACCATCCAGCAGCACAAGCATCGCACCATTCCCCTCCACCTCCCCTCCCACAGACTGAGGGAAGCCGCCCACAAAACCCTCCGCTCCCACCTGCACAACCACCGCACATGGGAGGACACCCTCCACTCCCCGCCAGATCCAGCAGACCTCCCCTGTGCATGCGATCACCTTCGCACCCTCCTGCAGGATCCCGATACCCCTACCATCAATGGCCACTACATCCTTACACTTGACCAACTCCAACTCCCTACACACCTCAGCATTTTCCTCAACGCCAATATGAACAGCACCTATTACCCAAGCAAAGCTCGTTACTTCCTCATTTTCACGACGGCCTACACCAAATGGCTCAAACTACAGGGGCTTCCACCATCCCTAGCTCAACACCTACCGCCTTTCCTTGAGCACCAATGGCGCCTTCGCAACACACACCTCAAGCAGCAACCCCGTTTTACGGCCCGCCTGCTTCGTCAACTCCAAGAACATTTGGGAAAACACACATTACTCCACCATGCCGACCATGAGCTCCAACAACTCCGGCTGTTTTGCCCTTGCCAATATTTCACTGGCGCCTTGAACACCTGGCAATCCCCCGAACTTTTCGAACCACTTCCCTACATCACTGCCGCCAATATCCACGACCACCTGGCCGCCACTGTCCCCCCCATTTTACGCACCCGCTACAAGTGGGGCTTCCGAAAAGACTTCAACATTCCATACGGCGTTGTCCACCTCAAAGAGAAGAAGCACTGGCAAAAAGGCCGTACAATTATTTCATACTTCCAAGCACTCAGTGGCAACTTGCTTCGCATCACCAGCCGTGCCCTTGACATCATCCTCCAACACCTCTACCCTCAACATCCCGGCCAAATGTCCATTCCCCAACTTTGGCACCACTTTCACAGCTACCTTACCCAAACACCACCAGACATCTCACTACACGCCACCAACGATGACCTGGTCGGCTTCTTCAACTCAGTCCCACAGCACCGACTCATCGATGCAGTTCACTCCCTCGTCCACCACTGGCAACAACAGCAACCCACACACACCTTAACGGTGGATGTCCAGGCCACCGGCAATCCTTTCCACCACTCACACATTGGCAGACATCATCGGAAACACCCTACCCAACGCACTATCCAAACTTCCGACATTACCACCATCGTGGCTTTTGCCCTCAACACATGCATTTTCCGGGCTTGCAACAATACTTACAAACAAATCCGAGGGGCGCGGATTGGATCCCAGCTCTCTCCAGCCCTATGCAATGTTGCCATCACCCTCATTGAGCACTCCTGGCATCAGATCCACAACAACCTCCTTCAACACACAGACCTCTACTTTACTTACTATCGATATGTCGACAACCGCTTCATTGTCCACAACGAACTTTTCCTTCAACACCCGGCTATCCAAACCCTCATCCACCACAATTTCTTTGGCGACCCAGTTGAACTCGAACCGGTGGAGGATTTTCATCTCCTCGGTTTCAACATCGACCTCCCACAACGTACCATCACCTACATGCAACCTTCCCAACCCTGGAAAATCCGGGACTCCACCACCGCCGGGAGCCAGCGCTTGGCTCTATCAGGCCTCCAATCAAGACTCCACACCATTCGAAAATACACATTCCCACCCTCCAGCGCTGACGTTGCTGCGGCTGAACTCGTCAACCTATATGTCCAAAAGGGGCATAACTACCACGCCTGCCACCGGTTTTTGAAAAAAGCGCCGACTGCGGCGACCTGTGTGTGTCCCACCCTGGACAAAGGGTTTCACCCTACCACTTTCACACAGGCAGGGGGATGGAGAGGACACGTGAGGCTCCATCCAACGAAGCTCCTCACGTGCTCCTAGGATATCATCAGGGACGCCTGATGACGTACCTGCGCCGTGACACTACTCCACTCTTCCTTGCTGTGTTTTGATGCCATGGTTGTTTGATCACGATACTCTCCCCTCAAACAGGTTTCCCACCGCAGTGTGCTTTGCAGCTAGCCGCGCGAGTGAAACATTTTTCAACAATTCAAGTCTTTGGACCTTTTCGCCTTGCTGTTCCATCACCTTCCTTCTCACCGAGACAATTGCATTAACTGAAAACCCAAGTTCGAAGTGTGAGCATTTTAGCTGCTTTGCAACAGCTGTTTACTCTATCAAATATAATTACAGATGATAGATTCACCATGATCCACCTGCAGCACTGATCCTGCATTCTCAACCCACTGACCTCTGTGTTTCAGGTCCAAAGCCGTCAGCCACAAGGCAGGCGATGCGAAACCCGCTGGAAACCACCGGTTTCGCTTCCGCTTGGCCTCGCTTAACCGCTCAAAGCCCTGGAACGTCGCGACGGCACTGCGAGGCCACCGGTCATGTGGTCCCTTTGGTTCGCGAGCTGATCGCGCAGCTGGTCCTGGAACGGCCTGGCCTTGGCATACAGGCAAGAGCAGCGAGTGCGACCGGTATTTTAATGGGATTTAGCTGGAAGAAACTCAACCGTCTTGGGGGACTCAAGGTGGGAAGTTTTTTTTGGACTCAGCAACTCATTCTTGAACATCGCGCACGTGGAGCGTCCAGAGAGCTCCGAGATGTCGCGGAGGCATGCGTATACCTCGGCGAGATTTGCGTGCTTGATGAGTGTGTGCCTTAGCTTGCCTCGGCTTCTGCACATCGTTCTCATTGGTCGTCAATGTGTCGTCACAATTGGGGGCTGTTTCTCAGGTCGTTCGACATGGACCCCCCCCCCCCTTTGCAAAGGAAAAGAACACCATGGTCCACCACATGGTCCACAACCACTGAGCACAGTCCACTGCCATGGTCGCGCAGGTGCGGCGGAGTGCTGGGCTCCACCGATCCCCGGCCGCTGGGTCGCTCCACTCGCATGCCTTTGGCCGATCTGTCTCGCTCCTCGGCGTTCCACGGGAACGGGTTTGGCCTTCCGAGTCCATAAGCAGAAGAAAGAAGAAAGAAGGAAGAAGAAAGAAGGAAGAAGACCAAAGAAAGTAAAGAACATACAGTGTTCTTTTCGGATGTGCTCAGGTTTGCCATGGTTGCTGGCACTCTCATGTGCAGAGCGAAAGGGCCCCCCCACTCAGATTTGGCGGTCCAACACTTACTGAAACACTTCACACTCTGACATTCTTGAGGCAAGATCAAGTACTCGGATCGGGTGATGTCCGCCCTTGTGAGGCTCTCAGCATTCGTCCACCCGACACGACGCCAACGCCAAAAACGACGCTGGTCGTCGGTCACCGAGGCCACCGAGGCGACATGCAGCGGTAGCTTGGCGGATGCGTTATCCCATCAGGTCATCCGCTCAGGTCCGTGCCACGAAGAGTGTGGGTGGCGAAGATAGGTGTTTTGTTTCTTGTGGCGAGATGTTGTTAATGAGCTGACATGGTGCTATGTAGGTCAAGACCCACCAAAATTCTTGACACTTCTTGGGAGGATGCCTCCCCACAAAAAGGACGACGATGTATAGCTCGCTCCTTTTGCCACATCGCACTGCGACGACGTGCCAATTTGGACCTGTTTGGGCATCACGCTGAACCTGTTCCTATGTTCCTAGAGACCAACTTTTCTGTCAACTAAGGCATTGCGGCATTGCCTAATCAATTGGACTTGACATATCTTGACATCCCATTCTTGTCAGATATGTTTCCAAGGCCTTCTAATTATATCTAATTATATAGAAGCTACAAGGCTCATCAAGCACACTTTTTCAAGGTCATCAAGCAAGATGGCGACGACCGCGAGAAGCTGAGCACTGCCCGCCCTGCGGAAGGCCACCGCCGACCTTCCGTCGTCTGAGGCGAGTCCTTCATCTCCAGCCCGGTGGGTGATCTGGCCGACAAGAGCTGCATGATGAAGAAGCGTTTTCCTCAAAAACTGAAACTGCTAGCTGCGACGCTGGCCTACTGTAGCCCACCCTACTGTAGCCTCACCGCCCAGCTCGAGCCTGGTGACCTGGTCCTCCTCTCAGGCAGTCCGTCAGTCGATCTGAGGCTGGCAGGCAGCTTGGTGAATCATCCACATCATCGGGCGCAATACCTGCCATGGGGCACTGCTGGCATGTCAAAGGTATGCGCAGGTCATGTCAACCGTGATGTTCAGCTTAGTTCCGGAACTAGTTTGAGTGCTGATGGTTGCCGGAATTGGCACATAGATGTGCATAGGGAAACCACAGCAACACCCAGTTTATCAAGAAATACCTTCTCAACAAACTGTTTGCCTATTGTTCTTGGGATCTGATGGCTGCACCGGCTTTCGCTGTTTTCAGGGGCTGGGTATGTGGCTGCTGCTGCTTTGCAGCAGCTGAGCAATCAGAGTCAGGCCTGTCGATGGAGTGTTCAAACACGTTTTGCGCTCCCTAAATCTATTGAATTCAATTGAATTCTATTTGTAAAGAAGCCACGACTGTCGATGCAATCCACTGACTGACAGTAAACGATAGAAACGCGTTTTGGGATCACGACTCGCCATGCTCTTCAGACTATTATAGGTTCCTTATTTGGACATGCCAATGGTGCCAACGAATGAGTTTTGATTTTTCAGCCGACTGGGTGCATACTTGGAGAGTCCTGTCATACAGGCGTATTACTGTTTTGCATGTACAAGATTGTACAAGCACATTCAGAGTCGCAAAAACCATGGACAACATGCACCAAGCTCACAAACAGAGCAGTCTCGGGATTCAAACAGAGACAAAAGACGAGTGTGGTAAAAGCACAAGAACAAGTATCTGAGTATCTTTGCAGTATCAACAGCACAAGAACAAGTGTCCACAGCACAAGCACAGTCCACTTGTCGTATTTTCTGCGTTGGTCACAAGTCCACACCTCCGCTTCCTCTTCCAGGCAGATGCACTGGAGGAGCACTTGTGGCATCCCAAGAATCGCATCCAACGTTCACACAGCGATAACAACACCCATGATTCTATGAACATGATTCATCCTAGTAGATCCTAGTAGTCCTAGTAGTCCTAAGGAGCCTTGCGGCCTCATGGCACAGACCTTTCTCATGGGAGGGTCTACTCATATGGATAAAACATACAGGGTGTGTCCCAGTACCAGTAACAGTCGGTAGAAGATGATCACATGATGACTCACGATCCTTTTCAGAAAGAGAAGCGCCACATAGCGCCGAACAAGGACGGGAAAAAAAAGCAAAAACAAACAAGAACACTTGGAAACGATCCATGGAACATCCACCACGGGGCCCCTGTTTTTTCTCTTAAGATTTCTGAAGACGGGGCCGCGGGGCCGCTCCCCATCGGGCAGTCTCCAGTCTCGGTGAGGTCTGGACTCCGAGCTGCGCAGGAGTGGACGTGGTCGAATTAAAGATGACCATTTGCTGGAAGATACTTATTTTGGATGATAATGATGATAGGAGGGGAGAACGTTTTTGTGGCAAATGCACTTCTATTCTAAGGTCATGACTCCAATGTTGATTCGCTCCACACCTCCATGGGGAAAAGAGATGCAACGACGTTAGCTGCTGGTGGAGTTTGTTTTGCAGGAGCTGTGCCTGGAAAGCTCCACTGGTGAGCCAGGGACATAGACATGTTTTTTTTGTTTTGTGTGTTGTTTTTATCCTTTTATACATAATAATGATTTTTACTTTCTCATCAAAGACATCACACATTTCTACTTTTCTATTTTTATCGACACAACAGTTATCGTTTTGGCGCGCAACGGGCCTTTTCGCAGACCAGAAGACGCCTGGCCTGCTGGTTCTTGGGATGTTTTGGGGTCCTGACTCAGACCGTTGAGCCGAGGGACTGGGCCACACTGTCCAGTGGACTGTTCGCCGATTTGCGGTCGCTGGCATCAGGACTTTCTTTTTTTTTTACGTGAAGATGTGGGAGAAAGACCGGGTGGTTTCATGCGGTTTCAGACTATTTCCATATTTACAAACTGAACTTGGGAGATCTCAGACATGGATTGAAACACACACTCAACCCGCTCAATGTGAGTTGAAACCAACCAGAAGAGATTCAACATGATTATAATTATACATGATTCACAAAACGACGCGGCCATCTTCAAAGACTTATATAACTTGATCCTTCCCTTCCGGGTTCCGAGTCGTCGGCAGGATCTGCAGCGGCTGGTGCCGGCAACATCTTCATGGGCCCTGTACTCGGCACCTCCAAGAAACCAGAGGACGCGAGTTTTTTGTGCCATGAGAAGAATGCGTGATTATTTTAATGATTATACAAGAGCATCCAGACATGCGTGTGTTTTGTCTTAATTTGCCAGCTTGGTGGAGATGTGAGCCTGCTTTTTTGAGTCGCAGCAAAGTGGTGTTGGAGGGAGTCAGGATGGATCGACATTGGGAAAATCCACCTGTCATTGGGGATGTTCCGTTCCTTTTCCATACTTTTCTATTATCAGGTCTATGATCTATAATGCTTGGGCGGATCATTCTAAAGATCAAAGCTCCTTTGGAGGATTCACGGAAACAAACAACAGAATCATGCCGTCACCAACCATCCCACCGCGTGCCACTCCGCCCACCGTGCCGGCCGTATCCAGGACGGAGTGAGCCCCGGAGCGAGCCCCGGACCCGCTCCCAACGGCCTCGGCCTCGGAGCGAGTCGCGGGCGGCAGCGGAGCTGAGCGCACCCGTGCCGGCCGTGGCGCACAGCGGACGTTCCGAGGTGAGAGCACGCCCAAAAGAGGCCAGCCTGTTTTGTGGTGAATGTGGCCAACCGTGGCCACAACTTTTTGAGAGACTTTTTGGGTGAACAAGTTCGATTCCCAAGCGACGAGTTGAGAAGTAGGCCATAGGCCTAATGTTGATGCAATGTCCATTCCATTCCAGCTGGAGCCTTACTTTCTTGAGCAGACTCAGACCACCTCACACGCGCCAGGTATGTCGCTTGCCCGGAGTGTTTTTGAGGCAAATCGTGGGATGGACCGGTCACCCCAACGGAGACCCGGGAGACGAAGAAACGTCTTCGGATGGGTCAACACCGCACCATGAAGCGCCATGGCACCGCGTCTAGCTTGACCTCCGTAGGTCAACCAGTTGGTCTCCTGGTTGTGACTCCACTCCTCTCACATCAGACCCCCCGCTCCACTGGTCCACCTTCTCCTTCGACCGGACCACCACTGGGCTACTGTACACCGGTTGGTTGGTCCGTCCAGGATGCTGGAGGTCTTCTGGCGGATGTGGGTCTGGCCAACGCCGCCGCGAAGTGGTCCGCGGAGGTGGAAGAGCATGGCCAGCCGCGCGGGCGTGGAGCATGGCCGGGGGGTGTGGTTCCTCAGGTGTGCCCAGATCTCGCATGTGCCGCATCAGCAAGAAGCTGGAGACTGAGTCGACATTTTGGGTGGAGAGTATCAGAGAGTTCTTCGAATCTTCTCGATGGTTGATGCAAGGCCTGGCAGCGGTTTGCTACTCGGAGCCTTGCTGAATGACAATTGAAGAAGATCCGCTCAAGATACTCAAGTCGATTGAGTGGGAAGTTCAGTTGGTGTATCTTCATCTCCGGTGTTTGCATCAATGTCTCAGGTGTTTGCATCTTCATCTCCAGTGAAGGACAGCAGGTGGGGGAAGCCCAGAGAAACAACCGATGTGCTTCGAAAGTTCGATGCTCAAGGCAAATCCATGCACGAGAACAACCGGGAGACAATGCTAGCCGGGCATTTAGCATTCACAGACAGTGTTTATTGATGATGAAGCGTCAAAACATGTCGAAACCAACTATTGTGAGTCATAGAAGCAACATGAAGCAACTAACTAACTAGCAAAGGACGCTAATAGGTTGGAGGCCATCGCTACTAGGGTGGAGGCCATCGCTACTAGTAGCAAGAAGCTACTAGTAGCAGGAAGCAACATGAAGCAACTTTTTATTTTGCTTGGCCTCCTTGCAGCGGTGCTGCTTGCAACTTGTTGGATCCTACTTAACCTTACCTTTCAGGTCAATCAATGTGAATCAGTTATAGTTTGTCTCACTTGATCAAACATTTGCTTTGATTCACTATGCTTCTTCGCAGAGTCACAGCGGCTCAGCATGGTTTTCGCTCAGCGAAGGTAACCCGATGAGCTTCCTCTTCTCACAGCTTGCTCCTCCGGCTCGAGCATGGGATGAGCGAGGGTTCCAGGTCGGGATTCTGCGGGTGTCAAAGCAACGAGACGAGATGATATGGCACGGTCATATATTCTTTCAGAGAAACGGTCATGTAAACCAAGAGTGTGCGCCATTTTAGTGTGACGTCAGTGACATCCGTTCAAGATCGTCCAAGTATACAAAGTATGGGAGCAGACACGTTTGGCAAATATTCTTTTACTATGATGGCAGTTCCAGCCTTTGTGTGTGAAGTCACTTTCCTGGGTTTTAAGTCTTGAGTGGATACTTCTCGCATGTGGTCGACCTCACAGGTGATTGAGCTCGAAGGCACAAGTCACTCAGCTGTGGGTGGGTACCCCAGGGTCATCATCGCTTGTGCCCTGCGTCAGTAGATGAAGTATACATGTACATTCCGAAGAAAGGAAGGCGGTATGAAGGAAAGAGTACATTTGCAATCATTAGCATACATTAGCTCATTTAGGCATACCACTTAGTAAAGGACTTGACAATGGGCTGGCAAATCTTGCAGATTGCATTTCATCAGATTTATCGTTAGAAACTAGAAACCGATAAAACCCTCATACAAAGCGCTTTGACACCATGTCATGTGAAGAACACTTGCACAGGTTGATGTATCACTGGTACACAGGGTATCACAGGGTATTGTGTCCAAGCTTTGCTTGGCTGTTCTCCATCCCTCTTGAGGCATGCATCACAATAAGGGATGTAGAGCTGCCATTTGGAGTTTGCTGCTGAACACTCTGCGGACACCTGTTTGCATGGCCTCCAGCATATGTTATGTGCAACACCTGGAAAGGCCACTTAAACAAAAATTATATAACTTACAGTAAGTTGCTTATGTCCAATTTCAAACTTACATAAGTAGAGTGTGAGGTGTAACACATTTGTGATGGTGAGACTCAGTGGGGTAGGATGTACTGAACACTCATGCGTTCTCGGAATATGCACGTAGCACCCGCCTGGTGATGCAGATGAGTTTGACCAAGTCCTTTTGCTTCATTGGCATCACATTTTTGGCCGCAAGCTCCCCTCATCCTCCTCTGAAAGCCACTGCACAAGACGGGAAAACTACTGAAAGCCACTGAAAGCAAGGCAAAACATTGCAAAGCCACTGCTTCTTGCATCTTCTTGCTACGCGTTGTTCGTGGTCAAACTCCTCTCACCAGTTCCAGGTGCAGGGAGCTGCGGTGGGCTTTTGGGCTATGCGATCCAATGGCCAGCAGAAGCACCTTAGATGCGACTGTCGAACGAAGGAACCGTCATCATCGGGTATTTCAAGAACAACGGGCCTTGTTTCTAGGGTTTGGGAGGTAAACCTACCATAGACCAAACCGAAGCATCCACTAACATCCAACACCAAGCTGCCATGTCCAACCACGTGCACCGAACCCTGTGGTTCTACGACTCAACCGTGCCTGAGTGCTGCGAGCCGCTCACATGAGGCCTCCAAGCCCATCACGGTCGTGGTCCTCTGCAACCAGTTCAGCATGATGACGGTTCCTTCGCAAGTGGTGGCAGGAGCCTCGGTCCCGGACACCACCTTCATGGCAGCAGTTCATGGCAGTTCGGTCCGAGAACATGACACACAGACTTCCACACACGGTCCGTGAACGCACGTGCGTGAAATAAGATATATGATTATATATATATATATTGTATTTATTTGTTATATCAGCAACCATGATGACATGTGTGAAGTCCTATCATATGTAACTTTTAACTATCTAAATAGATATAGTTCCCAATATTCTGCAGGTGTTTGATGGTGTTTGATTGATGTTGGTGGGTGTCCTAGGCACGAATCGTAGATGCTATGCAGCTGCCACGGCCCATTGGGCTGCCGTGAAAAGGGAGCTCGGAAAGACGCCCCTCTTCATCGAGAAGCTTTCTCTACCCTGTTCCTTTCTCTACCCTTTCTCTACATCGGTTTCCTTCTACATCGTTGTTCACTGGCCGTTCTTTTTCGCCTTCTCTGTCTTGCCTCCCCTCAAAACAATGGAGGAAGCAATGAAGCAGTTGCGAACAACAGAGCAAGATACATTCCTAGAGTGGTTTCAGACAATCCTCAAAAGGTGGTTTATATGGACCCCTATATAAAGGCAATCTTTGAGTCTGTGCCATCTACTCTGAAACCGCAATTAATCAGCCCTCAGGATCACTATTCCTGACTCCCCTTCTGGTTGCTTGCCGAGTCATTTTTGGAGCAGTGACTGTTCACGCCGTGGCCGATCACAGCACCTTTTGAGCTCAAAATCGGCCAACCATGGGCTGCAGTCAGTCGCTGGCGGTCGACCCAAAGGTCGACCAAGACTACAAGCCACCCTTGGGTCGATGCCTCACCAAGTCGATGCCAGAACGCACGCGGTCATGGCCGCGTTGCTTTGAAACGTGACGACGTGACGTGACTGTTTTTCAGCACAGTTTGGCCCCTCCGTGGTGGTTTCGGCGATGTTTTTGAACCTCCGGAGGCGATGCGAATCCGTCGAATCCGCGATGTTGGATGGACATTGAAGCGGATGGCAAGATGGTTGGAAGAATTGAGGTGGAATTGAAAGACCCTCGGCCTTCAAAAATTTTGGCGTGAAAAGACGACGTTTTCGAGACGAGCTACGACTTCGATGTGATATTTGGGCAATTATTAGTTTGTTTGGATGAGCCCGGGCTTTTATGCATGTAATATCGCTTAGGCTGATCAGGTTCCAAAGACTGTTGGCTCCTCAGCATTGTGAGAGTCTTTGTTCTATATATACCACGTTCTCCCTTCTCTTTTCTCTCTTGGAGGCGGAAAATTTCCGGGCCTTGTGCACTGGAGAGAAGGGATTTGGTTACAAAGGTCCTGACCCAAGAGAAAGCAGATCTCCTGCAGATCTCCTGCACTGCCTTGGTCCTGCCAGGTTCCAAGTTCCACCGCATCATTCCGCAGTTCATGTGCCAGGCAGAAACTTGGTGATTGTTTTTCTTTGGTCTTCTCTTGGATTCTTTCGGGTTTCCGCTTTTCAAACTCAATTCCCGTCAAAGAGCAGCACCGCAAGACCACAAAAAAGATACCAAACTCTGCTCTTGCTTTATCAGGGCGGTGACTTCACCAAAGGCGTCTTGGATGCACGACCATCGATCCGACTCCGGACGACGTCTGACGCGTTCGCATGGCCGTCGTCGCCGAGGAAACGGAACGGGTGGCAAGTCCATCTATGGTGAGAAATTCGAGGATGAGAATTTCAACCTCAAGCATACAGGACCAGGAATCCTTTCCATGGCCAATGCAGGTGCCATAAACCGCCGGCTTGGCTGTTTCTCACTGGAAGTTCTGCCTTCGGCAGCTCAGAGTTCCACTGGTGTGGCTTGTTCATCGCTGGATGACTTTCGCAGGCAAGAACACCAATGGCAGCCAATTCTTCCTTTGCACTGTGCAGACCAGCCATTTGGATGGTGCTCATGTGGTCTTTGGACAAGTGGTCAAAGGCTACTCTGTGGTGAAGGCCGTGCAGTGCGTGCTGCGTGCGTGGACTGTGTGCTTGCGACGTGCGTGCGACGCGGACTGCGCGTTCCTTTTTGCCGAGGCCATCGAGAAGGTGGGCAGTGGCGATGGAATGCCTGGAATGTTGGCCAGGAAACCCTGCCTTGCGTTGGTGTGTTTGTAGTGCACATATGAATATATCAACACTGCGTGTTTGTCAACATTTGACAACATGTGACACATGATAAGGAACGAAGGAACCAGACCCCCTCAGCTTTCACTTCAGCTCTACTGGTTGTGGCGAAAACAATTTTTTTTGGGCTTGCTGAGGTGAAAATCAAAGACTGTGGCCTGTGTGAAGAGGCAGGACGCGTTTTTTCATTTCTAACATGTTCAATGTCTTCAGACGTCAAGAATCTGTTGGAACATGCTTTCCACTGTTCCTGTTCAGGCATCCTAGGGAGATGAGAAGAGGGAACCCTCCTGTGTCCATAGTTGGTAGCTCGGCAAAGGCGTGCTGCCAAAGTTCAAGCGTTTGCTTGAAAGTTGGACCACTTTTTTGGGATCTCTAATCTTCCCACAGAGAAGACTGTGGGTCAAAAAGCTCGAGTGGAGCTTGAGTGTGGCTGTTTGTTTCCTTGAGATGGGCCCCACGTCCTGCAAAGAGTGCTGGGCAAAGCCGAGCCAAAAGTTCGCCTATTTGATCCAAGCTTGCGCACTTTCAAGTTGGAGAGCAACCGATGCCTGAGAGTGTTCCAGAGTCACATAACATGTGAGAAAGGCAGATTCTGAGCCCCCCAGGCGAACATGACCACAGAGTGCAGTAGGTAATCACAAGGTGCCTGTGGAATGCGACAACTGCGCAGAATGCGACAACTGTTCCGATGCCCAAAGTCGTTGCTAAGAAGCTGTAGGCTTTTCATATTGTTAGTAAACATCAACACACCAAATTCAAGGGCGGGTTGTGTATCAAATCGATATATGAATGGCTGAGCGTCCTCATGGCTCCCTGCGAAATTCACACGAGCGGATGTGAATGTTAGGTATATACCTGCTGATGTACTGTCTTCCCAGGACTTAGAGTGCATTCCTGGTGATTTCTTTGATTCTGCCGTTTGTGGACTGCAGCTGGAAGTCTTCTAATCCATTGCACAGAGGGAGATGCCCTGCACAGAGGGGACTTGCGCCTTCAGCACAGCTCACACGTGGGCATATCTTAAATTGATCTTAAATCTCTTGAAGTTGCATATGACATGATATGATTAGACAGCCACATGATCTCAGAATCACACACCCCAAGTACATCGGTCTAGGCAAGGCATCGTGTTTTAGGACAAGACAACGGATCCGCCCCGTGAACAACAGGCCATGCAGGATGGCTCTTAGTGCCGAGTGGGTGTTTCCCAGGAAGTCTGTTGCATATCCACTCAGCAGCAGGCCCTTTTTCCCAACCCAAGGAGGAGGCGGAAAGAGCCTGCGCAGGAGCTGTGGTTTAAATGTTTTGTTCAAACATCACAAAGGCATGATCCATAGAGCCTATAATCACCATCTACCCTCCAACCTTATGAACATGGACATTAGAAGCTCACCGGTTTGAAACTCAAGAAGGAAGATTGAACCAAGCAACAAGACGTTTGACGCAGTGGGATCAGGCAATCGAAGCTTTGTCAAAGCCCAGTCCCCCTCCCCAGGCTGACGCCCGCTGCGAGTCTTCTAATAGCTGCCTCATCACGTGCAGCTCTGCGTGGCCTTCGGCGGCCATGGAGCGTGAAAGTCCAGAGGAAGAGTCGGAAGAATGGTAGAGAGGACTTGATGCAACCACGGAATGCAGAGAGTAAGTTTTGGAAGTGGAAATGGAAAGAAGATGGAGTTCCGAGCATTCCTTTGACCGTTCACTATGCAAAGGCTGAGTCAAAGATACCCAGTGACGTTGCAGTCGTGTTGCTGCATGGCTTTGGCGTAGCTTCCTTCCACTACGAGTCTCAATTCCTGCCCTTGAGTGACGCCGGGTACTCGGTCTATGCCATCGATCATGTGGGTGCTGGCCTCTCGTGGCCAGAGGTCGATATTGCCCCTGGTGGTCCGGAGGAGTTGCGAGAACGTCCTGGAAGTCAATGGGGATTTGGCCCAGCAGCGGAAAAGGGCTTTGAGGAGTTGGTGATTGGAGAGTCCTTGTGGGTGAAGCAAATCGCCGATTTCATCTCGGAATTCGTCACCGAGAGCAAGGTGATTCTGGCGGGCAACTCCTTGGGGGGGTACTTGGCGGTTCTGGCCACGGCATCGATGAGCCCGGAAACGGTGGCGCGAATTGAAGGTGTAGCACTCATCAATGCCACGCCCTTTTGGGGTTGGATTCCCAATAAGAGCAAAAATCCATCCCTTTATGAGACATTTCCATGGAAAGGCCGGCTACCCATCCCAGAGAATGTGAGAAATTTCGCCCTCAACTGGTACAACACCTTGCGCAATCCGGATTCCATCGAGTGGCTGTTGAACTTTGTGACCTCGAATCCGAGCGGTGTTGGACATGAATTGCCGGAACGAATTGCCGCCATGGCAGATCATCCGGCAGGAGCGGCGGCCTTTGCTCAGATCGTTTTTACGCCACAGGCGGACTTGACTTTTGATGAAGCCTTGGGCAAGGTTGTCGCGGACCAGATTCCTGTCCTTCTCTTGTATGGGCGTGAAGATCCATGGATTGTTCCCTACTGGGGTGCGCGGGCGTTCAAAGTGGCGGCGACTGGGGTCGCTGATTATTTGCAATTGTCGCCCAGTGGGCATTGCCCGCACTTCGAAACTCCGGAAGCTGTGAATGAGTGTTTGCTTCGTTGGCTTCAGGAAAGACATCCCATCCAAGGCCAGGCATCAAGGGATTTGTTGCCCAAATCCATTGGTGAGTCCTTCACCGTGAACGAACACGACGCCAGGGAGATTCTCGTCACACGACGAGGTTTACCAGAGCCATTTCGTGAGGGTGAGATAGCTTGGGATGAGTTGCCAGCATGGATCCAATCGCTTTTTTAATCAGTTTTTTTTGGAGGCACTGGGTGAAACATCCCCAAAAGAATGCCTCTTTGCAATGAAATTCATCATGCCTTAGCCATAGTCTTAGCCATGTAGGCCTTGCCCAAGGCGCCGGCGTTGGAACAGATGTGCGTCAGACCAGACCATCGATGAAAGATATATCACATAATGATCAGATCACTCTTTGACACTTCGGGAGTCCAATTCACTTTTGAAACCTGCTTCAGCTCAAACTGAGATGGTGCTTCCTCGTCAGCGAGAGCTGCTTCCCTAAAATTGCTGAACATCGCTTGTGACGGTCGCTAGCCTTTTGGCCCGTGTCCCGCGTGTAGTAGAGGAATAGCAAAAAACTTGCACTGCCCACACAAACCAGTGATGGGGTAAACGTGTAGATTCAAGAAGTCAAGAATGATGATTCCATCAGAAGGATCATTAGAGCGGGCGGCATAGTCCATCCAATGAAAAAACACCAGAACCATCCCCGGCCCGCCACCAAGTTTGATGTGGACGCTGCAACAGTTGAGTTTCAACCCTCTAGATCCAAGCTTTGACAGGGAGAAAGCAGTACCGACTCACAGAGCCTGCAGAAGCAGATCGATTTATCCTCCGATGAACATCTCACGTTTGGCAGATGGCAGATGAAGGTGCACTGAGTCTTTTGCTTCGTTCTTCCACTATTCTGACCCTCTATCTTTAAAGCATGGAATGCCAAGTGTAGAGTGCTACTTCCTCAATCCTCACTCGTGCAGGTGGACCGTCTTGGAGTCTTGTGTGCCAGGTGAGCCAGCATTTTCTATCACTTTTGCATGTTTCGCAACCCAACCCCCCCCACAACCCCCCCCAACCGCAACTGGAGACAGACCGCCATCAACTGCCACTTCTCAGGCTAGGTCTCTGCAGCCGCAACGAGGCAGTCCGCTATGCCCGAGCGAGGCTCAGGGTGCCCCGGTCCGCGGCGGGGGCCGCGCCCGGGCCGCTCCGCCTCGACCGGCCACGGCATCGACCGGGCCGAGGCTTGGGACAGATTCTGGTGGAGGGGCAGCCGGCCCAAAGTGCAGCCGTTGGGAGACTGAGAGGGGTCTAGAGTCTATGTGAGTCGGGTCAAGGCAAGTTTGGAGATGCACGGAACTATTTGGCATGATGTGGGTGAATCAGAGGTGTTCAGTTGCTTCAAATCAGCGACTGCAAAGTGATCCAAAGGACGTTTGTCGTAGACTGGGTTTGTCGTAGACTGGTCGTTGTCGTGCTAGAGCCAGAGAACAGCTTCGAGGTCCTTGTCGCCAGTGATGCCGCAATTGAACTGAGCCCACGAGCAAAACGGATGCAGGCCGGAGCCATGTTCATTCGATTTAAGACCGGCATAGCGTAAATAGATGTAAATAGTATAGTTTCAGCATGTTTCAGCAACATATCACATGCATGTTGTTTTTCTTGGAAGATCCATTGGATCAAGTCAGGCGCAGAAGGTCACCCTCATGTGCTCCACTTAAAGTCAGTTCGACTCTCGTTCGACTCTCGGAAAGACTTCACAAAAGACTTCACAAAGGCTTCACAAGCCCATGCACTACGCCAGCTGCCGAGCGGCTCCTGGAGTCCCTCTGGCGCGAAAGCTGCTGGTGCGCGGGAACCGTGCGACGCACGGGAACCGTTTGGGACGAAGGGTTTCAACTGTGCAGAGGCGTGCAGGTTTGGTCAGGAAACTTCCCTTCGCATGAAAACACCATATAAAGATTTATCCATAAAAGTCATTAAACATCCATAAACAAATCATACATATGATATCATATGATTAACTTGGAAAAAGTCCACCACCAAAAAAACGCTG
The DNA here is from genome assembly GCA_963970005.1 of Durusdinium trenchii. Classification (NCBI taxonomy): domain Eukaryota; class Dinophyceae; order Suessiales; family Symbiodiniaceae; genus Durusdinium; species Durusdinium trenchii. Next base: position 212,637 of record CAXAMN010026917.1, read on the forward strand.
AAAAACCGGACTGGGTCGTCAGCTTTTCCCTTCGATCCGTAGGTGCCAGAGAACCGAGCCAGAAGTTGTCGGACTCGACATGATCCGCGCCGGGCTGAGCGGCGCGACGCGCATCGCCGATGTCTCGCGCCGGGCTGAGCGGCGATGTCTACGGGGGCAGAGGCGTCAGCTCAGCAAGCTGGATGCTGCCGATGTCCTGGACGTGGCCTCGCTCGGCTCTTGGGAAGATCTAGGGGCTAGTACTTATAGATTCAATGTATTTCGTGGTCATATTGATGTCACTATTTATATGATGTTTTTAAGTGTTTTCTTTTTTAAAAAGAGTTTCCAGTTGCAATCATCATGAACGAGCGGAATCATCACTTCATGCTCAGGAGTGGCATGCTGCTTTTTTCACAGGATGGTCGTGCAACTGACTCAGCATGTGCTCCAGTATGATCCGGTCAATCTTTCAAGCCCATCCGATCGGACCAGATCGCTGTTGTGTCTCCACACGATATCGCCGCTGATGACCACTTCACTGCAGGTTGCAACGTGTGTATCTCGAGATCCACAGCTGGAGAAGGACCGTAAGAGAATCGTGAATCGAATGGTACGGACGTTCCGAATTGGGTCGCCTTCTTTTTCGTCTCCTTGGTCGCTATGTCGTTCTTCCATTCCTTTCCCGTCCATGGAACACCAAGGAGTACCGGATCGTCACAGCTGGGGAGGTGGGGAAGAACCGAACCGAGTCGCATCCCATGGGATCGCTGGACCGACGTCGCCACAGCTGCTGACGCAGGCGTCATCCAGCCAGGTGCGAGCACTGCAGCTGGGGTTGCAGGCGATTTGCTCCCAAGCACAGGCCGCTTTTTTTGGAAGTCGGAAGCTGCCGCAAAAATGCACAGGGCAGGCAATGAATCCATGTAGCCGAACTATAGTAGCCGAACTATAGCATGTTTAATGATGTTTTGCGTGCATTTCATTGAGTGTGTTGAGATGGGTACGTTTCTTGCTTGAGGGTTTATACCCCACAACTTGGAAGGAAGCAACCATCGCCATTTGTTTTTTTTTCCTCCTTGAAGGTGGACCTGGAAAAGGGCTATGTTCCAAGAGCACAGAAGGTGCCAAGCTCAACGTTGAGCTTTACAGCTTGACTCCACTGATTCTTAGTGCCTGTCTCAAGGCCAAAGCTGCCCAAGATGCTCTGCCCAAACCAGAGGACAACAAGCCGGAAGTCAAACCAGATGAGTTCTCCATCATCCGTGTCACCATCAGCAGATCTCTTAGTTACATGGCTTCGCAATGTCCTGACATGGCTTTTTCCACAGCTTTGCTTCTCTAGATGTTCCTGAAGCATGTAATGAACCGCACATTTACATGTTCCTGAGGTGGAATTGTGACATCGACAATCCTTCGAGAAGTGTCACTCTTGCGAACGTTTAGTGACGAAATTCATCATGTTTCGAACCAACAGATGCTGAATCGATACTTTTTTTTTCATTTTCCCTTTGAACATGTCTAAACATGTCTGAAAAACGTTTCAAAACAGTGTTCACAGGTGTGCTCAAGCAGGGATCCTGATCTACTCCTTTTCAAGACTTCGGATTGGAGGAATCTGCAGGGACCCCGGAGGCATCGACTTAACCCTCCGACCCGGAAAATTGGATGAACACACCTCGAGCCTCTACCATGCATAATAGACCCAGGATGACCCAGGCATCTCAAAACATTTCCAAAAGCTGTTGGTTGGTTTTTGCTGAGTTCCTTTGTCGCCGTTCCTTTCGCCGTTCCTTTCGCTGCGGTTGTTCCTGCAGGGCTGTCAGCCACACACACTGAAATTGAAGTGCCAAGGCTTAGGTGATTTGCCAACTGGTGAGTGGACCGTTGTTTCGTGCCTCTCACTTAGCAAAATGGTGTGCGCACAAAAAAATACAAAAAACAAACATGTGGTCATGTGGAAGACACAGCAAAACCCGACATTGATGGCTTTAAGATCGTTGTGACAGATGCTGACATGGCTTGGTCAGTAGGACTCTTTTCAGACACCCTGAGCCGTCTGAGGCGTCGACGAACTGTTGCTGAGCTACCGGACACACTCCGAGCAAGGGAAAGTGGCGTTCTGGACGTTCTGTTGGTAAAGCTAAAATGACGTTATACTATGTATAAAGTGCAGATGAGGGTTCTGAGGACGCTACGACCCCATGCTCCATTTCAAGAAATGCTCACCTCGCTGCATTTCTTGCTCAGCTTAGCTTGTTGCGTTGAGGCGCCCCACGTAGGATCCAGGCCTTTGACTGAAACAAAAGCCTGGATCCGTGTAGAACACGACCTGTTCTGGCAGGCACATGGCAACGATTCAGTATGACGACGGCGGCATTAACAGGAGTCGGCTTGTTTTCGTTCAAGCTTCCGAGATCGAATTTGATGAGTTTTGTGCAACCAATTCGATCTCAGGATATCAAAGGCATTGACACAGCCAAAAGTGCAGGCATGCAGCCATCCGACGGTAACCTTTAGAGGGCTGATGGAAGAAGCCATTTTGTCAATCGAAAGGGAAAAACAAGCCCTGCGAACTTCCGGCGGTACAGCCTGATCATTCGAGAAATTGACATGGAAGACACAACTTATACAACTCGGTTACCAGGGCCCCCTGTTGTTTGGGGTGTCTAATGAAAACGTCCCTTAGAGGTGATTCGGGCTGTCCATGTACCACCCCATTGCCCCGGGGGCTCTGGGTGATTGTCCGATCCGCCAGGGAGCTTCCCAGGCTATGCTCCATGCAGTGGGCATGACACCTGAGGATCTTAACAAAGCTCAGGCGGGAGAGGTCAGAGGTGAACGAAGCTGGTAGGACAACGAGAAAGTGTTAGAGTTAGTGGTGGGCATGACATGCAATGGACAGAATGACATCATATGATGAAGGCAATGACATAGAATGACCAACTTTTGATATGACCAACTACATCACTAACTATACATCACTTTATCATTTGAACGCAACTGCAACACATCTGCAGGTGGGTATTGCCTCCGTGTGGTATCAGGGCAACCCTTGCAACATGCACTTGCTCTCCTTGGGTGAAGACGTGAAGAAGGAAGTTGACAAGGACAGATGACACCGCCGGTGCATCCGACCGACTGGTTGATGGTCGTTGTGCTTCGCTCTGCAGAACAGTAGCCAGGATCCATTGATGTATGGCTTCCAGTTCAACACCATCGGAGTATCGGATGGTATGTCCATGGGCACCAAAGGAATGATGTACTCACTTCCATCTCGAGAAGCTCTTCTGCACTGGTTTTCGCTTCCGTGATCTTCATTATGCTTTAGAATCAAATCGAATCTATCTTCCATTTCTTGTGATTTCTTTGATTTTATTGTTATTTCTATTTAGCAGCGACTTCGTGCCGTGCTGGGCTGTATCCTCTTTTGTTTGTGCGAACTGAACAGATCTTGTGTTTTTTCACTGTTTTGGAAACCAAGGAAATCATCGCAGACAGCATTGAATCGGAGCTTTGCTCAGAGATTCAAACGAGAACATATGGGTGTCAGTCTGGAATTAGCCGAACAACCAATGATGGCGATTGTCATTGCTGTGTGGGGTGGTGTTGGCACTATGATTGTTTTTCCGGTCTCCCTTCTCGTCGATGAAGATTGTGATGTTTGGGCTTGTCGAAGTTCCTTCCTTCCTTCCTTCCTCCCATGGTACAAGTGCACGGCCGGGGGGGCAGAGCAGAGGTGGGGTACGCTGCTGTCCCGGACAGGGTCAAAGAGAGAGCAACACACTTGTTCGCCTCAAGACTCAGACATTGCGCTTCACATCTCTGCACCGAAGCACTTTACACTTCTCCACATGTTCTGTCGCTCTTCCTCTCTTCTCCCTGTTGCTTCTCGCTGGTTACAATGAAATGACGCTCTATGCGAGTGTACATAACACCTTATGTAGATCGATACAGTAGATGTCTTGTGCAGTGCTCTGTAGTACGAGGCTCTTGCGTGCGCAAAAGCCGTAAAATGGCTCAGGCAGACAATTTCCAGAGAAGGGGAGTCCCTCCGGGAGGGTTGCGTGAGTAGAGCACATTCATGGTAGCAGAACAGTGGTTCTAGCAACGACAAGTTTGGGTGAGGTCCAACAAAACCAGCACAAGGCCTTAATGACAAGGGGAACAATGTACTGATTGTTGTTGGTTATTGAGTCGATTACTGGGTTAGTTGAAGAGACACAATATTGTCAGAGCTCTCAGAGAATCGTGAGACACGCAAAAGACCAGGTCGCTGCATGCGCTCAATGCGAGCCAAGGTGATGGGAGCCCAATTCTACGATGCCTTGGTGACAATTCCTGGGTGCGACAAGAACATGCCAGGTGCGACACGAAGAAGTCAGACGCTCGAGACTCTGGAGACCCCGCTCCAGGTGTTGAATAAGAACGCCTGTTGAACCAACATCTTTTCCGTGAAAGCATGCTTTCTTCATGTTGTTTTCGGTCTGTTGCTTGTGTTGCGTGTATGTTTACAACTATTTAGTGCAGAAGCTCAGCTTCAAACTCCATGTCATTGCCTCGAACTGATGCATCCCATCAGGCTGCGTGATGGCTATGATTCGCATGAACCGGTGGAGTTCTCAAAAACGAAACAACAATGCTCCAACCGACCCTAGTAGCAATGGCCTCCAACCGACCCGTGGAGTCAGTGGAGTCCACGGCTGGTCTCCTGAGACCATCGCTGATGCTCTATGGTGGCACTATTGCATCTGGCAGATCTTGCAAAGGGGAGGACCTTGACATTGTCTCCACTTTCGAGGCGGTTCTTTTCGGTTCTGTTCATGCGCACCTGGTATTTTCTTGAGAAAAGACGGGCCGACGGGCATTGGTATGGTATTCTTCTCCTGAGAGAGAAGTTAACTGGAGATGCTGTGCCTGAACTAGCTAGAGGGCTGATGTATGCCGATGGTATGCGACGTGTTGCAAAACGAGGCTTATGGCAAGTTCATTGCGGGCTCGATCACTGATGAGGCCAGTGTAGAATGACACCTGGTCATGTGTTGCTGCTGCTGCGGCTGCTTCTTCCTCTTGATATGTCCTGTGCCATGCAGGAGAGGGCAGATATCGTTCGTAAAGCTTGTCCCGGTCCCGGTGCGTGTGGCGGAATGTACACAGCCAATACCATGGCGACTGCAACAGAGGCCACCATGGGATACTATGATGGCCTGTTGCCTGGTATACTATGAGACTAGCATACCAGTCAACAGCCATTTGTATCATGGTATACTATGATGGCTGTTGTGCAGCGATACAGATGGCTGACTTCCGCCTGCAGGCCCTAGGCCTGTCGCTACCATATTCAAGCTCCTCGCCAGCAGCATCCCCTGAAAAGTGCCGATCTTGGACTTCTCCGGTTCGTCAATTTCTTCGAATTTGAGAAAACAACCGATGAGGCGAGCCGAGTGCGAGCGAGTTGCGAAGTGTGTGAAGGCACGGCACTGTCTTCACAAACACGCACTACGGTACATGGTTTCTATAGGTGGTCTTGCTCTCCTTGATTTCTTTTTCCATCGCGAGGCGATGTTGGAGAGGAACCTGAAACCATCGGACATTTTGACCAAGAAGTCCTTTGAAAATGCCATCGTCATCGTGAACGCTTTAGGCGCGACTGCGACGACTGCCGTGACGACTGCGATGACTCGGCGCTTCTGCGGCGCAGAGCCGCAGGAGGATCCACCAATGCGGTACTGCACTTGCTGGCGATTGCGGCCACGGCGGAGGCACTGAAGAGTAAGAGATGTTGATTATTATATGATATTGATGAAGTAGTAAGTATACTGGTCTTTGTATTTATTGTTAGAGTATGTTTTTGTATAATATATATATATGGCTGTGGGTCAAAGCTCAGATCGACCTGACCATCGATGACTTCCAACGGATCAGTGCCAAGACGGCGTTGATCGCAGATTTGAAGCCCAGCGGAAAGTTTCGAATGGAGGAGATTTGGTCTTTGATAACTGTGGTTTTTGATCATGAAGACGCTTCGATTGAGCATGTATGTGAGATCATGAACAGCATAAGCTATAAAGCAAAAAATAACTCGATGTTGAAAACGGGTGTGGGAGAACTCGCAAAAATCGATCTCATGCTTCTGCCAGGACGTTCACCGGATTGGTGGCATTCCCGCAGTGATGAAGTATCTGCTGAAGCTTGGGTGGCTCTATGGAGACTGCTTGACAGCCGCTCAGCCGAGCTATATGCATGCTGTATGCAAAGCTGCAGGGATTCTTCGAAACATCTATTTCTCACCCAAGAGACAACAGGCACATCACTAGTTCTAATTTTGATTTGTTGAGGTTTTGATCTACTTTGCAAACAGTCTTTTTTGGGGCCACCCTCAATCCATCAGATCTTGTCAATGACTCAACTTTAGCCGATAGCTAAAGCCATGCTGTTGAGTACCTGCGGCTACAATCAGCTGCAAGCAGATGCAAGCGTTTATTTATTGTGATGAAGTTATGCACATGTGACGCACGGCCGCATGTGACTTTTGACTTGACATCAGGTCACTGGCCAGACCATAGCGCAGAATTTGGCCAGCGTGCCTGATCTTGATTTTGGTGCGCAATCGGTGATCCTGCCTTTGGAGAGGCCGCGTTTGCTTGGGGTTACTAGGAATGGGTATTAGGCATAAACAGGCTCTTGGACTTCCAATGGACAAGTTGGGGACATTGCAAAAGACAGGTGCTTGCAGAAGTCAGGCAACCTGAAGATCTTGTCGCTTGGCATGGACTCTTTGATATACTCTTTCACTCTGATTGACAAGTATAGGCGAAGGCACTGATTGACAACGCGACGCATCGTGATTCCCTCAGGAGAGGGAACCTTTCCCCAGAAGGTTCAGTTGGCAAGATCACTGGCAAGGAGGCCGAAGCCGAACATCTCCAGTTTCGGATTTTCCGACGATCTCCGGTTGTCCAACATCTCCAAACTCCACACGTAGGTTGCTGCACGTGTCTTCGTTCTTGTGCTCCGCCACGGGTGCTCCGAGGGCACCTCCTTCACTGGGCCGGCCAACATTTTTGATGGAGAAGAAGCCATGGTGAAAGGCCTGGAACAAGGGAAGATCTCCAAGGTGCGACCGGCTCTGCCCCCGTGACGCCGCGGACGGGCGCGGGGGCTGACGGTCACGGTTCGCGTGGCGCTGGGTGATGCCGCAGGGAGGGTATGATCGGAAAATGGGAAGCAGTGACTGTAGAATGACTGAAGGGATCAATATTCGAATCTTGGTATAGGCATAGACAGACTCTCACCATCTCTCAACTCAACATCCACTGATTGGGATTGATTGGGTCATTGGTAGTGCGCTGAGAGGGTAAATCTGAACAATGCAAAACAATGCATGACATGCATGTTTGTTCCTGGCAAAAAAGCACATGCAGCGTCATTCTCGACCTGTTCGTTGCCAGACCTGTTCGTCCGTTCATGGCTTTCACCGTTAACCTTACTTGCATTGTATGCTCTTGAGCGACCCACCCTGGTCCTCGTGCTTGTTTGGAAGAACAATTACACTGAAAACACCTACTCCTACTATTTTTATGTTCATTTATGTTCTCTCCTTTCAGAGAAGAATAGGAAGGATGTTCTTATTATGCGTCCGCAGATTTCGTGGCAGGCGCAGTACTTGCGCAGCGCTTTGTGAACCTCAAAGTGCAGATTTCGTGGCAGGCACAGCGCTTTGTGGACCTCGAAGTTCAGATTTCGTGGCAGGCGCAGCAATTTGTGAACCTCGAAGTGCAGATTTCCTGGCAGGCGCAGCGCTTTGTGCTCTCAGATGTTCACACTCACTCTCATTCTCTCTCACTCTCATTCTCGCTCTCACTCACACTCACACTCACACACGCTCACACTCACTCTCACTCACGCTCACACTCACTCTCACTCTACTCTGACTCTCACTCTCACTGATCGACAATCATGAGGATTGTATGTCTCATATACGAACACGATCGTCGATGACACCTAATAGATACACGTCCTCAGCCGGTTAGAGACACCAAGTCTAACTCGTGAAGCCGACCGAAAAGTGTCTGTGGTTACTCCTTCTTTTTGGATCCAGTGTCGTTGAATGGTGGCTTAAGAGCAGTCGTCCGGAAAAACGCTCTGAGGACAGGTGGACGATGCGAGTCGCGTTGGCTGCAAGTAGCGTGGAAAACGCGGGAAGGCGTGGAGGGCGTGGAGGGCGCGGGAGGGGCCGTTGGGTGAAGGACACGACGCACGTGTCGGTGCGCTGTGGCAGTGAATGAGCGATCTCCAGCGTGTGGAGCAAGCTGCAGCAATGCAAGGGCATCAAGGAGCGTCTGGAGAACTGCAACGGGCGAGGAGTGCTGGACGCGCAAAAGAAACTGGAGTACAGCAGTCGCCCAAAGATGGTCCCAGAGACCTGAAGTACGCTCGACGCTCGGTGCATCTCGACGGAGCGCCCTGACGCTCCACGAAGGCATGTGCCGCTGTGCCAACGCTGGGAGTGGATGGATGGGGAGACTTGGCAGGGCCTCCAGATACTGAGGGCTGCGGCTGTGAGCCGTCAAGGTCGGTGAGGCTGCAGCAAAAAGCCATGCTTTGGCCAAGCACTGTCAAGAAGGCAATGCCGAGGTCGCAACACAGGCGATGTCGGCGCCGGCAAGAACGGAGATGCTTCAAGTGCCTTCACTGCGTAACGGCTAAGGTGCTGTGCACGAGTGCCCGTCGACGTCCGAAAGCAAAGGAGTGTGTATGCAATTTGGCCGTTTTCGCTGTCAGCGTCTCTTTCAACTGAGACGCATCCAACAGGCAGCAACGCAAGTTGACCATTGATCCGGTTTCCAACAGCGTTTCCGTGGGTGAGCACTGCGTTCGTCTTGTCTCTCGCCTGGCTCCGTTCGGTTGGTCTCCCTTCATGTGTCCCTTTCCGTGTTCGTCTCTCACAGTGTCTGTCTTGTGTGCTGTATTTGTCTGTCTTTTTTGAGGTCTCTTCTTGTTGCGCTGGTTGGTAGTCCTTGTTTCTCGTTTGTTTCCCTTTGAGTCTGGTTCGGTCCTCGTTTTTGCTGGTCAGGTGTCCGTCTCGTTTTCTTTCTGTTTCTGTTTGTCCTTGTTTCCTTTTTCGTGGGTCATTGTGTCTGTCTTGTCTGGCTGTGATTTGCTCTTGTATGTCTTTTTGTCTCCCTGTCGGTATCCCTTCTTGTTGGTAGGCTGTGTGTCCGTGTAGTTTCCCGTCTGCTTTTGGTGGACTCCTAGTTTTTTGGTCATGGTGTCTGTCTTGAGTCTCTTCTGTTTCCGTTCGTCGCCTGTTTTGTTTCTCTTCTTATTGGTCATTGGGATCGCTTTGTTTCCCGTCTATTTCTTATTGTTTCTGGTCGTTTTAGTTTCCGTGTGTTTCTTTTTGTTTCTCATCTTGTCTTCGCGCTTGTTAGTTATGGTGTCCATCTTGTCTTCCTTCTTGTTGAGGTCGCAAAAAGTGGACACGGGGTGTACAGGTTTGGGGAGTGGTTTCGGACATGGTTGTGGGTAACTCGCATGGGACGCTCGTGGCGGCAACGCTTCGAGCAGAGTTGGGGGAGACACTCTTGTAAGACACTCTTGCGGGCGAAGCGTGCAAAGACAGAACATTTGGTTTGCGTTACAACAAGCTAGCCAACCAACCAACGCACCAAGCAAAGGAAGGGGGGTGAAAAAGGAAGGGTCGACGGTCGAGGGTCAAAAAAGAAAGGGTAGAGGGTGGGTGAAAAAGAAAGGTTGAGGGTGGAAAAAAGGGCGGAGTGAAAAACAGGTTCAAGGGTGAAAAAAAGGTTGCTCGAAAAAATTGGGGGCCCAGCGTCAATCTCCAAAAAGCACGTCATCACTCCATGCTTTCTTCGCAGGATGACGTGGCTAAAATCAATGCCGAGCTGTCATTTATGCATGTTTGAACATTTGGCCGATCATTTTTCTCCTATAAAAACAACCACTTACTAGACATTGCACACCTGTAGGGCATTTGGCCAGGTCGGCGCGCAAGTCGTCCGCACTCCGGATGACTGCGCAGCGAAATGTGCCTGTACAGGGAGCCACAATGCTTCAACTTCTCTGGAGCGAAGTTGCTTGTCCTGCAAGATTGGAAAAATCCGCATTTTCTGAAAGCTCTTGCAGTGCGCCAGCACAGTCTCTTAGGCTTCGGCTACAAGTTGAGCGTGCGGGTGTGATGGACCTTGGCCTCTCCTGGTCGCAGGGTACCAGGCACAGTATATTAGGATAGACCGAACAAAAAAATCATAGACTCTATGGATAATCCTCCTTTGTACTCACGGGGATTATGGATAGCTTTAGAAGAGCGAATGGGAGTTGCCCAGCGAGTGACCCAGCAACTTTGCTTTTAAGGAACCCCCTTAACTTTTATGCGCCAAAGACCGAAGACGCGCGCCGCGCAGAAAATCCGCATAGTTCGACCTAACAGCTGCTTGGCGCTGTTTCTTTTGTCTTCTCTGGGGTTCTTTTGTTGATGTCTTTGCTCGACTTGTTCTATTGTGTTTTCACTCCGACTCACTAACATGGAAGTGGACAACCACTTGCTTATTACTTCTTTAAATCACAACTACCTGCAGTCACTGCCGCAGGTCGGCATGGGTCTGGCGCCGGGGTGTCGCGTATTGGAATGTGGAGCTTTTTTAGCAACCACATTGGCTTGAAACGGGCCAAACGGTTCGTCGTAACCTTGAATGATTCTCAGGCTGGCTCCAGCTGGGCCCTGGCCGGTCTGCTCACCCCTGCAGGAGGTGGCTTCGCCTTTTCCTTTCTGGCCCATCTCTTCAATGCCTTTGCTGCACTACACTTTTCGCACGCATTCCCGAAACAGCTCTTTTCTTCTGGTTTTGCTTTGTCTCCAAGCTCCTTTGCCTTGGTTCTTCCGGTGCCAGGAGCTTGCCGCCAATGAAGGGTGGATTGCTGATTGGCGTGCGCGCTGCGGGGCGTTGCGTACACTTGGTTGATTTGCAGACTTGTGTGTATACCAGCTCACGCAAAGGTTGTCATACCCAACCGTAAACCTTACTTGCGTTGCATGCTCTTGAGCGACCCGCCCTGTCCTCTTGCTTGTTTGGAAGAACAATTACACTGGTTACACCTACTCCTACTATTATGTTCATTTATGTTCTCTCCTTCAGAGAAGAATAGGAAGGATGTTCTTATTATGCGTCCGCAGATTTCGTGGCAGGCGCAGTACTTGCGCAGCGCTTTGTGAACCTCAAAGTGCAGATTTCGTGGCAGGCACAGCGCTTTGTGAACCTCGAAGTTCAGATTTCGTGGCAGGCGCAGCACTTTGTGAACCTCAAAGTGCAGATTTCGTGGCAGGCACAGCGCTTTGTGAACCTCGAAGTGCAGATTTCGTGGCAGGCGCAGCACTTTGTGAACCTTGAAGTGCAGATTTCGTGGCAGGTATACAGCACTTTGTGGACCTCGAAGTGCAGATTTTGTGGCAGGCGCAGCACTTTGAGGTGTTCACTCAAGCTCTCACTCTCTCTCACTCTCACTCTCGCTCTCACTCACACTCACACTCACACACTTGAGCGCTCACACTCACTCCCGCTCCGACTCTCTCTCTCACTCACTGATTCACTTTGAGTCACACTCACTCACACTCACACTCGCTCTCTCTCTCTCACTCTCTCATTCTCTTCCGTGCCGTGACTCGTGCCAGGGCGATTTCATTGTGATTCGTCATGAGGGCCCAAAGGGAGGCCCTGGAATGCGAGAGATGCTGACTCCAACGATGCTCGGTGTCCTTTGGGAGCAGATCGGGCTCGGGGGGTGTTGGGGGGTTGAAGGATGGTTGGGAGATGCAAGAGAAAGATCGAGGAGTGAATTAGTTGCCGCCCAAAAACCAGGTTGACTTCGGTGCTTTTGGGGGCGTTTGACTCATGGGTATTGACTCATGATGCAGCAGGATGGTTGTGAATGTTGAAATTGCTCAAAGATGCTACCCGTGGCCTTGCTACGACGACTGCAATATAGAGTATAAACAATAGCTGGAACAAATGGATGTATGTTTCTCAAAGATTCTCGGATGGGAACTTGTCAGATCTAGTCTGAATGTTATTTTAATGCCAGTGTTTTCCCAACAAGATAGTTTGCTGAGGAGCGCCATTATGGGTGCGGGTTTGGGAAAGTATGTGGCACTGATGACGGACGGACGCTTCTCTGGTGGATCGCATGGCTTCATCATTGGTCATGTTTCTCCAGAGGCAAGGCTTGGCGCAAAATCATGGGCCGGGTCGTATCTATCTATCAATCTATCATGTGTGCGGGTTCGGATTCTTTCTTTCTGACCTTTCTGCAAGCACGCCCCAGGCATTGGGTATTTGAAGGGCTGCAGATGTTTTGATGCGGAAGTGGATTGTAGAGTATGCATAGGATCGGCCCACATTTAGCCTTGCACACGTCCGACCTTCGACCAGGCATGGGTCGGCGGACCCATCGCGCTTCTTCGAAATGGTTTTGGACTCAGCGAAGCCCATCGCGCCCATCGCGATTCCGTGCGCCCGCCGCCCACGGCTGGAGGAGACAAGATTACTGTGGATGCCGAGAAGTTGCAGCTCACGGTGGATCTCTCGGAAGAGGAGCTGAAGTCCCGAAAGGATGCGTGGAAACAACCACCTTTGCCAGTGCTTTGGACTGCATTTAGCACTGCATGGCAGCGCAAACACAGGACTGTTTGCTGTAATAAATATAGCTATATATATATATTATACACATTAATTGTGTGCATTTCACTTGATAGCTTCAAATGTTGAATATGACTCGCTGAGGTGAAAACAGGATACCTGGCCAAATACGCACGGTTTCGTAGCTGCAATTTGGAGAAGAAAAACAACCAGTCACCAGTCTGTGCTTGATTGCGAAAGCAGAATGCCCCTGCATTTGCCACGAGGTTAGTGTCATCGGCTTCCTTGGGATGTTTAACAGATCGATGAGGTGCACTGCGAACTCTTTGGCTGTGTGTGTGCGCTTTCAATGTTCAAGTCTTGGACTAGACAGTGCGACGTGACTGTCCAGTCGAGTAGTTGACGGACTCGTTCAGGAAAGATCCAAAGGCTGAGCTTTACCTCGACAGGTTCGTCTGAGATTTTTGAATTCGAAGACTCCTCGGTCGACCGATCTATCAACATACCTCGCCCCCCCAGCCTTCGGTGACTGGGCATTTGAGAGCGGGAAAATGGAACAGTTCGCATCCAATTTGGATCAGGGAATCACACGATTACTGTATGGAAATCTCTTGATGTCAGTCAAACACACAGAGAATATACTACTCCTACTGTATGGAAATTTTACTGTATGGCAGTCAAACACAGAGATTACATGGTCAGTCATGCGTTTGAAGTTGTACGGTACTTGTTTTTCACATTCTCCGGCCGTGACTTGTGCGGCTCTTATATCAATGGTCCAACCATGTCAGGCCATGAGACTTCACGATTGGTCACCGAAACCAGAGGCTTCAAGATCCACCGAAACCCAGCATCAGAGACCACTTAGAGACCGGCAAGAACCTGGCCAGATGTCCAAAAGCATCCTATAGCCATACAAAAAGTGTCCACATGTGCCATGGCATTCTGCAAAACAAAACACACGTTGGTCACTTTGACAGCCCGAGCTCATTTGCTCATTTGCTTCTCCACAGCTCGCAGCTTGTGCTGGGCCCTCGGGAAGGATGACGACTGGGGTCATTGAGTCATGGCCGCTACTTTGTCAAGAGCTGTTTGGTCTTGACTAATTAGCGCTTTTGATGCTGCCGCCGCCATCATGGCCATGGCCATCAAGAAGCTGTTTCAGGGCAGAAGGTGCAAGTCACAAAGGAAACGCCAGAAATCCGAGTCTCACTCAATAGGATACTAGGCTGGGTCAGGGTCTGTCCATGTTTGTCCTATTACCTGTAGCAATCGGTAAACAATTATTATAGTACTATTCTAGAGAAAGGCCTGTAACTGAACCATCATTTCCTACTGGTAATGGGAATATATATATATATATATCCACACCCAAACTATAGGTTCCATCGTGTTACATAATTAATATATTTCCTTAAATATATGATTACTCTAGTATGACAAGGCAGAATAAACCTTAATGACCTGCGTCACTTGGTGCCAAATCTTGAGGCGCACAGCATGACCGGTAGCCGCCCATCCCAGGGCGCCAAGTGCCTTGGAGAAGATCCGAGCCTGGTGAATCAAGTATTGCAGGTTCTTCATGAGACACGAAAAACGGCACGAAAAGGTCATTTCAGAAGAGCAATGCAATTCAACAGATCCTAATGAATCCACCCCAAAAGGAGCTCGATTTGCTCAACTGTTGATCCATTCATTGATCATCATTATTCATTTCAGACACACATGTGGGGAATCCAACCTTGGACTCAGGCGTCGCCGTCAGTCTCTGACAAGCAGCAGGAAGGCCAGTAGAATGAGAATGAAGCTGTTCAGATGCTTTGAAACACAGACCTTGTAGCAGCTTAAACTGTACCTATAAACGCGCGAGAGTTTCTATGAGTTCTACTTGTGTACTTTCATTTATGTTTCTCTTTCTTGTTATTTTTTTGTTCCATTCAGATACCGCAGATACATCTCTCGAAACTGTTTTTTGTCTTGGAGTATGAACTCTAATCCTCTAGATATCCCTAGGCTACACTGGTAGATGACAACTGTTTGGCTAGCAAACATGTTGAGACCCACGTTGTGTATCGTTTTGTCCCTTTCTTTCCATCCCTTTGGGCTTTTCAGCCACGTTTTTTGGCTTCACAATATCAGGTTCAGCGCCGGGCCATCGCAGCGCCCTTCAGCTTGGAGCCCAGCCGTGGAACCCACACATCAAGCGAAGCAAGTCTTGGAACCCGTTGGATGAGTTCCGTTGGACGGAATGGAACCTCCAAAAGACTCGCTTGATCGCTTCAACCTGGTCATGCGATGTCCTCGACCAGGTCGCCCCTGCCCAGCTGATGCGGTGGATGCAGGCGCGATGGGCGCGGCGCGATGGGCGGGGCGCGATGGGCGCGGCGCGACTCTACCAGGTCTTCTAGAAGGATGGCTCTTTTCATGTTGGTTTCTGATTCTTCACATGACAGGGCCATGGTATCGAATGGCGCGAGCGAAGAAGGTCTTCATCTACTCCATCTACTTGTTCTTGGTATATAGTATATAAATATATGGGTGGAATATTGGAATTGGGTGGACACTGGTGGACATCGTGTCCTCCAACAAGGTGCTGCCTTGCTCGTGGGGGCCTTGGCCTTCGGGCCATACCACTGCATTGCATCAGCCGGAGCCCGAGAGACGAGATCATGAGGCATCATGAAACGCACCAAAAAGGCGTGCAGAGATGTGCCAAAGTCATGAAAGCCTTCTAGAATCGTCTACGTCCTTCATCACATGTATAATACTGTATATATAGTAATTACGTAACAAAACAAATACAATTATAAAATAATATACATGGTCTTGTCTTGCATACGAACTTACAAACAGTCTGAAGACTTCCATCCGAAGAAACCGTCGACTCTCTCCTCGACCGCGGAACCGTTTCCGACGTCGTACGTCGTTCTCTCTCTCCGCTGAGTTTCTGGACACGCGCTCCCTGGGGCGGACGGATCGATCCTGCAGGCGCTGAAACGGAAGACAGAGAAACGCCGAGCCACAAGAAACGAGAGCGGAAGCCGCGGGTATGACAGGGGAGAGAGAAGGATGGTCGGAATGATGAGGAGGGTGAAAGGACTTTGAAAAGAAGAACACAAGGGAAAGAAGGATGAGGAAGGCTATAGTGACGTCACTATAGATGGATGGAAGAGGGGAGCAAGAGGCCGAAAGATATCTTTTTCCGGTTGGGAAAGATTACGAGGTACTTGAGACGCCTGAATAACGTCACGAATGGGCCGGTGCCTTAAGCGATGGACTTTCGGTCGCCTTTTCACTTCTGAAGAGTCAGTGACTGACATGTTTGGTTTCATGTGCCAGTCAGAAGATGTCACTTCAGGCCCTGGCACAAGATTGGAGAACAAACTTTTTTCGGCATGGCGGCGGGCTTAGGGGGTGCTTTTCCGACCTGTTTCAAAACATTCTTTCCTTTTTGCGCACCAATAGAACGAGCGGCTCGACTTTTGTCACAGCTACTACCGGCTTGGCAGAAACAGCAGCTCCTCCGGGCTCGTCCAGGTCCCCCAAGCCTTGAGTGGCACCTTCAGACCCACACGTCCAGGCCGTCGAACCCCCCTTCCACACATCAGGGCGTCCAGTACTATTAACCACCATCACCATCCCCCTAAGGCCTTCGCAGCCGTTGGGGGACTCCCTACTCGCCGCTGGTCGGTCACTTGCTCAGGAGATTGATGAAGGTGGCTTCAGCCTCTTCGAGGTACGGAGACGCGCCCGTCGACCGTTCAGAACGCGCGCAGGTCGCAAAGTCGAGAGAAGAGAGAGGATGATCGAGAGTGATGATGTGCCATGTGTTTGAACTTCGAGAGGTTTGGGGGGTTTCCAGTTTGACCACATGCTTCATTTGGTTTTGACGGATCCGTTTTGGGGGTCCGCAACTCCCCGTGTCGTTGTTCGATTGGCCAGGCATGTGGCCCTGAGAGTTGGAAGGCCATGGCACACAGACCATGGCACGAATGAGTGGATGAGGATTCATGATCACAGATTCTCAGATTCATATGGAGGAGTGAAATATTAGTGAAATCATCATTTTAAGTCAAACTGTTTTTTTTCATGTTGTTCTTTTGGCGGAGAACTGGAACAGTGGCTATATGGATATGCGAATAGTGGCTGAAGTTTTGAGAGGCACGGTGTGAGAAGTTTCGTGCGACTCTCAGGCAGAAAAGAAATCCGAGCATAAATGTATGGTTTGCTCACCTCCAAGGCAGAATCACACCAACCTTCAGCCCACCTTTCTGTGGTTTCTGCCTCAGTATTCCCTGTGATTCAGATTTGCATGCCGAGCTTTTTGGCTGCTGACTTCTTCAGGCTCTCAGATCGCACAAGTGGATAGCCCTGATGAGGCCCCCTTCTGGGTGTCTTCTGGTAGGGCAATGCTAGCACTTCTAGCATGCTTTTCTATGATGCTCTCACAGCCCCACGAGCTGCATCAAGCTGGGTTCTAGATGCCGCAGGTTGCCTACTGCAGGTGCCGACTACGTTTGGGCACTTGGACTGCCGGGAGGGTTGTTGCGTGCGGACTGGGGTCATCGTAAGGCTCAGACATCCTGGCCAAGAACCCCAACCTGGGGGTCTACGTGGAAGTTGAGGTGGAACTCCGACAAACATGAAGATTCACGGAATCATGGTTGACGTTACCAGGGTTCCCATAGATGTTACTATCGGGTTACCTTGCAGGTGTATTTTTTGCAGATTCCTGTCAGTTTGTGAACTTGCTATGCATCTACTATGAGTCTATACAGACAGAGTCTATGGTGTTTTTGCCATGCAAGCCACTATTTGCTGAAGTTGCTTGGGCTTCGTGCGCCCGAATGAGGGAACCGCGGTCACGCGACCGCAGTCGCGTTAAGCTTTGGCAGGTCCGCGCCAACGCTGATAATTTGAGTTTGGCGGTGGTGGACTTTGAAAACGGCGGTCGAAGCAGTGAAGATCTTAGTTCCCCAACGATCGTGATCTTCACGTTTACGAACTGGTCCAAGAGATGAATTGACGCGAAGTCGGATGAATTGACGTATGTTTCTTTGAGGTCCATATCTAGATAGATCAACCCATCCTTTTCTCAGCTCATTTTCCAAGATAATACGATATGTGTTGTTTGCTTCAATTCGCTGTTATGCTTTTTCGGCCTTTCAACCCTGGCGGTCTTTCCAGGCGTGACCTTCAGTCCAGAGACTGGGGCTGTGCTGCGTCGCGGCCCCGACCCGACCGCCACCCGGTCGATGCGCGGCGCGACGTCGCGACGGCCCGAGGCGAGCGCAAAGTGGGAGAAAGTCCTCGAGCCATCGAGGGAACGTGCCGATCCGCGAGAAGGGCGTCAGAAAGCGAGGAAGCGAGAGAAGTCGCGAGAAGCGTCGCGAGACGCGAGATCGGAGAGGGGGACGACACGAAAGTGGAGGGACGAGCGGGAGATGGGTAGGGGACCCAAATGGAGAAATCAGGGTATTGGAGCTTTAGGAAACGTTTGGAAGGAGTGAAGGTTTGAGCCACTCAGGTTGGCAGGTCTCGGTTCAAGGAAAGAGTGCAACAAATAAAGCTCCATTGTTACAGTTGCCATGTTCAAGTTTTAAGTTATGACATTGTTCGGCGGATGCAAGTTGTGAAGAGCAGTCTGGAATGGCTGAGAGGGAATATCATGAATATCCTAACTGAATGGCTGAGCAGCACTGACCTTGGGTGATTTAGCCACAATGTATAGGCCTGAAAGCTATCAGCCGAGAATTCTTTGAGAGAACAGTGGACGATCAACTGAAAGATCTGAAACACTCCCCCATGGCGAAACCTCGCGTTGTGTCGGAGCTGCTTTGGGACGGATTGCTATGGCTCGTCATGGCTGGCCACGTGTTCCTGAGCCCCTTCACCAAGGTGGAGGAAAGCTTTAACCTACAGGCATGCCATGACAGCTTGCTGCATGGACGAAACATTCAGCAGTGGGATCATTTACAATTCCCTGGCGCAGTCCCCCGCAGCTTCCTGGGTGCTTTGGTCGCCTCGTGGATCGCCTTTCCCATCTCGGTGGGCCTCAGCAATCCAGCTCTACTCCGAGTGGTGCGACTGGTCGTGGGAAGCCTCTCGGTCCTGGCTCACGCACGTTTCCGTGCGGTGCTCACGGCTGAATGGGGAGTGACGGTGGGTCGTGTGTTTGCCTTGTTGACCATCACACAATTCCACTTGCCCTTCTACATGAGTCGCACCTTGCCGGATGTCTTTGCACTTCAGATTGCCACACTTGCACATGCCGAGTTTGTCAAAGGGACAGAAAGATCCGCATACACATGCTTAGTTCTATTGAGCTTGGCAGCTGCGATCTTTCGATGTGACTTGCTAGTGTTGATAGCTCCCGTCGGCCTGTTACTCCTTTGGCAAAGACGAGTGCAGTTTCTGAAAGCTGCAGTTGTGACAGCGTTGGCAGCTTTGGCCGGTGCACTTTTGTCGATTTCCGTGGACTCCGTACTATGGCAGCGTTGGCTTTGGCCAGAGTTCGAAGTGCTTTGGTTCAATACGGCGGAGAACAAGTCGTCAGAATGGGGGACTGAGCCATTCTTGTGGTACTTCTATTCTGCTTTACCAAGAGCACTCTTGGGCAGTTTTCCCTTGGCGGCTCTGGCAGTGCTTGTTGAGCCAAGGGCCCGCATGCTTGTTTGGGTGGCAGGGGCATTTATTTTGCTCTATTCTTTCTTGCCGCACAAAGAGCTACGCTTTATTTTCCCCGCACTCCCATTATTGAACGCAGCAGCAGCTTCGACAGCTGCAAGGGTCTGTCGGTTCAAATGGCTCAAGCCTCTTTGGCAGTTGGCCATTGCTGGCCTCTGCAGCGGGAGTTTCCTTGGGACCTGTGTCATGAGTTGGGCATCGTTTGGCAACTACCCTGGAGGTGTTGCAATGGCAGGTCTTCATTCCATCGAGAAAGCCTCAGCACCACTGTCCATTCACATTGGAAACTTGGCTGCCATCTCTGGTGTCTCTCGCTTTCTAGAAGAGCGACCAAACTGGCAGTACTCCAAGGAGGAAGGTTTGTCAGTAGAGGCATTGAGCAATGCAGGCTTCGACCGCTTAATCTCAGAATATCCTGAGGTGCCAGGTTATCACTGTATCGCACAGGTCGACGGCTTTGAGCGGTTGCTCCTCTCCAAAGCCTGGCCTCCCATTACTGCCAAGAGGCGTCCACAGATCTTTGTGCTGGCGAAGTCCGACGGCACAACCATCAAATGTGATGAGCACTTTCAAAGATGGAGTGCCGCAACTCATCCAGAATACCAGACATTGCAGCTCCTGTCGGCGTGACAACGGTTTGCAACCAGACGAGGCCGCGAAAAGAAACAGAGTCTCGGCGCGCCGAGAACGCCAGTGCCCACAGTGCGGTCAGTCGGTGCCGGTCACCGCAACAACCATGGAAAACAACTTATTCTTAACTTCTCAGAGCGAACGAGTACCCAACCCCAGCACACTCCAAAGAAAGATTGTTCCAACCCCAGCACACACTTCTCAGAGCTAGAGAAAGAGTGTCCCCCAAAGAAAAGAACGACGCATCGAAGTACCCCATGCCTTGCCACACTCCTCCATGCCTTGCCTGCAGTATTGTGTGTCTACATGTTGCATGGCTATTGTATTTAGGGTGTGTATAAAAATAGGAAGACCTCACCGAGACCTCCCAAAGACCCCTTGAAAAAGGAAGATAGACCCAAACATGCCCTAAACCCATTGGTTGAGTGTAACCCTATATAAAAATACCTTCCTTCAGTCCAGTTCCACATGTTCGATGGCACGAAGCAGATCAGCGATGGAACCCGATTCACCGGATGGGGGGGGGCCGGCTTATGGAGCGATTTCGCAGGTACATCCACCTGCTTCCACCAGCGCCTCCGGGTCGTCGTTTCGAGGCCCACGGCTCGACGGGTTTGGGATGGTTTGGGGGGGGGGTAGCGGTGGATGTGTGGTGTTTGATGGTTCTCTGACACGTGACACATATCAAGAGTGAGCATGAACCAAATGCTGACAAAGTATAACAAAGCAGATAATAAAGCAGATCTATACAACATTCATCACATTGGACGGAACGTTATTTTGAGGCAAGTCGCCCTATCTGGGAAGACTCTTGCACATCTCATTTCAAGGCTTCCCAACATAAGGATTGTGGTTTCTGGATTGTGTCCTCTTGAAATTCAGCATTGTCGTATCTGCCAGGGCGCAATGGGTTTATACCTACAAGGCTTGGTCAAGACTGAACTCTGTGATGCTCTTTTGCCGCACCATATTTTTTGAAGCTTCACCAGGTGGCCAGCTGGCTTTCTTTCGTCAATGGAGAAGCGGAAGTGGAACTGAAGAGGCACCGAAAAGCCCCGCCCCCGCCCCTGCCGCGCCGTACTCGTAACCGTGCGGATCCGTGCGAATTCCGTGCCTGCCGCGGTGGAGGCGAGCGGTGACAGCGCCAAATGGGTGAGCAGCTGAGGAAATCGGAATCACAAGTTCAACAGCAACAGCTGAGGGATGACCTCAGGGTGGGTATCTTTTGAATCAGGTGTCAGTGAATGTGAATGTCTTTTTGATACCACCGGCTTGCCATCAGGAAACCACCGGCTTTTGCACCGACTTGAGGTGGGGAGCCGAACCGAGCCGAACGGAGCCGGAGCCGAAACCGCACGAACCGCGCAGGTGGGCGCAGGGCCCGAGGCTCTCGTTATGCAGGAGACCCCAGCTGTCCACACCGAGCTGTGAGTTTGGTTGAAGCAGAGCGCAGATTTAGACATGGCATCTTCACATGGCATCTTCACATGGCATCTTCATTTCTGAACGGAATTGGTGTATTCCGGTTCTTCGGGTCGTCTTCACCTGTCTTCTTCGTCGCCTCTCAGGTTTGGCTTTCCGGGACACGGGAGCCTATCGCGCTCTCATCACCCAGGTGGGACCGACCCGTCGGACTGACTGGGTCGATTTGACTGACTGGCCCAAGCAATGGTCTTGATATGTCTTGATGTCTTCAGGTTTTGGGTGGTAAACATGAGTAAACATGTCTTGGGGTTCAAGTTCAAGATCCAAGATTTCGTTTCGGAGGTTCATGCATGCCAATGTCTACAGGTGAACAACACTCCGCCCTTGCAGCCCCTGCCCTCTGTGGATGCCTACAAGGATTTATCACTTTTTGTTTCAGTCCGTATATGCATTGCATACGGCATCGATCGATGCATCCGTTCTTGTTTGATCCGTTTTCAGCTGTTTTCCAACCCCGGCACCGTAGAACGGCACCGTAGACGGTAGTTCCTTGAGGAGTCCAAATGGAGCCTTCTCTACGGGGACGACGATCATCCCTTGGCGATCTAAAGCCAAGCGGGCAGCTCAACGGATCCACGGCGATCGAGGCGATCGGCACCTGCCCTGACTGCTTTCGCCCAGGAAAGTCTAATTCTGAATTCAGCAATGACCTGACTTTTTACCATGCAAGTGGTGCTCTCAGCGTGCCTCTTTTCTCCGCAGTGTCCGGTGGAGAAAGAGCCTCATGTCGAAACGTAGCATCTCATTTAGCGAGGGCCAATGCTTCTTCGCAGTTGCATCTTGCGATGACCTCAGATGACCCCGCTTGGTGCGGCAAACTTGGTACGGCACCGGGGCATTTGCCAAGGCCGAGATCTGATGATTTGCACCAAGGCCAACTTCGGTCCACATGTCTCCCACCGATATGGGTGTGTAACTTTAGTACGGCTCGCGAAGACACCCTGAAAGATCCTGAAAGAAGGGAAATAGACCAAACCCCATTGTTTGGGGGTCCCCCTATAAAAAACACACCCATATCCATCGATCCAAAACCCTTTTGGTTCTCGTCGTTCTTCCGATTTGACTCGCCAGACTCCAGGTGGTCAGTGTGTCCTTCCAGCTCCTCGGTGGGCTTTCTCTCCACGGGGAGATAGAGGGTCACTGGATTGCCAGACTCCAATGTCGGAAACCATGGTGACAGCAAGTGTCTCGACCTGCCCTGTTTCTGACAGATTCACTTCCGTGCCAGAAACTGAACCACTCCTGTCATTAGGAAAAAATTACACGCATATAGAAGTTAAATGAGCCTAAGAGAGGGCTTTTCACGACTTCAAGTTTGTCAGAAACCGCGAGCTGCTTAAATTGAAATGAGCAGTGCATTTCAGAAATTCGGACATGCACGACCTCATGTTGAATGTCTTTCGCCAATGACAGTGCTCCTTGTCCAAGTGGACATTAATTGTGGCACTGCAGGAGTAGAGTCCTATTCAGAAGGTATCCAATGATCACCTCAACGCGGAACCCGCTTTTATGATCCTTCCAATGCCTCTGAAACGTGACGAACATCCCGGTCCTCGCCCCGTCGGGTGCCTTCTGAATGATCCGCAACGTGACGCCCGCGAAGACTACGCCCAAACATGATCCGCGTGCCTGGTGAAGTGCCTCAGACGTCGCAGTTGAATTCGTCGGACTATCCGCACGATGCCTAACTCTGTTTCCAGATGGAAACAGGACCAACGCGAGTGTTTAGAGTTGGTCATGATGTTTGATGGCGCGGCAGGTGGCTTCAAAATGCAAACATAGACATGTGAACAGTTCCCTGCAAGGGTTTGCAAGCACAAGAGCTATTAGTATTTTCAGGTGGGCTTACTAGGTATTTGGGATCCTACACCATGTGCAGCATGATAGACCCTAAGCCATTTGCATCCAGTTGCTACAAACTGCTGTTGGGTTTCAAGAACCTTAATTATTCAAAGCGCAGACTTCCGCAACTGCACCCATGAAGGGACTGCAACTTGTTTTTGTGAATCCTTCCGCCGGGCCTTCATGGCGAAAAGGTCGAAGGCAGGGCCTCATGCTTCCTAACTAAGCTTGCTGACTGAGAAACTACAGGTGTCCAGTAGCTGGGGTAGAAGCAAGAGTAGTTGGGGATTTCCTACAGATGTCCACATACTACAGTTACTCAACTACAGGCTCCGGACGAGACTAATTGTTTTCGTGTCACGATGTATTGCGAGGCCGGGCCTTTATACATCGTCTATTGCTCAGAGGTTAGTTAGGAGATGTTTGGAGCATACGTCACCGGGAGTAGCAGACGAGAGGGTCGATGCTGGCAGCACATGCAGCACATGGCACATGGCACATCAGCAGTGGTCTGATGGACCCGAGCCAGTTCGTGGAAGATTTGATCTGCTTTCGTCACCATCGCTTGATCGGAAAACCATGCTAGGTTGAACACCTGGAGGAGGGCCTAGGTGAATGGTGTCGTTGGAGCCTGAACTTCATCCTGTTGCTTCTACCAATTGTATATGAAGAGTTCTGAAGAGTCCTTTCATTCGCGGGTTTCAACATGTTTCAACTATTCTTCTGACCTGTTTGGACTTTGCGTGTTGTTCCCCACCAGAGTTCTGCTTGCAAAGGCCTCGAGTACAAGCACATGGCCTCGTTCGTCTCACACTTGGTGAGAGCTGTGAGATGAAACAGTCAGTTTGACACACCAAGCTGAACAGGAAGCAGATCGCCCTATGTTTTGACCTAACCCTAGATGAGTGGCAGGTTGGATCATGTTGGCTTGCATCCTCTAAGGGTTCGGTATGGTTGCGGCAACGGTTGCATGATGTGTGAAATAGCACTCCACTCCCTCCTCCTGAAATCAAACCGGTTCCCAAAATTGTACATATAGGATAGGATCATATAATATAAGGTCTTGCATGCTTGCAGGACATTCCCTTTGCCATCACTTGTTCTTGAGAAGGGATTGCCTGTTCCTTCCAGTGAAGCTCATGGAAACGACGCCAATTTCTCCGCAGCCGTTCTCGATCTGCGGCCGCAAAAGCCTGGCCAGCTTGTACTAGACTCAGAATATTTGGCGTGCCGCCTGTGCGATTTCCCTGATGTTCGCCGCACAAGTTGATTGGCGCAAGACGATGTCATGAGTCATGACGTTGCATATAGAGATTATTAATCATGATTTAGATAGTATATCTCGAAGACTGTTCACTTCGCTGTGGTTTGCTGTTAAGATTGCGGCACGCCAAAGTCCGTCTTCAATTCTTGCCCTCCTGCGACGAAAAATCAAAAACCATAAAAATCACAAATCTCGAAAAAACACAAAAATTGGGAAGGGAATGTGCCAGAGAAGCTTGGATGCAGCTGGGAGTCGGGTGGATTTTTTCTCTTGACCGACCAGTGTCACAGTTCCATCTCCATTGTCACAAGAGCAAACAGCATGTATGCAAGAATATACCAGTCTGTAGTCAGCCTAAACACTTGTACGTCTATAAGTCATCCAAAGCAGCCTGGCGATGGTTTGATGCTTCAACTTCTCTCTCTTTCCTCTGCTTTGGTTTTCAATTTATTGGAAGGAAAAACACTCAACGCCGCGCTCCACCCTCCCCCTCCCCAAAAAGGAACTATAGGTTAGTCTATAGGTTATAGTATAGTTCAGTTCGATAGTTCTCCGAAGTTAGTTCTCCGACCTATTTCAGTCACTTCCTGAGGATAAACCGGACGGCTCCGGAGATGCGGCGTTGCCTTGAAGGTCGTCCCAAAGAGCGGAGCCGTTCGCCGCCGGAGAAGCGCGAGGCGCGGCGTCGGTGGCGGGGTGGAAGAGGTGGAGATGAGTTGAGATGGAATATAGCTAGCTGTTAGTTGGCGGAAGATTCGTGGCAGAAAGTAAGCATTTCTTCGATTTTGGATGGGATGGAAGGCTTGAAAGTCAAGAGAAAGAGAGAGAGAGAGAGGGCAAGGGTCCCAGCCACTTGGCCCTCCGTGTGAGATAAATGACAGTGTTCGACTTGATCCTGCAGGTATGTTCCGGTGGAAACAATGAGAGTCACAAGCTCAGCTGCAATCTTCACTGGTCTTGGCATGCCGAACGGAACCTTGAACCTTGAACCTCAGGTGATTTGAGATGTGCAGAACCCGAGCTTCATGTGCTCTATGCCGCTTGCCGACTCATACCAAATGATGTTGGCCATACCAGCACGTGGATTAACATCCAACGCCATGCCGTCAGCTGACGGTCTCTGAGGCTTCACCACTTGATCAACGCATCCCACAGATCAATATCCAGGGTGCCGCTCGGTGGAGCAAAAAGGAAGAGACCGGTGGAGCACTGACGACTTGAGACGGAAAGGATCGCGTTCGCACCTCGGGTTTCGGCTCGCGACACGGTGTCGCCTGACGGTCCAAGGAGGTGGACCTGTTGCAAGAGTCGCTCAGGAAGGCCAATTGTCACATGTCCAGCGCTTAGAGCTGGGAGCATCATGGAACCAAGATGGAACCCATTTCTTGGTCAATCCGGATGTAGAAGCCTTTGCTCACGTTTAAAAAACAGATAAAAATAGGTCTGAGTGGATGGTTAGGATTTGTTTGCTCTTGTGATCCGGCTGCCGCGCCAGGAACATTTCTGTGGGCGCTGCGACGACGAAAAGATTCGCACAACTTCTCACGCTCGCGCAGTCAGCTGGAGGCATTATCCTCCACTTATCAGTACACGTGGAGGGCTCAGCTTTTAACAACGGCCCTTTTCGGTGCGATGAAAAAGGTGCGGCCTACAAACTATCGGGGAGCCATCAAGTATCAGAGTTTCATGTGGCATTTCCATCCAACTTGCAGATCTTCAACCATTTATGCGCCTATGTGACCTATGTTCATTCCAATAAGGTGGTGAATGCGGAGACGAACGTGGGCATTGTTTTCGAGAATGATTTTGGAGGTGCACACATCCTCTATCGTCAAGAGTTGGAGGAACTCTTGGGCGGGCAGCGGCCTGGCAAAAACGGTCTCAAGAATCTCAAGATGATATTCAGATTAAATATGATCCTCTATAATATCCCTATACAGTGTATCTTTGCATACCTATATTTATATCGCTTGCTGGACAAGGATTATGCTCTATTTTCGGTTGACTGCCATGGCGGGTTGCACCAAGGCAGTTGGAGGGCCTATCCTTCGTGTTTATCAATGGATGCTCCTCCGCCTCCCGGCGGAGTAGGGCGAAGACATGCAGTCGAACAGTTCGATCGTGTCTCTCCCCCGCGGTGGTTGACCTCAGGAAAGCTTTGCAGCACTTCTAGTAGAAGCCGGATGCAGCTTGGTCATTGCCACACGAGGCTTGGTCATTGACAAGCGTTTCTTTTTCCCGCAAGACATGTTGTGGTCTGCTTGCCTTTAGCACTTCAAGCCTTACGAAGAGGCAGCGAAGAGGATTGGGAGAAGCCATGACATGAAGCAAACCATCACCTCTATGGTTGTTCCATGCTTTTCCCAACAGCCCCGTTGGTCGCTTTTCGTCCTTGGTGGAAAGCAGAGCCAGCTCGCTCCCACAGGCAAAGTCTATGATGTTGCTGCTGGAGCCCAAGGAGGTTCTACCTTGATGTGGGTATATGTAGGTGTGTATTTGGGGCACAGAGTGGCACAAAGACCAGAGCCTTTTGAACGTGTCCTTTCTCAGTTTCTCTCCGACAGTGACAGTTTTTGCGAAGAAAGCTGCTGTCTCCGAGGCCACAGCTTTCACCCAACAGCCACTTGACATCACTGACAGCACATGAATTTGCGATCTTTTCAGAGTTGCTTCATGCCAATCTCCGAGCCCAACAGCGAAAGGGCCAACGAAGCCCAAGGACGCAGACCTCGACGAGTTCTTCACATCCAAAACACAAACCCGCCCCGTAGAAGCGATGCCGTTCCAAAACAGGTCTTCCCGTTCCAGTTCCTTGAGGTAAGAGAAAGGTAAAGCTTAAGCTATAAAGCCCATCAAGTTCTGCCTCTTGACTCGCTTCAATGTGAGGTTCTACTATGCCCTTGGATCGCAAGTTTCGGTCCGTTCAGCCTTTGAACGAGCTCAGCAAGTTCTGCGGGTGGACCCCGATCCCAAGGCGTGCGCAGGGGCACCGACACGGGGGTGCATGGCAGCATGGCAGAATTGGGTTACGCTTAGGATCGCTTAGGTAACTGTTGGGTAACCCTGGATCTAAGCCTATAATAGTACAGTAAGTTACGTAGTATAGTTTACTTGAACAGTGAAGTAATCCCAACAAATACCTTTGAAACCCATTCAGATCCTTTGAATACGTAGTTCGCCGCACCCCTGGAACCGAAATGTCGCCGGGCCATCACCACCGGGTCAAGCCATCGAAAGATTGGACCGCGACGAAAGGTTTTGAGTTTTGGGAGTTCATTTATTGGACATGCCTAAGAATGTCTGCAAGTCTGCGAGAATCAGGACGTCCGGCACATGCCAGCGAGCTTCAGCCACTGAAGACTTAGATAGAAGCCACATGAAGCCACTGATTCGAAGACATGACTCATTCTTTGGATTCTTTGGAGGTTTTGATTTGAAACCTCACCCGATTTGAAACGCAGATGTTGGATTTGATGTCTCTTGGCAGGTGAAAGCTAGTGCAGCTACTTGGACTTGAAAGATGGGACCATGATTCGCCGTTCAGTCATCGCAGTGCTTGACAGGTTGAGTCACAGCTTTTAAGACCATTCTGCTTGACCCCAAAAGGGTCGGACGCTGGGAAAAGGATATGAGGCACCATCGACATCAGAGCCTTTCTCGGGTCAGTTTTGCATCGGTCAGAGCCTAATAAGATGAGCTCATTCCAAGATGTGGCCCCGGAGATTGCCCTGTCCCTGTCATCTAACAAATCATGGAAGCCTTGCCAGATCTTGGGGAAATGATCGGAAGCCTTGCCAGATCCAGCCAAGGACATGTTTGTCCTTTTCGGGCAGCATGCTGCTCGCTCCCATACACTCCCTCGTCGACCAATAGATAACTCAATGGCAGATGGCGCCTCGTCCGCACATTGGTATTCCTTTTTGTCAGGACCATGAACAAAGAATGGTCATACAGTACGGCATTGGCATATTTAAACATTCTGTAGAGCTTGGTAACCGAATCGCTTTGTTTGACATCAATTTGATGAGAGGTCAGAAGATGAATTCTGGCCTGCAAATTGACAGCAACTTTGGCTCGTCAGTTGCATGGCAAGATCGTCAGTCATTCAGGATGTCTTTTGCTGATCACGGAAACTAACCAGCCCCTTGAAACGGATGGGTTTTGATGGTAGTCAGAATTGAGTGGAATGAATTGGGTTTTGAGATTCCTAGAGTCCTAGATATATGTATTTAATGTATTTTCTTATGCGAAAAGATGCAAACAAATAGGAACACATGAAGAAATCCATTCCAAGACATGTGCACATAAATCGGTAATTCAGCCTGAGTCAAGGTTACATAAATCGGTATTTCAACGATATATATATATAATATTTATAGATCAAATAGTACAATGTAAACTTGTCCGTTGATAGGCCTCCGCTCATGCGGAGACCGCGGGTGATAGATGAAGCCCTTCTATGAATTCTTCCAGTACATAGGCACCACCCATGTGGAGACCGAGGGTGGTTGTTTAAAGATGAAGCCCTTCTATTCATTCTTCCAATACATAGGCCCCACCCATGCGGAGACCGCGGTTGGTTGTTTAACGATGAAACCTGCGGAGACCGCGGGTGGTTGCTTTTAAAACGGAGCTCCTACTCCTGGTCCGTTCTCCTCCTTTTCCCTCTCTTTCTTCCTATGAGTCTCCTTCTCCTTGTCCTTCTCGTTCGCCTTTCCTGTTCCCTTCTCCCTCTCCTGTCCCTGCCTTTCTCCTTCTCCTGCTCCTCCTCCTCCTCCACTTCCTTGTCCTCCTATCAGTATCATGTTTCCCTTTCCCTGTTCCTTGTTCTTTTTATCCTTTTTCGTGTGTTTCTTTTCCTTCTCCCTTCCTTTCTCCCTCTGCCTCTTGTCCCCGTTCTCCTCCTGTTCCGTTGCTCTTTTGCTTATTTTCCATTCCCTCTCCCTCTCCTCGTGCTCCTTCTCCTTTATGTTTCCCTTTCTTGTTTCTCCTTTTTCTCCGCCTTCTCCTTTTCGTTCTTCTCCTCCTCCTGTTCCTTCTCGTTCTTCTTCTTATTATTCTTTTTGCCCTTTGCCTTCTCCTTTTCCTTCTCCTACTTTCCTTCTCCTACTACCCGTATCCTTCGCCTCGTCCTCCTCCTCCTGTTCCTTCTCCTTCTGTTTGTCCTTCTCCTCATTCTTGTTCTTTTTTCTAGTTTTATTTTCCTGCTGCTTCCTTTTCTTTTTCATCATCCTTTTCCTACTCCTTCTTCTCCTTCCTCTCCTTTCTCAATTCTCCTGCTTCTCCGCCTTCTCATAATGCGTTCTCTTCTCCTTCTCTCCCTGCTTCTCCTCCTCCTTCTTCTCCTTTCCATTATCATTCTTCCTTCCCCTCTCCTTCTCCTGTTCCTTCTCCTTTCTCATTTTCCGTTTCCTTTCCTGTGTGGTTGCGCTAGGCAGCCAGGGTGTTTATACTGCCGGGTGGTTGCGTGCAGCTTCTGTGCCAAGACCGAAGGACAGCTTCTGTGTTACATGTAGCACCCATGGGGAAGCCCGGAGGCAGGAACGGTGAAAGAGAGTGCGGAAGCTTTGACACTGGCTTTGATGTGGGCGTCCCAGGATCAAAGCTATGATAATGAAGCTGCTGCCGACATCTAGGCTTCCCTAACTGATGGGTACGCCGGGTCAGGCATCTGGACTCTCATCACGTCACTCACCGCGACGTGAAAGGCAGGACGCGAAGTGCCGGTTCTCTTGCGTTCAACCCATATCGCCGCAGGCGCCAATGTCATGGTGGGGCCCCGGTGCGCTTATTCGACTTCGGACTCGCCGAGCGGTGCGAGGACCAAGCTCACGGAGGACAAGCTCCCAAGCTCCGTGACAAGTCAAGCGCATTACGCCATTGCCATCTTGTATGCTGTCCCCGTCTTTCTTGTCGCGCTTTGGTACTTCAGAGTGTTCACTATAGTTTTCTTTCTGGCTATAGCGGCTACAGGCGTAAAATTGAAGGGTCGAGTCGAGGGTAGCAGTCAGACAGAGGCTGCAAATTGACCTGCGAAAAGCCATTTTGAGGAAGACCGGTACACGGCGTGGGCCATGATAGGCGCCGACAGTGCGGGAAGCTTTTGGAGGAGGTTTTGGATGGAAGCTGGATTCGTCAGATTCGTGTGAACTTGCGTGGAAAAACGAATCACGGCCGGAACATGCATGTTGAAGTGTGGATGAAGATGATTTTGCTGCGCAGGTACTTGCCTTTGCTTTTATTTTGTCACAATGCGAAAACACAACAACTTGTCGAAAGTACGCGTTATAATAGACCCAAAAAGACAACATTGCGCAACATTCAATTACCTTGGTGGTCACTATTTGCATTTGGCATTCATTTTAGTAGGAGGTTTTGGACATTTGGTGAACTGGTGATATTCCAGACAGAGTTGTACGGTTTTAAGGTTTCTTAGCCTGTGCCTGTGACAGTGGGATTTCCATTTCATGGTGTTGACAGAATATATGTGATTTCGTAACAAGTCTCAGCTACAATGGCGATTTTGGCGGAGGTGTGCTCAGAAAGTGCCAAAATTCATTCCAAACGTGTGGTGCGGTGTAAAATTTGCTGAAGACATGAAGATGTCACGTCGCCGCTTTTTGAGGCAGGCACAGTACTTTGTGCGCGCCGGAGGTGTCGAAGTTGATTTTTGTTAGGGTGAGAATTTGATTTTAAAGTTACAAATTTTCGTATTGCTTGAAAATGTTAAATACAGATAGTACGAAATACAGTAACTACATAAATTACAAACAATTCTACAAACATACCGCATACCAAAACCAAAATAACTATGAAAAAATAGACCGCAAAAAAGTATAAAACAAATACGACCCACCAAAAATACGACTTGCGAAACATAATGCACACAAATACAAAATTTGCCGAAACGGGTTGCGAAACCACATATTCCCAATTCTTCGTTTTGCTGACGTGCCTACGAGCGTGCTTGCTGATTTTGCGATGTTGCTGGGAAGCTGTGTTTTCGTGACGATTTTCAGCTGCTAATGGCGATTTTGGTGGTTGTAGGTGTGCCCAGAAAGTGTCGTTGTGGTGCAATGCAAACTTGCTGAAGACATGAAGATGTCACGTCGTTGCTTCTTGTGGCAGGCGCAAGCCCTAAGGAAATTGTACCCCCTGGATATATGAATGGATAGTCAGAGCTAACGCCTCAACTGAGTGTGTAATAGTAAGTAACTCTCAGCTCTTGCGTGGATGACACTGACACGAGACGTCAAGTTCCAAAACCCAAAATGGAAGCGCGTTTCGACTTCCAAAAGCACAGGGCCGCGACTGCGGCGCCCTACCTTCTCCTTCTCTTCCTTCTTCTGATTTTCATTTATTTTCCTTGTCCTCCTCCTTTGCCTTCTCCTTCTCTTCCCCCTTCTTCTCCTCCGGTGTGGGAGGTTTTAGGAGGGAGGTATAAGTTTGCGTTGGTGCGTGGGAGGGTGCATGGGTTTGGTTGTGGTTGTTG
Source organism: Durusdinium trenchii (assembly GCA_963970005.1). Classification (NCBI taxonomy): domain Eukaryota; class Dinophyceae; order Suessiales; family Symbiodiniaceae; genus Durusdinium; species Durusdinium trenchii. Next base: position 244,672 of record CAXAMN010026917.1, read on the forward strand.
TTGTGCTGTTGTAGGTGTTGCTGCGCCGATGTACATGTTCATAAACTGTTGTTGATTCTGTTTGTTTCCGCGCCCGGCTCCGTCCACCGTCCGCTCTAACGCACAGAGCATGTGTAGGCCCATTGACCACATGTTTCACATCCTCATCTTGGGATGACGCGTTGAAACTTCTGGGTTCTCCCTCCAAAAACAATACGGTCACGCAGGCACACCGAGAACAAGTGGCAATGCCTACCAGGTCCTGGCCTTACTACTAGGAGCAAGCACGCTACTAGGGGCTCCTGGCATCGCTCCTACTAGCAAGGACGCGACTAGGGCTCCTCTGCGGGCAAGGACGCTACTAGGGGCTCCTGGGATCGCTGCTAGGAGCAAGGACGCTACTAGGGCTCCTGTAGGAGCAAGGACGCTACTAGGGGGTCCTGGCATCGCTGCTAGGAGCAAGGACGCTGCTAGGGGCTCCTCGCATCGCTACTAGGAGCAAGGACGCTGCTAGGAGCAAGGACGCTACTAGGGGCTCCTGGCACCGCGGGCTCCTGGCATCGCTGCTAGGAGGACGTTACTAGGGGCTCCTGGCATCGCTGCTAGGCAAGGATAGTACTAGGGGCTCCTGGCCTTACTACTAGGAGCAAGGACGCTACTAGGGGCCCCTGGCCTTACTACTAGGAGCAAGGACGCTACTAAAGGCTCCTGGCATCGCTGCTATGCTAGGCTAGGAGCAAGGACGCTACTAGGGGCTCCTGGCATCGCTGCTAGGCTCCTGGATGACAAAGGTGTGATCAACATTACTTGAGAAAGGTTTATGTCAATAGCAGTGGAGCGACAGGCATAGTATATGCGTGTACAGAACAGTACAGCATGACATGCCAATATTTGGCTCAAGACTCCCGTAGATTCAGCGGAAAAGAGGAGCGCGCTACCGCCATCTACAAGGGAAAAGGGTAGTCTACCTACACTTCACATTGGGCAGATTAATAACCCAAAATGAACAGAATAGATTTCCTGAGAGGTCAACCTACCCTGGTGTGAGGCTTTGGGTTTTGACCCACAGCAAAATCCGATTGTCCAAAACAGGAAAGGGAAGAAAACAACACCAATGAAACATATTTTCGCAGCAGTGTCATGTACAAACGATTAACCAACTAATCTGAAAGGTTTCCAAGCCGCAGGAAATCAGTTTGCATGCATTAAATGTCAGGCAGGGTGTTTTGAACACCACCCGGAACAAGCGAAATAGTTCAAGTGCATTGTGGTCACTGACTCGTCGTAACATTGATATGTCAGATTTTTCAATCACAGCTGCTGACCCTCGGGGATTTGACATATTTGCTTTGTTTTGATTCATTTGCTGGTCATCCAAGGTTTGCCTGCCACCCCGTGTCGAAGACTACATCGATAGAAGTTCAGCCTGAGTCCTACTTCAGAAAAAAAACATGTCTTTTAAACATCTCACAAACACATGCCCCTGAGAGTTCACCTGACCTTCATTGGAACAACATGACGTTGCCAGGTCCTATGTGATATATTGAGACACTTTGAATCGAGCAGCTGCAGCTGAGCACCACCTGGACATGTGATGGTCCATGCGATTGGCGATGGTCATGACATGTACACAATTGTACAGATACCACGACGATAAGACTGCATCACATGACAACCCCATATTTCCCCAATGATGGCATGTTGCAAAACATGTGGTTTTTCCACACGCTTGCCCTATCCGGTGCGACGACGTGAGGTAAACCAGCTCGAAGAGCATGCATCCTCTCTGGCCCTGAAGGGATTGGCAAAACTGTGGCTGTTCCTTGGACATGGGAGCAGATGCAATAAGTGACTTGTGACTGTTCGCATATGTTCGACTTCGGTTGAACTGCTCTTCCCAGTGTTCGCATATGTTCGACAACGATTGTGGATTTAGCATGGTACGAGTAGTGTGCAATGGATGCAGAACACGTGTGGAATAACAATATGTTTTGCATCCATCGATGTCGCTGGATGCGACATCGATGGATGCAACCGCACTGTCAGGCCATTGAACTTGCCCACTTTGCTTCTTCACCTGGTCGCCTATTTTCAAGGACGGAAACCATTAATGCCCAAAACCAATTCACTGAAATGCCGATGGTTTTATCAAATTATATATATATATAATGATGCATGCACAAGAAACAAACATCTTCATTCACATCTTTGCTTGAATTCCCTCCAGGAATGTCCTTTATGTACCAATTGATGGCAAACCAGACTTGGCGAATGTGGTTCAAGGCCCCGTGACCCGCCTGCTGATGGGTCCCGGGACCGGAGTCACCGCGAGCTCGCTGCGCATTTTAAGCGCTTTTGCTGCGCTTTTTCCTTTGATCTCTTGAGGAAAAGAGTTTCAAGGTGATTGACAAGTATCTTGACAAGTATATGAAAGTATGCGAATCAATTGGAAAGCGATGTTGAAGTCCTTCTGCAGACTCCAGAAATGACGTGCCTGTTTTCGTCCACACGGACGCCAGGAATTTCTCAAGCTCTTGCATCACGCCGACCACCACTGCTGACGACTACATCAAGAAGTCAGAAAGATGTTCTGTTGGCTCTACAGCAGATGGACCAAACAAGGCCGGCCTTGGGGGGGGCGTGAAATGGACGAGAAAAGGGGAAAAGGGGTGAAGAACCCCGGGGTTTTTCTCCGGGCAGAAAGAGCCGGTTCCGGATCCCGGCGGCCCGAATGAGGAAGATCCCACGAACGAGTTAGGAGACCAAATCTGGCAGAACTCAGACTGGCCAGACGCCTGGCCTTGCTGGCAGGAATAGATACCTTTTGCTTCTTGACGATCGCTCGGGAGCAGTGCGTGCCAGCCCACAAGTACGAAGCCTTCTGAATCTCGACAGAGTACGAAGCCTTGGAATTTCTGGGTGTGTACAATCAGGTAATTACAAACGTGATCAAACGTGTAAAGTATCGGCAAATCAGTGCCTATGAGGCACATCGAAATCACTGTTATTTTTTCATTTTGCTCTCATCATCTCATCTGATCTCATCTGCTTAGTTCAGACAAGAACAGCGGAGTAGGTTGGAGAGATTTGGAGAGTAATTAGGTTGCTTCCTTCATTGCTACAACAAATGCTTTGGTCGACACCGTTGTTCATGGAGCCCAGGAGCAATATGCTGGAGACAGACTCTTGGCTGAACTCAGCTCTTTTGCTCAAAAATTGGGAGTCCCTCCGCTTCTGATCTCAATCGACGATTTCGTTTGGGGTTCCGTGGGTTTTTCCCTTCCGTAAGTGACTCCAAGTCATGCAACATCATGTAGCTATGCCAAGTAACTGCATTTTAGAGAACATGACGCAGATCGTTTGCGTTTGTGACTCAAACAGCATCGTTGACATCACGTAGTTGCGCTTCTTGCATTTCTGTTGCACGGTTTGCTTTGTCAGAAACAGTCCAAGGCAAGGAATTTGAGTTCCTTGGCCGCAGATCCACGGGAATTCCTTAAGTGCTTTCTCGGACACAGACAGACAGCAAGCCGAGTGTCGCCACCCCCCCCCACTGTCATCGTCATCGGACCTGCAAACTAGACACGCCACGACCATCGGGGAAGCACCAACGGTCCCTGCGTTTCGAGGTCTAGTAGTTTGCTCCAGAGAGCAAGTGTACGAGTCCCTGGGACCTTGCAAGTGTGTCAACGTGCCATTGGGAGCATTGACAGATGTGCAGTGGTGGCCTCAGTTCATGGAAAATGGGCGGTCAAATCTGTTTTGACATAATATCTATAGAGTTCTATATATATATATAGATTATATCCAAATAAATCTAACATAATTTATATGATCATATCTATTTGATTCTATGTGTTTTCTGTACATCTTCTTTGGCTCCTTTCGCTCGCGACCAGGTCTGCAGAGCTTTTTCTGAAGCGTATGCATCGCCCTCTTCTGCCCTGTGACCTTGACCCACGGGAGTCCGCCGTCGGGAACTTGATGAAGAACGACCTCGTCCTGCAGAAGTTGGCGGCGCACCCTTTGCTGCGGCAGATTGCGGGCAATCCAGGTGAGGGGCGCGGAAAACCAAACATCACAGATGTTGATCGATCACATGGTAGAATGACTCTGTTTGTGGACACTCGGTCACTTCTGTGGAAGGAAGATAGAAGAGATGTGAAGGCTCCGTTATTTATATAACATGCTAATTACGTACAAAAGTGATTCTGACATGTCATCGATGCGTGATGGCGTTTGTTTCTTCACTCCGACTCACTCCGACTCACTCCACCCCCTCCGACGTCGACTTCTTGTCAGGTCTAGTCAATGCGATGTGTCAACATGTGACGCCAAAGCTTCGGTCGCTCTGGGACTTGTGCTCGCCTCAATGGCGACGGCACGATCAAGTCGTCCGCACGAGGTCGTTTGATTCGGAGACACCGAACTCACACGGAAGTCTCTTTCGACGCATGTCCGAAGATGGGACAGAGTCATTGCAGCTCACGAGAAGGATGTCTATTGATGGGGTTCATACAGAACCGTTGGTGCGAATGATGTCATTTGATGGACCACCGCTAGCGCGGATGATGTCTGTAGATGAAACCCAGGCCACTGAGAACGGTATCGACCAAATCTAGGCGTCAGCACAAGGAGGTTTAGTCAAAAACCACTTGGAACTTGTATATTGACCTCATGGAACAATTTTCTCAGTGCTGTTTGACACAGAGCATCGAAACTTGCTTTTCAATTGCTGACACCTGTATCAATAATTCGAGTACTCTGGTGGCTTTTTGCCGGATTTAACTTGCATATCCGCTGGATGCATCGAAGGTGACAGTGATGACAACACAACCCCCCCAAAGTGATGCTTCTTAGTTCGGTGTTTTTCGATTTGGGTGTCACCAAGCAACTGCGGGCGAGGCATCACGCCCTGAAAACGCCCAGTCAGCGGGAAATTTTCTTTGCACCCGTTTTGGCGAAGGGAGATAGATCTCGATTGGTCCGATGGTCCTCAATTTGAGCGCTTCCCTACGACACCTGCACAGCGCATGTTACGTTCGGAGCCGAACCACTGTGGATTACGTGGTGACCGAACTTTTGTGATTGAGGTGTGAAGTTCTATTCTTGATTATTCACTTGAAAAATGCCATAGGCAGCGAAAGGCGCGACCCTCCCATTCATGTCGCGCTACAGCATTGTACAGTTGGTCACTGGTGAACTCGCAAGTTCCGCCTTGCGTGTGCCATCTCTTGTGCTTGAAAAAAGACACTGGCGATGGGGTGGTGCAACAGCAGGCAACGAGTTGTGCTGTTTGAGGCCGTTGCCTCATGTGCTCGTTGCCTGCAGTGGGTGTCTCGACAGCCCAGGTGCCACCGGAGCAACTGGTCTTTGTGCGTCGGGCTTCCAAGACAGACACCGTCTTCTTTTCTTCAAGAATGGTCGGGAACACACTGAGGATGGCCAGCAGAGGAGGAGGGGTAGGGCGACACTGGATGGATGATAGATGATGATAGGCTCCCATAGGCTCTCATAGGCCATCATAGGCCCCATGACCCCGCTCTCATAGGTCCATGGATGATAGGCAGATGCATCGAGACCGGAGTGCCGTCACTGGGATGCCGCGGTGAGGACGTCACTCAATTGGTGTCCAGCGGGGCGGCACCGAAAGCCAACACGAAGCGTCGACACCTCAAATGGACTGCTGGAGATAGTCGTGGGTGATCAATGGTGAGAAGCCAAGCATTTGCTACTCACTTGATCTCACCTTTTTGGTTGAACCATCCAGAATCCGTATGTTGTTAGGTTTGGAGCAGCTGGTGCCACCTGCTGATTGGCCAGGTAGGGTATTCATATTTGGAGTCCCAGACTGGCCGAAGTAACAGGCCGAACCGGTCACCAGGTGCTCAGTTCGTTCACTCTTGAAGAACCAGGGGGTCCAGAGGCTCCACAGAGGCTGCACAGAGGGGGTCCACTTCTCAGCTCGGTCGAGTTCGACAGGTGGTCCATCCCTGCCTGATTGGCCACTGGCTGAGCTTCCAACAAACCCTCCACAGAGCGAGTCCATAATATGATGTGAACACAACAGCAAGTGAAGCACAAAAATCAGAAAACATATGTATATAGGATTTATTAAATAAGAACATATCAGAAGCATTTGGACAGTGAATTGGAAGACAGCCACGCCTTGGATCGCCTTGGAAGCCACGCCTAGGGACAGAATCTGCCTGCTAGATATGAATGTGTGCCCCTTGGACATCCGAGAGAAACACAGAAACGAGGCTCTCTTTTTTCTCAGACCGGATGGATGCCCAAAGCACCAGTCATCAGCACCGACTAATCAGTCATTTGAGGTTTGACTTTTAACTATAGAATGCATCAGCATATAATCAAGCATCATCCATCATCAGCTCAGTCTGGAGCATCGAGACAGTCTCCTTTTTCGTTGTCTTCCGTCGAGGCCGAGGAGGCCCTGGAGCCCAACGACGTGGCCAAGTTCGATGCCTTCGTTCGGCCCCAGACGGACTCGTTGGCGGAGCGCACGACGGAGCAGAGCCCCAAGCGGGGGGGTCGAACGGAATCGAAGTGGAATCCGAAGGTAACAGGTAACAGTAGTAGTAGTAGTAGTAGTAGTAGTAGTAGTAGTAGTAGTAGTAGTAGGGAACCTTTCGGTTTTTCGGGGGATCGGAGACATGTTTTTCGTTGTAGCAGTTGCTTAGCTTTGTGGCTTCATTATAGCAGAGTAGATATCATTGGATTAAGGGATTTGATCAACTTAATAAAAAGAACAAAGCATGAAACAACTCATCAGCGTAGCAGCATCGGACTTGGATGATGAATTCTTGCTTTACAAACAAAGAAAAAACACATGCATGCATACACAAGTAAGCCACTCGAATCGCGACGTTTCGCTGTTGCTGTTGCGGAGGTCTTTGGAGGGATCTTGGGCAATGTGATTGAGAAGGAAGATGGATCTTATGGAAGCGATGATCGGACCTCTGAGATTCGTCGCTCGGATGCCTGCGATTTTGGTCAAAACGATGACCAGGCAGTAGCGACAGACCGGGGCATCTCAAAACCCGTATACAGAAAGTTCTGGGTCTAAGAATGTATCTATATTATATAGTATCAATGTTACACATGATACTGCAGATTTTGCAGAACTCTTCAAGACACCAACTCTATCTCATGCAGATCTTTTTTGGGGGAGGGTCCTTATCAAAAAATGCGATCTCAAGACTAAGAGATTCCTATCCTTCAGCTTCGTTTGGAGTGATTGCTTCAGGTGCCTCCTTCAAGCACCGCAGGCATTTGGGACCCTGGCAAATGACCACTGACTCCGCGATGCTCTACACCCAGAAGGCCGAACCAACGAACCCGGTCCCGGCTCCGGTCCCTCGCTCTGCGCTCCGTCGGCTCGTCGGTCGGGCAGGTGCTGGAAAGCGCCTGCCCCTTGGCGGAGATCCCCGGGATCGAGTCGCCCGAGTTCGAACGCTCACGACGGCGAGGAGGGGAGAGGATGTGGAGAGACGAGGGAGAGATGGGAGGATGGGGAGTGGAGTGTCGGTGTGTGGAGACGGAGGTGTCAGGATGTGGAGAAATGATATTGGAATGATGATCATGATAAACAAAACATAGATGAACAGCGCCATAAGCTCCCATGTAAAGGTGGTTGCGGAAGTAGCGTGCAAGGATGTGCGACAGCATGTTGTTAGTATGAAGGCTTAGGATAGAGGCTTTTGGCACAGATAGGTTGATCAAGGTTCATGTCAACTGTTTACCATAACACTGTTTGGGATTGATGTTTTGATATGTCCTCGCCCGGTGATATCGGGTGTTCATCATGATGTCAGGACCTGAGGAGGCGTCCGACTCGGTGTGTATGGAGGCCGTGGTTTCACAGCGTGTGCCCATGTGTGCCCAGATTCTTGCAGTGCTGATGAATGTGACATTGCGACACTGACAGTTTTTGGTTTTCTATGATTTGTGCATGTGTTTTGCACGATCAGCTGAATCAAGTCACAAAATCCATCAACACCTCTCCACATCCTCTCAAACACCTCTCAAATCCTGAACATTCGCGTCCCACGGCTCTGAGTTCAGAACTCCACGGCTTCGATGTCTACAGATGTACCACGGCACGGTCGACACGTGGCTCGATCCGCCAGGGATTCCGCTACATGGCTCGACGGGGTCCAAGTGGCAAGTGGGAACCCATCCTACCAGACGTCCCACACTTGGAGTCGAAAAAAAGCAGACGTCCCGGTCGGTCTACGGTTGGGGTGAGTGGGGGTCGGAGTCGGAGATGGGAGATGGGCCGGCTTTTGCCAGATTTTGGGGTCCACAATTGGTCCACACAAAATTTGATGGGTGATGCTGGTAAACAATGTGTGTTTTACTTGTTCAGCGGCCTTCTCTCACAAAATTTGATGTTTTTTCTTTTCATGCCAAGGGCATGAAGGAGCTTCTTCTTGCTGATGCAGATAATGACATTCTGAGCTCGCTCGCGTAAGCAAAAAGCCTTGGTGCCTCAGCGCCTTCCGCGTTCTTTTCCTCCTATGCTTATGCAGTGATCTTGTGTGCATGCACAAGAGAATTGAAAGTTGTTTCTTGAGCGTCATAGACTCATAGTGGGCGGGACATGGGAGCTGACCTGAAGCCAAGGCTCAAGGCTCAAGGCAAGGCTTAGCGGCTTAGCCCGAGATACCAGGCTGCAATCGCTCAAGCCGCTCAAGCAGGTCGCTCAAGATGCTGTGTTTGTCAGTGTGAGCTCGTGTTTGTCAGTGGTTGATTTCATGCAGAGGCTGTGAGGTCGATCTTCCCAATTGTATCTCAGATTCTTGCGGATCCCAAGTCTTGTATTGACTGGCGCTAGAACAAGCAGCAAAGATGCATCTCTTTCATTCTCTTTTGTGCAGATGTGGATGCCCAACCAACTGTGACAACCGATATTATGGCTCAAACTGCGCGGCCTGGACCAGGGCGTTCTGAACCGCCTTCAACGTGACTTGATTCGAATCTAAGGAAAATAACTTTGACATCAAAAGTACCATCAGTATACTGGCAGTCTTTTCTAAAATGTGCGTTACTTTAATCGTCTATTTGCAGTGAAAGGTGCTCACTACTTCGATCCTCTCTCAGATCCAAGGTTCTAAGTCAGTCTCCTGCCTTGCTTGGTGCAGTGTTCAGCTGAATCAAGTCTTTGGTGTGGAGCCAAGTTGGGGATCTGGTCCAGTGAACAGGTTCTGATACACTTCATGAGCATCTCGAGTCCTGAAGTAGGTAGTGCTGTGTAGCTGTGAGGCGAGGCTGAACACTTTCCTGCCTGCACGGTCCCATCTATTCCCTTAGAAGCAGAAACCCGATAGAGTGATGGAGTGATGGTGCAATCACTGCAAACACAAGCTAAAAGAGTGGCTTACCCAAAAATACTCACAGCAAATTTAGTTGCAGCAGTTTGCGGCTTTGGTGAAACATATTCTGGATTGGCATGTACCTCAGTCTTTCCCAAGTAGGCCTTCACTGTGCGCATACTCCAAAGATACAGTGCAGCGCTCGTGCTAACAAGTGGAAGGGAGTGAAGTTCAAGATCAGGTCCGGCACTATCTTCGATTGGGCCGCCCCTGAACACCTTGACTGTGGCAGCATATACGAAAGTAATGCCCTTCCTTCGTCTGGAATTCAGACTGAAGTTTCGCGCTAGATGGAGTGAGAATGAGTGAGAGACCACCATAGTTAGGTCAAGTCACGCTTTTCCAGCTCATGATGGCTCATGATGGCTCCCTCCCGGATTGTTCTATCCCTAGCGGTCCAGGCTGCGTAGATCGACCTCGTCGGTCCTGTGACCTGTGGGTGTTCCGGTGTTTTTTTTTGAAAGCGTGCGTCAACGTATTCTGAAAGCTCAAAAGCTTGCAAGTGCATACTTGAACCATGTTTAAAAACCATTTTAGATGCAAGCAGGCACTTATTGTGTGGAACCTCTAATTCATTCTAATTCATCGATCTCCATCGAAGCAAACCAGTCGCATGCACCCTCATTTGTGTTTCGTTTTCTTCCTTTGTATTCAGTGTTTCATGGGCGCTCACTGCGCAAGGTCTGTGAGGTTCATTGACCCGTGGTGCGGGTCTTTATGCGGGTCTGTGAGGACTCTCGTGAAGGGGTAGGTTTGCCAGAAAGATGAGTAAACATGGTAACATCATTTTTTCACCAAACCATTTTTGTAGAATCTGACAGTTTGGGATTCATTTTGGGTTTGAAATCACCTCAGAATGAGTATGTTGAAGACTCTCACTGTCTTAGCTGGGCTCCCTCTTCCGTCTCTTGCTTTGGTTGGCGGAAGGATGCTCCAAAGAAGGCCAGATGCATCTGCTCCGGACGCCCTCACAGCTGTTACAAAGTCACTGCAGAAGGTGGCTGTTTTCCTGCCCTATCCTAAGCTTTTGCAGCAGAGAAATCGAAGCCTCTAGATATGATGCGTTTGCAAAGCTGGTTTTGAGATGTTTTGAGCACACTTCTGTCTCATTCAGAAGTGAACCAAAGCGCTCCAAAGTGAACCAATTGGTGAGGCAAATGATGGTGCTTAGATGTGCCTTAGAGTCGCTCTTTTCCATTGCAACTGGCAGGTTGCTACTGGTCGCCTTGGTTTGTCCACGTCTTAGTGTTCACCCGTAGCAACCACCATCGATCCCCACGACCTGACGGGCGAGACCTCACGGGCGGTCGATCGCACGACCAAGGCGGGCACATTTTGCTCTTCCACTTGCGATCCGTCCTGGTGCCATTCGTGCCCCGGTATGAAAGACGTACGGCGGAAAGACTTATGGCGGAAAGACGTCGTATGACGACTGGAAGAAGTCGCTTTGTTAGGGGGTCGGTTCGTTTTACTTCTTCAAGATTACGTATGATAGCTGACACAGCAGACAGTTCAATCAAATTCGCTGCACTATGAAGGGCCTTCCCGACAACAAGGTTCTCTGACTTGACTGAGGTTCTCAGCGCGCTAGTGATTTGTGCAGTGGAGCCAACAGCAACTTGACTGGGATGACCAGATGACGGAGAAACCAGTCTCAGACAAGACTCCAGATTCGAGTAAGTTAATCAAAGAGCCATCATGTTCCTAAAATGAGTGTTTCCAAAGCATGAACTTGAAGGTGAATGGCCTTTACAATCTATTTTCAGGAAGAACACCACCATACAGGCTGGGCAGTTCGTTGCAAAAGAAGGCTTTTTTTGACATCCAAGCACTTCAAGGGTTCACTGGCTTCAATTAGAAGCCACCCTGGTGGCATCGCGCATCACGCTGTGACACCTGTTTTTTCACCGGCCTCAGGTGGTTTTGCTGCTGCTGCCATCGAAGGCGGAGAAAGGATGCCTACTTCGGTGAGGAGAGTGAAGATCCTGATCGAGATGCCTTGGAGCCCTTGAGTGGTTCCAGTGCAGCTCGGCTTTCGCTCGAACCGAGGGCCTCGAGGGCGGAAGCGGGCTCGGCTCGCTCCGCTCTTTCTCGTGGTGACGAGGATGGTTTCGAAAGCGTCGAAAAGGAAAGGGGTCTCTACTGTATACTACGGACGATTGAAGGGTGTTTCGAAGGGTCTTACTATACCGACCTTTATGGACGACACCGGCTCCACTGCGCAGCCTGTAGCCGAGGATGAGGATCCTTTGTGTGAAGGTGCTGCACGCTGCGCATCCGTGAGTATAGCGAGCCTTAGCTAAGATCTAAGATAAGGGATATATAGAATTCAGATAAGGGTCATCTTCAGATGATCCCCTGTACATCCCTTTACCATTGTTTTTACAATGTTTTAACAGGCAAATATCAAAGGTTCATCAATCGTTATGGTCGGTGATATTCATGTGCCTGGATTTCGTAGTAAACACGTGCGGGTAGCTGCGCAGCTACCCACATCATCAAAGTCTGAAACAATGGACTGTTCTAGTTCTATTCCCTTCAACCATCATCTAGAACCATGGATGTGATGTTTAAGTTCCTCCCAAAGGCCGTTTTGCCGGCAACAGTCAGTTGGTCATCAAGCCTTTGGTCCATTGGTGTTGATTTTGGTAACCGCGGAGGGGGATCGGTCGACCGAGCAAAACGGTTGAGATCAGTGGTGTCACTGTCCCACAATCTGATTTGAACATTCTTGTTAGACAAGACTCGTGCATACTTGTGCCCTTTTTGCATGGTCTACCATGCTCAACGCCATGGTTTGCTGAACTTATGCTCAGGATTTGTTTGATCCTCTTGGTCTGCACCTCAAGCAGCAGAATATCCTCTTTGCAGTCCTCTTTGCTCCTTCTGCTGCTGCTGCAGTGTTCAAGAACAGGGACTCTATCTTGCAGTAGTCTTCTACAGCAGCAGCTCTGAGGTTGTGACTTTATTGGCTGGCTCATTGTTGGCTGGCGCTTTGCACCTTCGCGAAAGCATCTGGGACCGAGCTTGCTTGGAATTGGATGCTAAACATTTGATGGTCGAAAACCGGAAACCTTTGGCTTCATTTTGCTGCACAACCTCAACTCTTCAGTTGACTATTGCTTCTTTTCTGGCTTCATGGGCACTCTAAACAGCTCTTCAGTCCATGAATTGCATGTACAATGCTTGTACCATCATGCCATAAACATGTTCTTCCAGCATTTTCTGGTTACTCGCTTTCTTTCACCCGAACATTTTCCAAGGTTGGTCCAGCTACTCCTCGGGGGCTGAAAATCTGGTTGCCATGCTGCAGAGCATCACTAGGACCAGTGAGACTTGTGAAACCGTGTGAAACCTAAGACGAAACGGCGAGGGTGAAACGCACTGGTTCAGCAGAGATCCACGTGTTCAGAAAGATGTTGCAAGTTGTGTAGTGGGTGAGGAGACTTTCCTTGCGCTTGCAACTGGGTCAACAGACCGATTCACATCTGAATGGGTTGCTGTTCTGCAGAGAACTTTACATGACACAAAGAACACAGGTTTCGGACTGGGCCAGAGTTTTGAGACTCTTTCGGACTGGGGTCTTCAGGTTCTATTCATATTTGCTTGACAAGGGCCAGGCATTGGTGTCCGCTGTGGTCGAGGAGATCATTTCGGATGTCTCCTCGACACTCGCTGTAAAGAATCCAATAACAATTTTTGAACAAGGGCTGCAACCTAATCATCATCGTCCACTGTTACTGGTATATAATAGGATAGACATGGATAGACCGATAGACTCAATATTGCTGTATAGGTCTTTGATTATCTCAGGTGTGTGGTCTCTTTGGTCATCATCCTTTTGTATGTGATCTTCGGACTTCTAAATCCACTGCCAATTGGTGGGAATGTGAGCAACCTTGTCGCTCATCTGCAATCTGCATAATGCTTTGAAACCTTTATTTTGCGAATCACTTTTGGATATGAGTTCGGTGGACCCCAGCACAGCAGTTGTCGGTGGACCTTGAGGTACGAAGCTATCTCTGGAAGAAGACTCTTGTCTCGCTCTTCTACGGCTTCTCAGTCCGGGCTGCCCGGGCGGAACGGGTGAACCGCTTCACCCGGTTCGGCCGGGTTCAGAACCGCGGGGAAGGAAGGAAGATGGAGATAAAAGCACGTGGGCTTCGGCTGAACCGCGTGGAAACTGAGGTCTCTGCCCTCTTTCTGTTGCTGAACAATGATTTGGACACTCGGTCGCTACAACTTGGCATGTGGAAGCTATAGGTAGGAAATATGAAGAAGGATACCTCTATGGATCATTCTTGCTAATCTTTGCAGATTCTGAGGCAATCTTCTTTGGAATTGTTTCATTCTTCTTCAACTACGTCCCAGAAGTGGGCACAATCATTGCGATCATGATTCCCATGCCCATCATACTTCTTGATGGCCGACTTCCATCGCCTGCCATGACGTAGCTGGGCGAACACACTGAGAAACTAGAGCACGGTGTCTCCTTTTTCGAGAAAGTGGGAAAATGTGAGATGAAACCCAGCCCATTCGAGGTTGTTGAAGGCAACTGTGGGACAGCTCGTGAGTGGCTCAGCATCTTCACGTTCTCTTGCCTCACCCGCTTCGCAGCGTTTTACACCGACGGACTGTCCAAAGAGAGGCCATGAAGATTGTCTTCAACAACATCATTGAGACATCTCTCATCCAGTCAGATGCAGAGATGAAGGTCCATCCTGCCCGGAGACCCGACCGAAAAAATCAAAACGGATCAAAACGGACTGTCGCAGCGAGTACGCATACCGAGCAAATCTTCACACACTTTCCAAGCAGCTGAAAGCTAGCTTTCGCAGGAGTAAAGCAAGAAATACAACACCACAAATACACCGTTCCACAGCATATGTGAGCTTCACTTGCATATTCTTATTTTGGAAACGGCGCAGCTGGCAGCTTCAGCCGTGTCTTTTAGCTTGTTTTATGTTTTTGGACGAAGAAAACGAGGTCTGGGTCCTGCTGGCCATCAATTACTTTGGCTTCATTTGGGGCCCCGTGGGCATGATCATCAGCGTGCCCATCTTGTCGGTTCTGATGCTTGACTATTGCGTGTTTTTCAGGGTAAGAAGTGGACGGGAACGGTTCACTGAGGGGTTATTGCGGCTAAGCCGAAGGCTGAAGGTGGAACCCAATGGTTGACACCTGCATCTTGTTGCCAAGGAAAGGTGCGGCGGTCTCAGCGATTGAGCTTGATGCAGACAAGGACGATGTCACCAAGGCCAGGATTTCTAGATGTCAGACACTTAATCAATTTCAATTTCTTCTGAAAAAGGGGTAGATTGGTCAACACTTGTGAAGATGCTGATGATGCGTCAGAACAAACAACAACCAACAGGCTGTGGTCTCCTGCAGAAGGTAGGCTGTGTTTGGTTTAAACTTGTAGATTGCCCACCGAAAACCCTAGTCGACAGACCATGACCTCGCACTCTTTGCCAAGTTTAGTATAGTTGCTTTGAATTCGAATGGATACTTCGCAAAGACTGGTGTAGGTTGCCCACCCGCAGCCCATTCACATAATTGAAATGCAAATGATGCAAGTTAAGACAACTGTAGGCTGTCAACCTACAGCCAACAGGCTTGATGCATCCTAATGTGTTCTTTGTAGTTTTTCTTTTGTATAATGTGTGTGTATATATATATATGCATTTTTGTACATGTGTACGCGCTTGCTTGTTTTCTTTCTTGGTTGGTTTGGTTTGGTTTGGTTTGGTCGTGTGTTGTTTTGTTTGGTTTGGTTTTGGTTGGTTGCATATGGTTGCTTGGTTGGTTGTTGATGTTCTTTTCCATCTGGGAGGACGCTTGACAAGCACCTCAAACAACTGACCTTATGATTTCTCTTGCATCCCCTTCAATTGAAACCAACTCTGCTCCTGGTAGCACATCATGCCGTTTCTTCATAGATGCAGATGCGATGCAGCCAGGCGTGGGCAGAATCCTTCTTGGCCTGCCTCGAAGGTCGACCTCAAAAAGCTAGAAGCTTTCTTAGCAACCATCGAGGGTCAACAAAGACTCATTCACCAAGTCACGGACGCGTCGCTATGGTTTACATCGATGGTTTGGGATGCGACACATCGCAGAGAGTATCGCAGAGATTTCAAAGTTTGAGTTGGATTTTGGGACCTTCTCAGGAGAGAAATTTGAACAAGCAATTGGATCCTTCAGCCTTCCGCAAAGCATGGAAGAGGCCATTGGTTTGTACATCAATTGAACTTGTGTTTGTGTTTCCGTTTTTTTGATTTATTGTGCTGCTAGCACATGTGGCAACAATCTTGTGCTCTTGTGCAATCGGTACTAGAAGCTGACAGAAGCTGACAGTAGGCCAAGGGTAGACACATGAATAGACAGCCGCCTGAAGAGGAATATAGAAATAGAAATAGACCAAATCTGGCAGTCACCTTGGCAGCCTGGGTCTTGGGATCCACCGTTTGCTTCATGTTGCTTGCTATTTGTCAGGAAAAGCTGCGAAACTTTGGTGAATCCGCCAGTGCAGCATAGAAAAGCAGATTTAAAAAAACCAAGGAGCGCATGCGATGCATTATAATGTATCAGAATCATGCAGCTACAGTGCATTTACAAGCTCCATTGATACATTGGCACGAGCGTGTCAGTGTAGAGCGTGGATCAAAGTTTAGATGCAAAAGGAAGGCAGGCAACTCACCTATTTGCTTACACCTATTGACATTCTGCATTCAACCTGCCAGAAGTACACGCTGTGGTTCGAGTGGCCGGTCTTTGCAGTTCACCAAGGCTCGCTTTTGTTCCATGACAGAAGAAGAGCGGCCGGAATCGCAGGGCAGGCATGGCCACCGCTCGGGTTACGCCTAGATGAGCGACAAGGATCGTGAGCGTGAGGATTTCTATACTGGTGCTACAGGGGTGGTGAAAATTCCCTCATTCCCTACACTCACCGACTGAGCCGACACTCTGAGCAAGTCTGAAACGCAGAAAAACCGAGTCCGCATGGAAACCACATCCTCGGGAGATCCTCGGGGGGCATATATATGTTATTTTTTTGGGGGAATATCTGACTTTTACCTGCCGCCTCCTGCCGCAACCTCCTGTAACCGAGCTGCAGGTGTGGACCTGCTGCAGTGCATCGAGTTCGAAAGCTCGTGTCAGGGGGAATGGATGTTTGGGAGCCGAGGGGAGAGCGCTGATCCGGAGCCGAGCAGAGAGAAGACAGCGCAGCGCGCGATTCGAGCGCTGATCCGATGGCACGGACTGATTTGTAGGGACTGTAGATGATGATCCATAGGGACTGTTGCACCATGTAGACTCTTGATGAATAAATCCCCAGGATTGAAACACCTATGCAACACTTGGAAATTGACTGTGCAAAAATAGAAGTTGTGCTCAGGATATACATAGAAATATGGAACGCAGATGACGGCACATGTTTTCTGGCAGATGATGAGGCAAAGCTTCATCAAAGACGTTCCTTGTGGAGGCCTTAGTCCTCATGGTCCATCAGTCGCGGAAGCCTCCGCCATTTTCAGATCATCCTGAGGCTTGCCCAAGCCAAGACTGAAGGAGATCCAGAGTTCCAGGCCAACAGATCTCATATATATATATATATTTATATGTCTAACATGGTTCAAGAAGACTTGAGCGTCGGCAGCAAGGGTGCATCTGAGTTTGCTTCTCCTAACATGTTAGGCCAAAGCTGTTGTTTGGGTCAGCAGTCTTTTGATTTCAATTGGGACTTCAAAGCGAGTCTCAGTGAGTTTGATTTTGGCAGGTGACTGGTGAAGATGCTTTCCGTAGTGAAAGGGAAATGCTTTTGGTCTGGTACTTGGGAGATCTTGGGAGGTTTGTTGGCGTTAGACCAAGTGCTGTGATTTCGTCCATGCTTTGTCGTCTATTGAGATCTGACAAGTGAGGCCGCAGTAGCTGGCTTGCGAGAAGCTGCAGAGGAGAGTCGTGTTTTTTGTTTTATATTCTAGGTGATGTGAACTCACAAGATGAAGATGACGTTCGAAGGCGTCTTTCTTTACCGTAAACCTTGATTAGCCGAGCCCCTCCAACCAAGGCCGCCATGCGCCGTGCTGAGGCTGCAGAGGTCCTTATTGGGGGATCCAAAAAGGATCAATTGTTGGCTACCAAAAAGGATCAAACGATGAAGTAGGCGATTTGGTGGTAACAATGAGGTGACCTTGTTGTTTGTCATGTCTTCTAAATCAATTTCCTCATGACGTCTTCTTCAGGCTGCTTGCTTCGCGCCAGTGAAGCAGGTGATCGAGGCACGCAGACGCGACCCCCCTCCACCTCATTGGGCCCATACGGACGTAGCGCCACTCGCGCCTTGGACCGCCGTCGGGTCGTTGAAAACGTCGTGCCACAACTGACGGGTCGTCGCGCGACGACCAGTCGTCGACATCACTGGACTCATCTCGAATCGATCCGCATCGCTGCTGTTGTTCTATTCATACCTCTTCATACCCACTGAGCTACTGGCAATGCTGGCAATGGCCTCCACCCTAAGAGCGATGGCCTCCTCCACCCAATAGCAGTTGTTCCATCATGTTCCTACCGGACCTGACCTGACCTTCCGCCATTTCGCCCGAATTCCGCATGACAAGGCCCACTTGAAGGAGTACAAGGAACACATGGCCTCCGAGTTTCGACATGCGCTCCAACGGGAGGTCTCGGAGGACGGATCGGGAGGTCTCGGAGGGGGGGCGCAGGGGGGACCGCTTCTGAAACCACATCGATCTGGTCAAGAAGTAGCTTCTTGCTACTAGTAATGACCTCCAACCTAGTATATAGCTTCTTGCCACTAGTTCTTCTCAGCTGAAGCAAGATTGATGTATACTGAGGTTAACATGAACTGCCATGAAACTGTCCTCAGAAGCTCATGAACTCAGGCCCCGTCTGGGCACACCCAGTCACCTTGGAACCCTGGGAGCCAACCTCATTCTAGCCTCATTCAGCATGCTCTCAACAAACACTCCCACAGACCCGTGACTCACCGCCGCCCCGGGAGCTCCGGTCGAGGCGACCGCGGAGCTGCGCGCCACGGCTCGGGAGCTCCGGCTGCTGTGCCGCTGGGCGAAGAGACCGGCGATGGAATCAGACGGACCCATGTGGGGTTTTGATGAGCAAAACAAGATAAAAGTAGACTCTTGATCAATAAAACCACCCCTTTGAAGAGGATCTTCAATTCAATTGGAGGGGTGTATTGATTATTAAAATATATTAAAATCAAGAGTACATTATTCAAAGTATCCAAACCTTCCTCCTTCCAAACATGAAGGCGTGGACAATGAAGGTTTCCGCATGTGTTGAGAACAACTTTGAAGGAGGTGGGTTGGTTGGTCGGATATCCTTCCATATGAGGATCACGCGGCACTGAAGTACTCACCCTTAATATAAACAAAAATCAAGGAATATCAGCATGAAGGAAACGTTCACTCAATAGCTGTTGAATATGTACCTGGCAGTGTCAATGCTTCACACTCTGTGTCCCACAGCCCTGCCAAGGTTGCTCACCACTTGTGAGCACAGAGCGCAGGGAAGCAGCGGATGTGCTCGCTCTTTAGTTCCATCGCAACACACAAACCTTTGTACAGTAGAGAGAAAAGAACGATAGAAAAATAGATTTGACATTAAAAACAATGCCAATAAAAACAACAAACATCATAAAGGTCTAAGAATCAAGAATTGGACAGAGGAAGGACCTTTTGCCATGTGGGTCTTGGCCTCAGGGTCCCAGAGGACGGAAAGACTTCAGACTCGTCCGATTCGTCGTGGCCTTGGCTCGCGCGAGCGCCAGCGCCCAGGCCCGAAAGAGGCAGTTCTGCAAGACCCGAGCCGAAGGCGAGCGTTTCGATGTGGCATCCTCAATCGCTCGGGTACACGTGAATGGGAAGATGGCCACTGGCCACCCCAAAGGAAAACCCATGTTCCGAATACCATTGAAGACCAAACTTACCACAGGTGGTGTTCACTTCACTTCCATTGATTATTTCAAGGAGTGTATGCAAAAACTCTGGTATGTCCTTGGCATAGGCAGGCGATGTGGCGCAGCTGAGCCGATCCGATTCCTTGCATCAAACCTTGCCCAGTTGGGAACTCAACTGATCATGCAGTGCATCGAATCGGCATATGTTGTCGGTCGCGCGTCCTGAATAGTCGGCACCACCGACCTAAGCCAGCAATTTGGAACTCATGTGACACATGTAGGGGGTGTGTACATAACGCGACTTCGAGACGTAGGTACGGTACACTGCAGTGAGGCCAAGAGATAGAGGTGGGCAGTGAACAAAAGCCAACACACATACGTTGGGTTTGTTCCATTACCTGTAACAGTCGGTCAACAAGAACATCACAAGTTTTGAGATGTCGGCCTGCAACCCAATCATCACCATCACCATCACCATCACCATCACCATCATCATCATCATCATCATCATCATCATCATCATCATCCACTCTTACTGGTAATGGGATAGACCGATTCTGCCGAGAAAGGCGGCTCCTGAGGCCTGCGGTTGGCCAACGAGATTCACGAGGCCAATGAGATTCTGTTGTTTGTTGAAAGACCATTGCTATAATTGGAAAGATAGCCCTTTGGTTTGTTCAAGTTTTTTTTTGGGGGGTCTATACAAGCTCTTTGGTTGCTGCTTTGAGTGAGCCTTCACTGAGGGGCTTTGAATGTTGGAGTGACTGGGTGTCGTTCGAAAGCACTGATGGATGAAAGCACTGCGATGCATTTCGGCTCGAAAAACAGGCCCTTCGGTACCGAATCGAACGTAACCCCATGCTGTGTAGGTGCCGTTTAGATCCGTTTAGACATGGTTTAACCAGCTTTTCCATGCTTAGACATGGAGCACAGACCTAGAAAAAAGGCCACACCACACCAGTTGAGTTGGCAGCACACAAGTTGAGTTGCGTTGGCCATTCTGTTTTTCAAGTGAGATCTCTCCTATAGATTGTCTCCGCCATGCTTTTGCCTTTCTACGTCGGTCACTATTCAATAACTCCAGCTTTGCTGGAGCATTTCATCCCTGCATTTCGCAACATGAGTTATTCAGAGACGAACATCGACGAGGGAGTGCTCCTTCAAGTGAATTCGACCTTACAAAAGGCTGACAATCTTGTACTACACTTGGTCCAACCTGGACCCGGCAGCTGGCAGAATCTGTGCCTCGTGCCCCTCCTCATCGCTCTAAACTTGACCTGCGCCTTTGTGATGCAATGCGTGGCGCGTCACACGCGCATCGTGGCCACCGACCTGCGTGCGCTGAAGCGACCGAAGAGCGAGGACCGCTATTCGGCCTTCACGGCCTTGCTACGGGACCTCTCGGGGGTGCAAAGCGTGATTTTGATCTCCCACGGCTGGCTGGTGAACCCTGCCTATCGATGGATCTCACGAAGTCTGTGCTGTATCACGATTCTACATTGGTTTGCCAGAGAGTGGCTCTATGCCAACTTTCTTTCATCCCTTACGGCCAATCTCACCAACGCGGTGGTGGCTCTTCCAGGTACCAAGGTGCCTTAGAGTAGAGTCCCAATTTAGCATGTATATAAATGATTTGTGTATATTGTATATATTATGTATTATATTGTATTTTGTTGTTATCTCTAGACATGTGATATGTTGAATGCATGTTGATGCTGTCCTTCAGTTGTTTTGTTCATGTTCTGATTTCCAAGTATGTGTTGATATGTTGTTCTTTTCGGCCTTTTACGTCGTTCTTTTGTCGTTGGTTTAACTGGTTTAGGACTTGTTGTGAGACTTGACCAAGCCTTTTATCCATTTATTTAGAGCATCTAGACATCCCAAGCTGATACACTACAGATCCAAGGACTTATCCCTGGTCTATAGTCGATTATTTTCGATGCTGGCATGGCAGATTGCCACCGCTCCCATCTTTCTCATCTTGGCTCCTCGGCGTCGCCTCACCGTCACGACCGTCGCGACGGATGCTTCATCCGCGCCGGATCGCCGCACCGACGCACCGAGGATCCGATGCTTCAAGCGCCTCTCGTCCGAACGACTTGGACCTTCGATCCGACCCGTGCTGCGGTGCGTGGACCCGCGGCGTGGACGGGGCCTGACCGTGGCGGGGCCGGGCTGATCCGGTGCTGAGGTGGTTCTCATCCTCGATCCAAAGCGACCTGGAGCGAGACGGGAGATCAGCGATCAGCAATCCGTTGGAGTTTTTCCTTATTAGTTTGCTTATAATCAGCCAGCTGCTCGTTCCAAGGCTACATCACTAGCTGTATGTTGTCATCATACATTGGAGGAGCACAGGGTGTTGATGGGGTGTTTTGTTGATTGTTTTTTGGGAAAGGCAGTGGTCTAGGCCTTGGAGGCTAGGGATAGGTCCTGGCAGATGGTCAATTTGAGGAGGCGGACAGGCATACTACAAGCTGAAAATGGACGATGAGGCTGATGAAGCGGGAAAGCATGGAATCCATCATTACTTTTGTTTGATGTTTGAATTCAATGTTTTGTTTTTTTACTATAAGACCATACATGAGCTTGAAGTAAGCGTTAGTCGCCTTCAACATGTTCAACTCGCTGTGACATGCAGTTTCTTGTCACCGTCACTACTCATCCTGCCTGGCAGAAGCGCGATATTGACAATCCAGATCAGCGCATCAGTGACTCCGCAGAGCAGACACTTGACTACAAAGTGACACGAACACTTCAGTGCTGCTTGCGCTCCTTTTTGAATGTTCCGTGAATTAATCACCATAAATCACGAAGCAGAACATATACATGTTTCAAGATGTTTCAAGTGCAAAATTATAGATTGGGGTGCATCCTTCATAACCTGAGTGATGATGTTGTGAGATTTTGAGGTTTGCTAACATGCTGTACATTCTCTTCTCCGGGTTCCTATCTGCTGTGTGCCTTGGAATTCATCGTTGGACGTTCTTGACGCTAGCGGTTTTTTGTTTTGAAGCCAAGGTTTGGAATGATTGCATGGGCTGGAGCTTGCCACCCAGAGAAGCGGAAAACGAAAGAGGACTTCTTTAGAAAGAATTGAGACTCACTGCAGTGTGGGAAAAGACACTCTCTTTCTCAAGAATGGCTGTGGGTTGCAAGTTTTTTCCAGTAAAGATATTATGTCATATGTAATTTTAACCCATATGGTTGTACCCATATTATAGTTTAAAGTAAGATCTATTATTATTCAATCTATGATTTGCCTGTAAGCAACAAGAACGCTACTAGGAGCACAGGGCATCGCTACTAGGAGGAAGGACGCTACTAGGGGCTCCTGGCCGTACTACTAGGAACAAGGAACGCTTCATGATTTGCGATTTGCCGATTTTGCTTTGGTCGCCCGATTTTGGCCTCCCGACCCCGTCCGAGGTCATGATTCAGCTGGGAGGCCCCATGCTCGTGGTCACCTGCATTGGTATGGCCTTTCTTCGTTTGCTGCTGTCCATCAGTTGCTTGGAGTCGAAGAGAGAACACAAATTGTCCATCAGTGTTTCTTCTTCTTCTTTTCTTCTTCTTTTTCGTCTTTTTCTTATTTTATTTTTATTCTGCTTCTTTTCTTCTTCTTTCTCTTCTTCTTTTTTCTTCTCCGTGTTTTTGCAAGATTCGATGGTTTCTATTGTTTGCATTTTTTGGCGGGTGATAGGAACTGTCCGAAGACAGAACTGTCCGATGTGACGATGTGTTGACATGTTTGGTGAGGTATGTTTGGGAATGCACTGGTAGATGCGTTCAAGGATATGCTTGAAACAGGCACTGGAGCGCCTTGAGAAGACTGTTTGTTGTTTCAACAAGGGGTGCGTGGTGCTACGTACTGTATGAGAGCCTTGTGCAGGAGCCACCTTTCGATACTCCCTCACGCGCATTCGTTCTGGACTCGGTGGCTATCAGACGTGTAGTTGTGCGACGCTGCACGATGCCATCAGGCGAGAATGCAGAGCCTGTAGCTCTAGCACATGGTGACGAGGCTTCGCCGCTTCGCCAGTCCCTTTCACCGAGACACTGACGGTCGACGGAGTCGACGCCGACTCGCTCTCAGGTGGAGGAGGGTCGCTCTCGAAAGTTCTTTGACTCTCACATCGATGCCCCTCGTCTCGTCTCGACGGTTCGAACGAACGAACGCCGTGTCGACGGTTCCACGACGTGGAACGGCCGTGTCGACGGAATGACGGACCAAGGCCATCCGGTACAATGAGCCTCGTCTCAGCGGTTGTTTGGGTCAGTGTTGAACAGAATTGAGATGTCAAATGTCGGAGGTGATTCATGAATTATGAATTCATTGGATATATGATCACCCTGATTTGAGATGTTATGCTAACATGTGGTTTCATCAGATTGTGATTGGATATGATTTGAGGCACTGGTGAACATGCTATTCACTACGACCTTGGGACTCATCGATTTCTTCCCGATCGTGGCATGGTTGATCTGAAAGAAGCTCGTTCTTTGACCATCGATGGACCGACCCAGTCGATGCGACCGCCCAGGTGATTTTGTGGTTGTATCAATGCCCACAAATCCTGGCAGGTGCCGTGAAACACACGACGTGCTGTTGTTTTTCGCTTAGAGAGAACGCGAACGGCTTCAGAGGATGAACACGCGATTGGCTCCGTGCAGCAAACCAGGAGCCTTGAACTTTGGCGACGCCGTTCGATGCCAAACTGGCTACATGCAAGTGGCCAAGGCGGCCGAATGCTGTCGAGCCCTCCTGTGACCAGATGACACAGCATGACACAGAATGGCTGCATGAGTGGTCATCAAGTGAAGCAGCCACAGGTGATGGACTTCTTTGCCAACTCCTTCTCCAAGCTGAAGCAATTGTCACCTGGTCCAAGACATTTAGCCAATCTAGCCTTCAAAGTGTCCAGTCTTCAAAATGGATCAGCAAAGCATTCTGAGAGTATCGCAGTGTTTCTCTCAGTAAATTGCTTAACCTCAACCGCCATGTGCACTGGCACTTGGAATGAGAAGCACAATGTAGAAAAGAGAGAAAACATACTCTGAGGCAAGCAAATGGAGAGCGGCTTTGGCAGCTTTGGGAAGCGTCTGATGAGGACCCAATTTTTTATACCTGAGCAGATGGACAACCTTGGCTTCCTCGCTTTTTGTTGGCCAAATGCAGAGGCAAATGCACTTCCTCCTTGGACCTCTACCATTGCCTACACTGCCAGTGCAGCTTTGTCAGCGCTGACAGGTGTGTCTTTCTTTCGATGTTTGGACTTGAAAGGAGCATCACAGTTCTGTCAGATATGCTGAGGATGTGACTGAAGCATTCAGCTTTAACTCGTTAGTTGTCTATGCGCCTGGAAATAAGACACCTGTGGCTGGTGCAGCTCGGCAAGATTTTTTTTTGCGGAGAGTCCACATCGACACCACGCATTGCAACATGACCGACATCAATGGGCGGGTTTGGTCGCCTACAAAGCTGTGATAGAGCAAAAGAGCATAAAAGAGCAAGCCTAGCGGCCTAATTAGCGATAGGGAGGTTAGATACCAGTACTTTCTCGTCGGTCTACACCAATCCAGAAAGGTGGAGAACAGATTTGGACATCAAGCTGTCGCGCAAGCGACACCCCTCGTGTATCCAGATGTCATCCAGATGTCCTAACATGTCCTAAGACTCATTGACATTGCTACCGCGTGCCAAAGACCCTTTGCGAAGCTCTCCAGCACACCAAAACAAGAGACAGCTTTGCTAAGCTATCCGATCACCAGGTCACATTGTCCTGCGACTCTGGACAAGGCTGGTGTTGATGATCACTGATATTCACTGATGACCACTGTATCTGAACGGTTCGTCAGTCTGGACGACTTTCCGCGTTTTAAGAAAAGATGAACCTTTTTTTGGCGCCGAACACATTCGCCACCTCCCAACCAAAGCCCCAGGCTTGCTGATCACCGGCAACTCAGGCGCGGCCGGGAAAACGACCCGACCGAGCGATTCGCCACCGGCGAACGCCACCGGCCATCCGTTCGTGGCCGCGGCCCACGAGGTATCGGGAAGTCTTCGATTCTTCGTGCTTTAGCGGGACTTTGGCTGACGGGTGAGGCCACTCTTCAATGTGCATAGTGCAACCAAATTCAGTTCGATTTGCAGTGAACAGTTTAACGATGTTTAACGTTTGAATACATTTGATATGTGTTTGTTGGTGTGTGTTTGCTGTTTTTCTTTGGGCTGTGGGTTTGACTTGCAGTTGTTTGCCCTTGATGTCGAACACACTGAACCCTCGCAAAAGCACATCCCCTAGAGCTTTAGCTACGCAATTTCATCGTATACTCACATGTTTCAGCTGTGGATGTTTCCACCGACTCCACAGGGAAGCGTGGCCAAGTCTCCCGGAGCAGAGGTGGTTTTCCTGCCACAGAGTCTTTGATGACGAACCCGATGCACCGATGCGTCGTTCCCGCGTTTCATCAGTGAGAAGAAGAGACGAGACACGAACGAAAAGAAAGACTATAGAAGAAGGACAGAAAGACCTGCCAAAAGCAGAGAGTGCTTGGGGTATTTTGGGGTTACGTAGCAGATGGTACGTAGTGGCCCTATACTTGGCTACGTAGTTTGATTCAAGTCATCTCGTTAGCCTTGGAAATACTTGAACGTGTGAAGAAGCATGAAGTTGCAAGGAACTCCTACTTCCCGGTCGGTACACTGCTCGAGGCCGTGCGGATCGTGTAGTCAAAAAGTTCAATAGATCGAGATACAATTCTTGTGAATCCTTGCCAAGACTGATATACTCCTGCCATCTCCTGCCACTTCAGGTACTAAATTAATATATGGGTGTTACAGCGGTCTGCAATCTTAGTGCAACTCATGCAACTTGAGATGATAGGTTTGGATAATTTGCCGTTTTTGTTGTTTGGACAGGCTGTGATCTATCCTGCACGAATTGAGGGCTCTGCCAGTGCTGAAAGGACGGGATCTCCACGAGATCCGGGACCAGACGACGTTCGAAGGGGGATAAAACGGACACCATCAAAGTATTTTGCATGTTTTGGCACTTGACACTGCGATGAATTCAGACAGAATATATTGGACATCGTTTTGAACTTTTGTGTTATTGGAAGAGTCGTTCGTTGACGTTCTCGTGTTACTTTTACCCATCGCTTGCGGGCAGCGCTCGCTTCCATCGCATGTGGGAACGTGTCATTGAAGTGAAGGCGCCAAGATCCCTCAGCCTGGGATGTAGGGACCACTCGTGTTGCAGGTGCGGTTTGCAGATGCAAGCAACCCTGGCAATGAAGCCACTTGTCCTTGATATTGCTAAAAATGGAACACAACGATATCAGAGCAGCCTTGTCGGCTTCTCGAATCACCTCGAATCAACACGGAGACAGAAGCCGAGCCACGTGCAGCGGGACTGGCTCAGGCGAGCCATGCTGGGCCCGCTCTTGCGCAAGTGGGGACTGCAGGCCTAGTCCGAGCGGGTTCAACAGCGTATAGTATACTGTAACACTCGAGATGTTCACAGATGAATGAGGAAGAAGAACCACACGGACAAAAACAAGGAAGGAGCAAACTGTTACTCTGTGAGGATCCAAGAAGATTCAAGATGTAAATTTAAAGTCGCAAAGGAAAACATGAACAAACTTGAAGACCTTCTTGGATGCCTTATGATTCACGTGCCTTCACCGTGTTCCGCCAGGAAGTTCGTGATTGGAGCGCCACGCTATCGGCGGGTGAGCGGCAGCGGTTGGCCTTTGCACGGCTCTTCATGATGCTCGTTGCTTGGATAACTTGGATAGGACATGATATGATTTGGATATACCAAACAGTATACAAGCTTATGAGTGGTATAGTGTAGTGAGAGTATAGTGTGTAGTGTAGTCAGTGTAGTATAGTACTTAGTAATTACATGTATTACATAGTGATAAGCTACCTGTGACTGACTTAGATCAGAGGAGAAATCCAACCGCCCGCATTGCTTGTTTTGTCAACGAGCAAAGCTCCTGAGGCCTTGCGCTCCCGTTGCGAAGAACGAAGGAAGCCGAAGCGTGGTTGTAAACACATTGCAGTTCGAAGAAGTCACGCCCGGCACGCAGCAGTTTATACTATAAGACTATAATCATATTTGTACTTCCAATAGTTTCTTCATGTTCTATTTTCCCAAGACTAGTTTGGATTGCAAATGCACTGGTCAACAGTGCTACTCCATCATGCTATTCTTGGCACCTCGGCCACTCAGGAACCGGCCAGCCGAACCGCACAAAGCGCAGAGCACTCTCGCACTGAGTCGCATGGCAGGCGGGCGACGTCAGATCGGCGTCAGACCGATCGGTGGACCGTGTGGCGCCAACGGCTGTAGACCGTCGATCGAGGAGGGGCACAGCAAAGTCCTCGATACGCACGAAGCGTTGGGAACGAGCTTTGGAAAGCCGGCCAGAAGGACTGAGGGTGACAGAGGGCGGTAAAAACAGCAAAAGACATTACCAAAAAAAACAGATGATTTATAGTTTTTGTGATTTGTTTTTGAGTGAAGAGCATTCTGTAGACTTATGATTGAGATTGAACTGGAAGAGCATCCAGAATGCTACTACTATCTCATTCATTTTCGAGTGGCCAAACGCAGTGAGATGAAAGGCTACAAGCTTCTCTTCAGAGCCTCTTGGATCCAAAAAAGCAAAGACATCAACTGAGTTGACTCTTGTCAAGCTGTGTTTAATTAAAAACAATAAACAACAACATTGAATGTCTTAGAAATGTGTCAACATTTTGTCACGATAGTGAACGTCAACGTGCTTACCTGTTTTCACTGCCGTTCACCTGATGTTATTCCCAGCGTCATTTGCTGACCTGGACCACAACGTTTCTTTTTTTCGTTTAAGGCTGGGCCCTCGCCTAGCTGAATTGAATCGCCAGGCTGGTTTGAGAGCCTCGACTACACATGGCCACACCAAATCCAGGGAAAATCCTGTTCTGTTTTTTTCTCACCCGCCTCCAGACTTCACAGGTAATTTCCATAGGATAGCGTTTGAACTCCGATGACAGCGATAGAACTTTTCCCAAGGCCTGGGGGATTTGCAGCAAGCAGCTGCCATCTGCGGCCGCTCGGACGGCAGACCGGTCGAGTCCGTTTGTCTTCGAGCCGCCGAGCCGAGCCACTGCTGCGATGGAGCACCAGGGAGCAGGATGGAAGTGAGGGGCCAGTGCAACAGGTAGTCAGGCGTACTAGTAGCTTCTTGTTACTAGTAGTAAGGATGCTCCTAGTAGTACGGCCAGGAGCCCCTAGTAACTAGCGTCCGATTGGGACGCTCCTAGTAGCGATGCCAGGAGCCCCTAGTAGCTTCTTTTGGATAGAAAATGTGTGCCCTTTGCTGCAGTAGCCAAATCCCAACGGATTTCCCTCACAGCTGATCACCTCAGTGCTGAGGCATGAAGATAATGATCAGCTTGTCCACATCAGATCATTCGGTAGGAGACTAAGCTAGTCTGTCATGTCTTGTCCACATTCCTTGGAACACGTCGCCATGCCGTCATTTATGGTCAGGAATTGCACAACTGGCTGCTCTTGGTCAACTACAGGTTCAGTGACGAATTGTTTGAGGATGCAAATTGCAAATAGAATAGCATGATTGTCAAGGGTTTTCAAACGGGACATATGCACCCTAAACGGCCACTTACTCCAAATCCCATGTTCTCGGACCATCCGCGACCTCCTTCTGGGTCGTCAATGGTGTGAGCTGAGGAGAGCTACCAAACACGGGAGTCATCGCCGTGGTGGAGCTGGCCTTAGAGACGGCTGCGAACGGGCGCGGGTGGGTGGGAGTGTTTCCGGCAGAATAAGAACAGATAGGAAAGGACATCTGAAGTGACCTATATCTCAGCTTCTTGGGGGTTAATTAATGTCAATTTAGGTTTGTTTGTATGATATGCTGTTCTTTTTGTTTGCATTGTTATGAAAATCTTCGGAAAATCAAACTAAGGACGAAGGCACTAGCGCTGTCGAGATTAGCGTTGAGGCCGCTTTGTACGGAGTGGCCTGGTTGCAAGTAGCTGCTGCAGAAAGTAACATGAACAAACAAGCTTTTGTAGCCCGCACTTTTCCGTCAACCCACAATATGTTATCATACTGACTTGCTTAGCACTTGAAGGGCTTACTGTTCCCCATCACTTGATCGATTCCAGGATTTGCGGAAAGAACTGCAACGCGGCACCCTGCAGCCTGGTTGCAAAGGATCAATCGGTGAACATGTCGTTGTGCCTAAAAATGCATGAAGCAGCAGATCAATCAATTTTAAACGACAGGGGTGGCAGTTTCACAGTGGATTCTAGTGCAATTTATGTTTTTGTCACGGTCATGTAGTTTTACCATATTCACTCTACTTTCGCGTGTAAGGCTTGCTGTTATATCCGCAACTTGCATGCAATTGGTCCCAATAGGCACCCTTCGCAAGTAAACAATGATTTGGTCGATTGATCCGATTGTCAGTCAGATGTGTATAAATGTAATCATGTTGCATCAGCCGATACTTCTCAGGATATGAACACATGTTCAACTCCTTTGATCACGTTACTTTTGGTGTGTTCGATCACAGTTCACCCCTTTGAAAAGGTGAGCCACCGGCCAAGCCTGCAGCAGTTCCATGACACTGAGCTGGTCATCGGGGAGGAGCAACTGGCCTGGCACAGAGACTCCAACCATCTCCAACCATCTCCAACTTCAAATTGAAACAGTTCTTCTCCCGGTGTGGTGACCCTGTAGGTCTTTGAAGGGTTTTTGATGTTCTTGAACACACTTGCGTGGTGTGTTCAACTTCCCTGATCTTCCCTGATCTTCAACGCCCAAAAGGGAAACGAAGGCACGGCCGTCGCCCAAAACGACTGAGGGCGCGAAGCCGCACGGAGCCAATGCTAGAGGAGGGGGTTTCTCAGTTTGCACAAGGTGATTGTGGTTTTCAGACATGTATGTGAATGAACTATAAGTACCAGAACATACAGGATTGGTGAAAACGATGCAGCAAAATACTGTCGTCATTCTGTTTGAGTGTTGACCTAGAGCTCCAATGAGAACTACTGCTCCTGCTGCTCCTGCTCCTGCTACTGCTACTGCTACTACTGCCACTCCTACTCCTCCTGCTACTACTCCTCCTCCCACTACTACTGCTACTGAAACTGTGAAGATTCCCTTGCCACTGCTGGCTTTTTGCGAAACCAAAGAAAAAGAAATGGCAATCCGAGCACTCCGCCAGCCGCTCCGAGGTTTGGAGCACTCCGCTGGGCAAAGAAACGATTTGGAAACACTTGGATCTCCGAGCTCCATCGCCCACGAAGAGCTCGGACGTGCCGCCGATTTGAAGCGGAGCGTTCGGTGGGACTGTGGCGGGGTGTTCTGAATTTGGAGCTGTTGGTGATTCCGAACAGAACGGCCCGCATGCGTGGGGTTTTGCGCGGAAGAACAGATCGGAGGCACTTCATGTTCGGGGTTGCCGGGAACTGAGGCATTTCAAGGTTCTGAAACAAGCTGAGTTGGCCTGCAGTGCTGGAACTTTGATGTGGCCATAAAACAACTGTTTCACCACAAAAAAAGAAGGACACATCGACACCGACTCGAATGGAAAAAAGGCAGACTTGCTCTGATTCATGTTCAGTCCGTTCATTTTGCGAGTAGAAGATGTGTTTTTTTTGTTTTTTTCAAGGCTTCAAACTCCTTCAGTCCTTTGACGTGATCAGAGTCGAAAGCGTTGTGACTTGTGAGGCGAAAGCTTCGTCAGGACCGGCCGACGGGCAAGCAGCACTCATCGGTAGGAACCAGGTGTTAGCACAAGTCGATGTGGATTGATGCGGATGATCAGTGACTACGAACGCGACTATACTAGAACCATCTATAGAACTACAATCATTATATAATCACGAGTATAACATAGTATAACAACAAATAGATTATATGTATAAGGACCTATGACCCAATAGGGGTGCAGCCTAAAAGTTTGGACTGGCTGGCGGTGATTTTTGAGAGTCATATCCACGTCCGCTTAGGCCGCATAGGTCATTGTGGTCATGCAGAGTTGAAGCACGACAGCCGAAGCACGCCGAAGCGAAAGGACGCTTGCATGGTTCAGCTTCACCCGGCTTGGCGCTTGCCTCATTCTCAGAGTTTGGTAGCCAGAACTGAAGATAGGTTCGTGATGGTTCGTGGTTGGAGGAGTCGTTTTTGGGGCATTAATGGATACTCTCCGGCACAACAAAAGACGGGAATGTCAGCTTGTTTGAGGCAAGTGGACGTGAACCGAAGACACGGACAAGAGCTCAAAGCCTGCAAGAGGACAGGAAGTGCTCGTGTTTTGGCGCGCTTTCTTAGCCAAGAACGGCGAGAGCCGCTTCAATGTCCGCCTCTTTACACAAGAGTCGACAGCTGCAGGATGCGTCCGTCAGCCATGAAACGGGATCATTCGACGAGGAGGACCGCTTTGCGCCCGCGAGGCTTTGTTTGTTTTTTCTTTGGCACAGCCTGGCATAAGCCATTGGAGGAAGTGGAAGTCAGGAGGCAAGCTGCCTTTGTATGAACGATGATGACATTCTTCCAAAGGATTCCAAAGGATAATCGTGTCTTTTTTTCTGGCCTAGCTTCAGGCGGCGGAGTGTTCGTGACGTGCCCCACCTATTGCAATGCAGCATGCGCGAAACCAGAATGACATCATTTGCCATGTACAGTCATGACATGATTTCAGGTGGTCTCACACTTTGAGAAGACGCAGATCGCCAATAGGAGCGACCGGGGTTTATCACATCATGCGCGGAGTGGCAAACATTTTGCGCGGGTGGTGGAGTGTCCAGTACGCACGCAGGGGCTCGCCAGTGGGCTTAGCAAGCCCGGTGCCAAGCATCGGTCGTGCCCGGTGCAAGCGGTCGTGTGTCCGGACCAGGGACTCCGGTTGATGCAGCCTGCGCAACAAAGGAACGGACCGGTAACCGGACGGTCACCGGAAACGTTTAAATAATCTGCCACTAGAAAACGTTGCACCTTGCTTGCAAAACACCTGGCAAACTACTGGACCTCTTTGAAGGAGATCGTACTCAAATCTCTGAGTAAAGCCTTGTTGACTTGAGCCGACTGGTAGATGATCATGATGTCGTCAAATGGTGCCCCGTTGACATGGCAGGAATCCAGTTTCCTTGCGTTTGGACTCTGCACTTGTTGGAATTCTCTTACTGTA
This sequence comes from Durusdinium trenchii, assembly GCA_963970005.1. Classification (NCBI taxonomy): domain Eukaryota; class Dinophyceae; order Suessiales; family Symbiodiniaceae; genus Durusdinium; species Durusdinium trenchii. Next base: position 277,192 of record CAXAMN010026917.1, read on the forward strand.
CCTTTGATGTTCTTTCATTTGCGCTTGTGCTGGTGTGCACAGCTGATAGCACTCACTAAACATGTTCAGAAATGAGTACAGTCCTGAGAAGGTTTCAGAATCTCATGTTTGCTCTCAAAGCATCTAGGACAACTCCATAGGAGAACAAGAAAGAACAATATACAAAACCGCGAGAGCACAAAATTATACAAACTTGGCTGTTCGAACAACCTGCTGTTTGGTACAACTCTGAGCTATGTCAGAACGTGTGCCACGAACAGCCATCGGTGTTCAGAAGGTCTGAGAGACTTTGGAAACGAAAGCACATCAAAAGCAGCTTGTACAAGACTTCGGAAACCTCAGTTGAAGACTCAAGACAAAGATTAGCCCCCAACCTACTTTTCAGGATCTTCATGGGTGTGGCCTACGACCCAACCGTGGTTTGACCACCCTGCGATCTCAAAGCAGGGCAATCCTCCCAAAAGCACTTCCACATCTCTTCCGCCCTTCATCGGTGCCATGGAGCCTGACAGAATGGAAGGGACGGGTGTCGAGGGACAGAGAGTCCTCGGCTGATGTTCTGAAGGAACGATCTTCGGCGTCCTTCCATCGACATGTCCAGGACACCAAGCCTCCCGGCTGTGCCTGGCAGAGCCTCGCGATGGCCTTGCACAACGGATTTGGGCACCAAGACCTTGACAAGGCTTCGAAGGGGAGCTGTTGGAACTGGAGCGCGAGCTGCGGAGGTTGTTGGTGCACAGCTACCAAGCACTCTCTCCAAAGGAACTGAGGTTTGTTGCGGAAGCAAAGCTGCAAAGTGAGCTTTCCTTCTTTAAGCGCGCTGGATATTTAGAGGTCGAGGAGACACTGCAACACTGGAAATGGTATTTGTACTGTTTGACATTTAACAGCCACTCATTCGCTGAGAACAGCCTTAAAGGCTGGAGTGTAGTCCCAAGGACACCGCTCAAAGGCGCTTTTGTAGTTCGAATGCCGTTGGACTCGGTGGATTTGGCCATTTTTGCCCAGCTTCTTGATGTGCAGATTCTCCTTTTCCAGCTCTTTCAGCCCGCACTTCGCTTTGGAGCCGGAGAGGCTTTACACTTGCTCACTCTCATGGAGGCTTGTGGGCACTACTTCTATCCTCCAAGCAATGGCTACAAGAAAAATCGGACTTGTGTGGCAGTGTCGTTGAGATCGACCGCCTCAGGGGCCCTTTGGCACATTTGGCAGGGAAGAGCGCTTGCATTCTCAGCTATGATGTGGAGAACGACTGTTATATAGCTGCGAGATGCAATACGCGGTTCCCGTTAAAGAGTGTCCAGATAAGTCGCATCCTTGCACGACCTGAGGACGAGGACTCTGTCACTCACGGACGCTGCGTATCCCGCATGCGAGGGACGGCTTTTCGTGGCATTCCCGACTCCTCCATAGACTTTCAAATCTTGTCGTATCTCATCCGCCTGGATGTGGGACAGAGATTGGACGACTTGCATGAAGAGCTGGCAGGTCGATGCCGGCGTCCGGTGTCGGACTACTTCACTCCAAATAAACATGTGCCATCTGAGCATCCCAACGAGCTCTGTACGTCCACATTGCCTTTGCAACAGGTTCTTGAGATGCTCTCTGAAGGTACAAAGGTTTGGACGAAGTGCCTTGCTGCCGTTGGCCCCAAGCGAGACAAGGCAGCCGAATTCTTGACCTGCCGGATCCAGGATTTCATTTGCTTGGAGAAAGCTTTGGATGAAGATCCTTTGGCTTTCTTGGCTCATACTGCTTCAGACCCACAAGCCAAGCAAATCTCGATGGATATTGTGTGCTCCTGGCTGGTGCTTGAAGACTATCCACACCAAGCGCATCCCAGATCCCATGAGCTCCTGGAGCGAAGGTGATGCGGTCCTCGTGTCGGAGCGGCGGACGGCCAAGTGGCACGGCTGGGCCCGAGGACGACGGCTGCAGACGACCGAGGAATCGCGGAAGAATGCGGAGACCGGCCTCTTTCCGATGGCAGTTCTGAGACCTTGCGTTTGGATTGCAAAGATTGAGAGGAAAAAGGAGAAGTGAGAGAAGGTGCCGTCTCCCTGCCAAACCAGTCCGATTGAACAATGTACACGAGACACCAAGACACAAACGTTGCTTGCTTTGGAGATCCAGGTTCGAGCAGTTTGGACCGGCTCGTGTAAGTCTCAGCGTCTGCTGCAAATATCGATCAGTATCTCAATCATTGCTTCAACATGCTTCAACACTTGTCCCGATGTTTACAAGCATATCACTTGAGGTTCCTGCATCGCTCCTAGAGGAAGACAAGTCTATCTCATACGAGCGAGGCCATGTCGCGGAGAGTGTCGGCACTTGTGTCAGTTGAAAGTGAAGCTACTAGTAGCAAGGGCATCGCTACTAGCAACAAGGGCATTACTGCTAGTACCTAGAAGCTACTAGTACCAAGTAAGCATGCTTGACAAAGTATGCAGTCAAAGGACAAAGGTGAGCGCTTCAGACTCCACATATTCAGACCTCCCTAAGATTCCGCTGGCCCAGTCACCTCTGTATTTTGGACTTCCCTTGTGGTGGAGCCAAGCTGCAAGGCCATGCTGCTGCAGACGCTTCACACGAAGCAGGCAAGTTTGTGGACACACGGATGCGCATGGCATGAGCTTCTTCTTGATGTTGTTTGCTTTGTTTCCCCGCAAATGACTGTAATTGGTTTGGGATCGTGGTGGAGCCTCCAGAAACACCATTTGGTGGGGCTGTTTGTTAGTTGATGGAAAGCACAGGACCTTGAAAGCCAGCATCCAATTTTCAGCTTCTAATCATTCTAATCGTTTCACCAGTGCCAGGCAGATGCACATTGCCTGGCTTAACTGAACGAGCGTCCCGAGAGGAGGGCTTCGAGTGAAACCGTTGACTGCCATGGCTGGAAAGCGGTGCTTAGTTCAACCCTTGGAGGAGTTGGATGCCAATCATCCAAGCTTCGTCCGTCGGAGATCCATTTGAGAGGAGTCGCAGACTAGAATTTGGGGTGCTCATGAGCATCCTAGCGATTAGATGATGTTAGATTTGAGATAAAGTTAGATGAATGATGAAGAGTTGCAGAGTCTTTGAAGAGTGGCTGAAACCAGGGCCGCTCACGCTGAAGTCTCCAGTCTGCATGCGTGGATCGTAGCGAGCAAAATACAGACCTGCAATTATCTGCAATTTGGTATTCCGGTGGTTGTTCTAACAGTTTATCATAGTCTATCAAGCTGAGTAAAGGACTTTGCGGTCGTGAACTCAACCGGCAATTCCATGTGATGCCCTCTCTCTCTCTGTCGCGCCGTCCGTGTGTGTGTGTGTGCGTCTCGTACGTGGATGACTTTTTTCTCAAGTGGATCGGGCCGAACATATTTTGGGTCAGAGGCGCCACAGAGGCGCCACTCGTTTCGAGTGCTTCGTCTTTGGTCGTCAAAGCGACCAACTCACTGCGACCAACTCTCTTCCCAGGCGAACAGGCTGGGAAGCTGCACAGGCGAAGCTGAGACCTCCTGAGGGAAGGACAGAGAACTGAAGTGGTTCGTGGCTTAAACGCAGAAGCATGGTGAGACAAGATGCTGGCAGAGATGGGTTTTGTATGGCTTTGTGGGGGTTGGCGGGTTTGGGAGGGCTAGGCCCTGAAATGTTGCTGCATGATGTGACGGTGTATGACGGTGTAAAGCATGACTAAAACATAGGCAACATCGGTGTGTGGTGAGTATGGGGCTTTGCATCAACTGCAGGATGGTCTTGGTTTCCAAGGACCCTTATTTAGTGGGACCCCTTTTTTAAGGAGTCTGATATCTAAAAATTTAAGGAGTCTAGACTCGTTAATTTAAGGTGTTTTTTAAAGGTGTCTAGAAAGACTACCAAAAGGAAAGGAAAAGGAAAAGGACAATGAAAAGGAAAGGAAAAGGAAAATGAAAAGGAAAGCGAGAACTTGGAAGCTGTGTGATCACATGCTGTGGTCAAAGCCAAAACCATATGGCCACTAGACTGTTCCGATTGCACTTGGCTTTGATTTCTGGGATCAGACAAGCTTGAGATCGTTTCAGGTCTGGGGAGGATGGTCCAGTCCTCAGAAGAAGACTGGAAAAAACACCCATTGTGGGAAGACCCGTGTGGGTAGGCCTCTATACCGTATACGGTATCCGAGCACCTTGTGCACCTTGCGCCAAAGTTAACAAGTCTATGCAGACGACCGAGGAATCGCGGAAGAAGGCGGAAGGCCTCTTTCCGCGGGCAGTTCTGAGACCTCGTCTTTGGATTGCAAAGATTGAGAGGAAAAAGGAGAAGTGAGAGAATGAAATCGCATCTTTGTGACGCGTGTGTTGATTCGCCAACTCCTGCATTCCTGCATGAGTCCTACTTGAGAATTTAATTTTCCATGGTGTGTAGAACTGCCCTTAAATTTGTCGTTTGCAAGCAGTCATTGTGTGTTTGCTCAAGGTTTGTTAACAATGTGGATTACAATGGATTACATATACCTTTCCACTGCATGCTGCATTGCTGCATGCTGATTTCCTGTTCTTTTGTTGCGTGCATTTTTTTGAGATCAAATCCAACCAAGTTCTGGAACAGGTTAGGGAGTTCTGTGGGTTTCCCGACATTGAATACTAAGGAATACTAAGACGCCATGCTGAAACCCGGTTTGGAGGCACCAAATTGAATTTCTCAGCCATGGGCACCACATCGAGCGGCTTCGAGGCTTTGCAGGAGCTCCTTTTCTTTTTCTTCGGGTCTACTGAGTCTACTGGTTCCGTGGCCCGGCCTTTTCTGGTTGGGCAATGTTAGGCATATGAATAGTTCCACAGGCCATTCCACGGGCCATTCGGTGAGTGAGATCGTAGCATGAAATGTTGCACGGGTTGATGCATTGTTTTGGTCTTTGAGGAACCCTTCGATGCCATCGACTTTCAGAAGGTCAAAAGTGTTTTGAAACGCTCCAGGTGTGTTGCCCAACACGTGTTTGGGACGAGGTTGTGAATACGTGGTTGGCACCAATGCACCTGCAGTGCAGCAACCCTCTTCAAGTAGGCCTGATCGAGTGAAGTTTGCTTTGCCCTAAAGACGGCGGTCTTTCGTGAAAAATGAATCGCAAGTGGAGGTTGGTACAACAAGGCTAGATCTGAGACTGCAGATGGTACACAGACGATTGATGCGAGCATGCCTCAGACGACGTGTCGAACAAAACGTGTCGATGGCACGTGCGTCGTTTTTTTGTGCTTCTGTTTGTTGATGTGAGACTGAGAGACGTATCGGCTGGGCAGAGGCCAGATGATGCGGTGGCGTTTGCTATTTATTCTGTGCCTCACTTAATTTCAACATTTAGATACATGCATCTATATAGATATTCTGATATGCACACTATCAGAGAGGTCCTTGTCATTAGTAGATTTTTTGATTATTTGTTAGGAATTCGAGACAACTCACACCATTAGACCTTAGCAGATAGCAGAGTAAAAAAAAACAAGAGAAGGCCACAGCAAGAGAATGGCCTCAGCCATCCAAGGTGCCGAGATACTTGGAGGTTGTGCACACCTGAGTGACGTGCATGCCGTGACGGCTGATACGACATGTGTGACGTGACGGAGCCACTCTGAGTTGCCAGGTTCTGGAGCACTACGCGCGAGAGAAACCAGCCAAGGATTTCTCACTGACTGAAGATAGAGGGACCAAACAAACAGATCATAGCACTTGTAGGAAGAGTAGATGGTTGACCATCAAGAACCACTAATCAGGAGGTTCCTCTTCTCCAAACCTACATAGTACAAATGCAGTCACTGGGTCTCTGTTCCCGCGTGGGCTCTTGGAACTCCACGGAGGATCTCGTGGATGGTGCCACGAACAGCATTCTCGATGCTCTTCGTGGAACCCTCGGGGTGTGTTCTTCTTCGAAAGACTCTCAGATCGACGTGGGGCGCGTTTTTCGTTTTGACTGCATGAGGCCTTCGAATTCCCAGTGCGCTTGATGCGCAGGTCATCAATACAGATAAAGGACTTTCGTGCCACGAAGGTTGAGAGCTACGCTACTGTATGGAAAACAGTTTATTCATTTGTCGTGTTCACAAGTTTCTTAGATGGATCATTTGTGCTTACGGTGTACGTTTCATCTACGGCTCGCTTGTGAGGACCACCCTATTTCCATGTGCAAACGATTGGTGCGGTTTGTGCCGAAGATCAACACGTTGAAGCCGAGGCCCGGGCCGGCGCCCGGGCGGCGGCTGGGCGAGTGCGGCCGCCATCGCCCGCAGGATGTGACGGGCGATGGAAGTGATGAGTGGCGAGAGGATTTGTCAGATCGTTTGGAGGCCGGAAATCGATGAAAAGAATTGGCAACCTGTGAATAGAGTCATGGACGAGACAGGGAGATATAGAAAGAGAGAGAGAGAGAGTATGTGCACTGCTGTGCGGAGAGTCTGTACCCAGATCGGGTGGATGGGTCAATCACAGTTTGTGTACTGCAACGGAGGTGGAAGTCAAGTGCAAAGTGTTGAAGTGCTACAGCGTGAGACGTGTTTGCCAATGGCAGGAGGTGCGCGACCCAAAAATGTGGGGAACCGAATCAGAAATGCGGAGGAGTCTTGGCAAGATTGAATGGGGTTCCCATTTCAGTTGTTCTTATTGATGCCTGCTTGTATCTTGAAGCTTGAATTGATTTTCCTTGCTTTTGAACGCTTTTGATCATTGTTGTTTTGTTGCTTCCGCTGCTCAGACATCCAAGGAAGATATTTGCGGTGAATGTTCACCCTGCATTGAACTTAGCTGGCATCAGCAAGAACTTGGAAGCTGTGTGATCACATGCTGTGATCAAAGCCAAAACCATATGGCCACTAGACTGTTCCGATTGCACTTGGCTTTGATTTCTGGGATCAGACAAGCTTGAGATCGTTTCAGGTCTGGGGAGGATGGTCCAGTCCTCAGAAGAAGACCGGAAAAATACACCCATTGTGGGAAGACCCGTGTGGGTAGACCTCTATACCGTATACGGTATCCGAGCACCTTGTGCACCTTGCGCCAAAGTTAAAAAGTCTATGGTCAGCACATAGGCTGCACGTTTTACCATGTTTCACATAGAGATCAATCAAACATCAACCAATGACACGTTTTCACACAGCCTGAGTGCTTCAGGTCCAGATTCTGGCCCGGATAGTTTGTGCACCGAGGTATGCTTACCGCGCTTTGGTAGTTCTTCGGAATGGGAGACAGGCAGCGTTGGCAGAATCTGCCAACAAAATCACGCTGCGCTGGCTATACCTGTTGTCGACTCAGGCGCTGGAACAGCAAAAGCCCTTGGACTTTCTCAGCAATGAGGTCAGCAAAAGCCCCCTTGGGGCCCCATCGATGCTGTTTCCTGACTTTGAATGACAGAAGAGTCTGTCATCGCTGATGCAGGAAAAGAAGAAGAGTCTGTCGGAGTACAACCTCAGGTCCCAAAGCTGAAACGCGTATCTTGCTGAAGTCTGTATCCTGCTGAAGCCTGTTAGGAGCCGTGGGTAAACAAGCCAATCACTATTTTTGAGAAAGGCCTGAAAACCTCACCGTAATCATCCACTGATACTGGAAATGATATAATGTAATATATTTTTATTATCGACCATATACTGGGTCAATCTATATTATTAATATTATTCTGGTATATATAATAGGGTATAATAGTCCAAGGAAGTCTTAGGTCAATCTTGGTCTCGAACACATGGGAGGCATCAACTCTGCCTGTGGCGAGACCTATCCGAGACCCATCCTCCAGACAGGAGATATAGCACGCAACTCAGTGGAGTAGTCTTCAAGGAGTTTATTCAAACGGATCTGCGTAGACACTCGTGTGCACACCCAGTGTTTGCCTTCTATATGGACTTCAACAAAAACAACAGACGGTGTTTGCTGAAGGATTGGCACTTTGGGGTATCTTGAATCCTCTTGGTACAGACTTCAATTTGCTGTGTGTCGTTTCTTTCCTGTCTCATTGGCCAACCTAGGTCCAGATGAATTCTTCTTTTTTACAGAGACATCTCCAGAAAAGCGAAGGCCAAGTGCAGTTTTGTAATCTAAATGTTTGCTTTCACTACTAGCTGCTCGCTTTAGGTATAAGTTTGGCTGGAGCCATCATGATGTCTATTGAAAGAGGTTTCAGTACAGGCAATGGCAGGAAAACAAGTTTCAATTGGATAATGGCATCAACATGCCAACAACCATGTTCTTATAATCACGTTGTCATCGATTCCACATGTGTTCAGTCCATTAGTCATTGCATTGTGTTTTTGAATGAACCTCTTGGATTGTGAATGACAAGCACACTTTCAATCAGTGCAGTGTGTGTTTCTCCTGCGAGGCGTTTCCTTGATATGAAGGTGTCGTACATGACCGCACGAACCACAGCCTCTTTTTTGGTGGATGTCAACCATGTCCCCTTCAAAAAGCCTGGTATTTTCCAACTGGATATCACAACTGATATTTTCATGTACAACTGCCTTACCCGAAACAATTGAGTTTTGGTACAACTGGCGCCCGTTGATCCGAACATGTGATCCTCCATCACCGCAGCTGTCCGACCAAGCACCGGCTGCCTTAGGCCATACCCGCGCGCAGGACTCAGATCCACCGGGGCTCGAGCCGCCCGGTCTGTGGCATCGGACGTGGCCCCTAAGGCCACGATGGAGCTAGCTCAGTTTTCGGTCAAAATGGCTGTGAGCTCCAAGAATCTTTACCATGACTGCCTGAACTTCCACTTGTAGCATGACTTGATGAAGAAGCATTATTGATGTATTACTATGCAGGCAGCAAAAACCGTTTCAGTTTGAGTGAGATTCATGGTGTCATTCATTGTGGTCTTGGCTCCTTTTTTCCGTTCAAGTCTTCCTGGCTGCGACTAACAAGTTGTCCACAGTTTGGGTCTCAGGCTGCGAACCAAAAAGGCGAACAAAGAGAGCCGAAAGCTCCTGCAGAGGGCCCTGCATACTGCACCGAGCCGAGGCCCAAACAGGCGCCATGGCCGAGGAGGAAGGGTTCATGGCTCGGAGAGGTCTTCTTTGCAGCTGCTGCATGCTGACTCATGCTGATTCATGATGATTCATGGTGCTGAGTCCCTGAGGCAAGAGGTCATCTTCACTGAAAACACTGCGACCTCTCCTCAGAATGGCCAACATACATTCTTGTTGACAAGATCATATTGTAGAGCTCATCTTTTTGCCGGGATGTGTTTCTAAAGCCTGAACATCGTTGTTTGTAATTTGTGGACCTTCTTCTTTGCTTACAAAAATATCCCCGAGTCTACAGGACGAAACAATGGCTGAGCGATGCAAGCGTCCGAGTCATTGTCTCACAATGAAGAAACACGGGGATATTTTTGTAAATGTGTTCCTGGGTCAACACATATGAAGACTATAGTGACTAGTGTGACAATAACACATATGAATGGAAACAGGACGGCACCCCGCAAAAACCTTCAATAAACCAGTAACAAAAAATAGCAAACCGATGCAGATCAACCATGGTTTGCGTGTTGGCTTTTGAACTCTTTGTCCTGTTGGGACTCTCCACGTTGTGGTGTTGCGGACTTAGCAGTCTGCGCAGACTGGCAGACTTAGCAGCCCATGGGCACAGAGATGAGAACAGATAGAAAATGACTTCAAAGAAACCATTGACAAAATAGCAAACCCCAAAATGGCTTGCATTTTGACGTTTTGTCCCCTTTGTTGCAATCATTGTGCAGTATTCCCGTTGGGCCCCTCCATTTTGTAGTTTGTGTTGTGGAAGATCTTTGCATTTGGCAGACTTTGACAGCCCACAATAGGGATAACATCTGTGTAGACTCTCTGTGTAGACTAGTGTGACGGGAAAAGATATGGGAACCACCAAACACATCCAAACCCCAAAATGGCTTGGGCTTTCACGTGTTGACCCCGTTGTTGCAATCATTGTGCAGTATTCCCGTTGGATTCCTGTCCACTTTGCAGTTGTGCGTTTTTCAGAGTCCTTGTCATTTGCAGATTTTAGCCAGACACCTATGACTAGTGTGACAGGAACGGATGCAGAACATGTTTGACCTTTGCGAAATGATGACGGTTAAGCCCATCCACTTCCACTCATTTTATGATCATTCTTTGCACATAGAGTTCCCCATGTGTAGTCATGTTTGTTTCACAATTGCTGAAGAAATAACCATGGAACCTCATTTTGTAGCAGTGTCTAACTTGGAGTGGAGAGGGGAAGCACCCTTTATTTCCCAAAGACGTGATTCTGTTGCCACTATTAGGGACCCACACATGTTGTAGACTGACCTTCTTTTTTGAACAAATGTAGGTCCGAACGATCAGCCCGTGAATTCTTTTAGGGATTAAACATACAAGACAAGCTATGATGTCGCTTTCCTTGGATGAAACTGGGCACTGAGGCCAGACAGAGAGATTTGGGATGAGAAGGGTGGCTTGATCAAGAAAGGCCGTTCCTTTCAAACGCAAGCACCTGCAGCCATTGAAAGCCAAGTTGGACTACATCATGAATGATTTACTTTGTGGCGAGGTGCCGCTGAAATTGCTGAACGTGATCAAGATCATGTGCCAGAGGTGAAGGCACAGTCGCAGCTTGCAGAGCTGTTGTTGCTGCGCACGGATGTGTGCCATGACTTCATCGATCAGGTTTTGACGACGCTAGGCCAGGTTTTTTTAATAACTTTGAGCTTCGTAGGTAGTTCCGTGGACAAAGTTTTATAGCTATCGTGGCCGCAGGCATGTTCGCGGTGCCCGTGACAGCTGAGTGAAGCGCTAATCATTGCATTGCAAATACCTTGTATCCCAATAGCAGCTGTCCCTGATGGTAGTGCCACTGTCAATTTTTGCGAAGTGCTTCGCTTGGCTGAGGACCACCGTCGGAGAGATCCGCCAAAAAGTACAGGAATGGAAGCCGGAGTGATCCCAGCATGTTAGCTGCAAATTCTTGAGATGACCGTCTTACTCGGTGTTTTGATACACAGGTACTCCTTGGAGCAGATCGAGTTGGTTTGCAAAGACAAAGATGATCGGTGCTTAAAAGTCTTGTTATTGCCAACTGGGACTCCTTGCTGAGATAAGCGTGTTGAAGGCGAAGGGAAGCTGCCTGCATGTATCAAAAGTCAAGTAAAAATGCTTGTGTGTGTGCTCTTTTGCAGCTTGACATTGAGGCCTGGGGCCCTCTTTTCAACAAGACATCTCGCCCCAGGCACCTGTACATTTCGCAGAATACTACTGGATGCATACCTTTGATGATTTGTTGATATGTTTGGTGTTTGCTTACGCCCTCGTCATAGATCCAAACATCCAAACATGAGTTTTGTTTAATGATGTTTATTGTTTTGTTCGTTTCAGTGCTTTGAACTTAGAGACAAACCAAGCTTTGCGCTTTCGCCTCACTTTGCCGTGTTTTTTGCGAGGGACGACGATGAGACGGTGTGGCACTGGGCATGCTGATGTTTTGCATGCATGAAGTTTCTTACTCCCTATAGATGCATCATCTATTCAAAAATGTTGCCATACGCTGCGCATACGCTGCCCACATTTGCCATTGAGGTTGAGTCCCTGTGGAGTGACTGGGACATTCCCCGTCGTATGATGCAGGCACTCGTCGTATTCCTCGTCTCTTGGTGTTGCCTTTTTTCCATCCCATGAGACGAGGTGGCGCTTTGGATCAAAGAGAAGAACGAGGAGACGGGCGAGCACGGCCCTCAAGTACCAGTGGGTGTTCAGCCGTTGTACTCCGTTGCACCTGTCCACGGCTGTTTTCGAGTGCATGTTGAGCAGAAGCAAAAGGTTTAGTCGTAGTTTACCCTCAATCTTTGGCTAATTCAGCAAAGACTGAATCACTTTCTAGTTGACAAGTCGTTGTGCCAGTTGTGCCTTTGAGTGTTGTTCTGCCCATGTTCAGAAAGGACCTCCCAAGCATAAGATTCACAAGAGTCTTTTCATTCAAGGTGGGAGAGTACCTTTTGGAAGATGCTTGAGGAGAGCAAATGCACTTGGCCGAGTTCAACTAGAAGCCAAACAAAAACATTACACTTGAAGAATGTTTTGAACCGGAGATAGCTCACAGGTGATGATTGGAGCTTTCAAGGCAGCAAACACATCAAGTGAGAAACATCAACTTGCGAGCCAGACCTTTCTTCAGATTAGTTTGCTGTTGAATGACACTGCCTACTAAGCTCTTGCCCTTCAAATGTGCAGGTCACACTATTTGAGAAGATTTGCTCAGCGCTTTGAAGCAGTCCTGTCTCCTGGACCCACTCAGGCCTTCTGCAGGGTAAAGTCGGGTTGGGCGGAGCGCATCGACGCGAACGCAGAACGATGTCATCAAGTTCTATCATGAAACTCCATCTTGTGACCTCACAATCCGAAAGTTGTCCACTATTCTCGACTATGACTTCGAAAACATCATAGCATACAGTGGTTCAGAGAAAGAGGGCTTGTTTCAAAAAAGCATACTAGTTCACCCAGTTCAGTCGCTTTGGACCCCGCAAATCATGACAGTGGAGCCAACAACATTGGCTCAGACTGCTGCGTTCTGGAGGCGAGACGGCAGAAGAACAGTCGGCATTGGTAGAGGCCAAAGGCAAAAAGAAGATAAAAGAAGCACATCCTGCTTGGAAGACATGCATGGAGTTGCTTCAAAGATTTTAGCAGCATGCAGTCCAGGGTAGTCGGTTGCTTCAATGATGGTTCGATCCGTGCAATTTCATCCGAAAAGATAATGATACTTCTCCATCAGACATATAAGAAGTTCGATGCGGGCTGGTCCTCTTCCCTGTGCAACGATTGCAATTTGTGAGTCATTCGACTCCTTGGGCTCAAGTCTTCCGTTTCGTAGAAGTTCTGGGAAGCTGCTTTCTCCAGTCTCAGTCCAAGTTGATGTCGAAGTCAAGGGGGTAAACTCGACGTGTGCTGCTAGGCTGATGTGAGAGCTGATGTGAGAGCTGTTTCTTCCTGCCCAGGCTCTTAGACGCGATGGCCGAGGAGGAAGGGTTCATGGCTTGGATAGATCTTAAATGAACGAATGCACTTGCGACATCTCTTGCATGCAGCATTCATCAGACTCGTGGTGCTCAGGCAAGAGGTCATCTTCACGGAAAACACTGCGACCTCTTCTCGGAAATTGCAATTTGTTTACAAGACAAGCGATGATGTCGCTTTCCTTGGATGAAATTGGTCACTGAGGCCAGACAGAGAGATTTGGGATGAGAAGGGTGGCTTGATCAAGAAAGGCCGTTCCTTTCAAACGCGAGCACCTGCAGCCATTGAAAGCCAAGTTGGACTACATCATGAATGATTTACTTTGTGGCGAGGTGCCGCTGAAATTGCTGAACGTGATCAAGATCATGTGCCAGAGGTGAAGGCACAGTCGCAGCTTGCAGAGCTGTTGTTGCTGCGCACGGATGTGTGCCATGACTTCATCGATCAGGTTTTGACGACGCTAGGCCAGGTCTTTTAATAACTTTGAGCTTCGTAGGTAGTTCAGTGGACAAAGTTTTATAGCTATCGTGGCCGCAGGCATGTTCGCGGTGCCCGTGACAGCTGAGTGAAGCGCTAATCATTGCATTGCAAATACCTTGTATCCCAATTGCAGCGCTGTCCCTGATGGTAGTGCCACTGTCAATATTTACGAAGTCTTTTGCTTGGCTGAGGACCACCGTTGGAGAGATCCGCCAAAAAGTACAGGAATGGAAACCGGAGTGATCCCAGCATGTTAGTTGCAAATTCTTGAGATGACCGTCTTACTCGGTGTTTTGATACGCGCTTGTTCACACAGGTACTCCTTGGAGCAGATCGAGTTGGTCTGCAAAGACAAAGATGATCGGTGCTTAAAAGTCTTGTTATTGCCAACTGGGACTCCTTGCTGAGATAAACGTGTTGAAGGCGAAGGGAAGCTGCCTGCATGTATCAAAAGTCAAGTAAAAATGCTTGTGTGTGCTCTTTTGCAGCTTGACATTGAGGCCTGGGGCCCTCTTTTCAACAAGACTTCTCGCCCCAGGCACCTGTACATTTCGCAGAATACTACTGGATGCATACCTTTGATGATTTGTTGATATGTTTGGTGTTTGCTTACGCCCTCGTCATAGATCCAAACATGAGTTTTGTTTAATGATGTTTATTGTTTTGTTCGTTTCAGTGCTTTGAACTTAGAGACAAACCAAGCTTTGCGCTTTCGCCTCACTTTGCCATGTTTTTTGCGAGGGACGACGATGAGACGGTGTGGCACTGAAGTGTCGGCTCCACTTGAAGATACTTGAAATGATAGTCAAGTAATCTAGAGGAACTACATGACACTTTGGCCCAGTGTTTCTGGGCAAGCTAGAGAGGTGTTCGTAACCAGAGCCACAAGGAACGACTACTGTTACACCAAAAAAAGGAGCGCATGGTCTACCAGCCGTCCCTTTTTTGGGGGATGGAATGCTTTGTAACCAAAAAAACATAATAAAGATAAGATGCTGCACTTGCATAAGTTGCTTTCCATTTGATAGAAGGCAAGACCTTTGGCCAACTCAAAAGACTGTAAGGTAAACCGTTATCGCCGAACGTTTACCACGGCAGAACTATTGTTTGATTAAGACTGCTCCTCCTCATATTTTGGCAAACTCGGTGAAACGTGCTGTCACATGGTTGCTATGGACTTGTGGCATTGAGGTCGAATCACTGTGGAGTGACTGGGACATTCCCCGTCGTATGATGCAGGCGGAGAGCGTTTTTCTTACATCTCAGACCTTGAACTTCCAAAAATCGAGGTTGCTCTTTGGATCAAAGAGAAAAACGAGGAGACGGGTGAGCATGGCCCTCAAGTACATGTCGACCTTTCATCTGGTGAGGAAGGGGAGAAGATCTCCCTTTAACAGTCTATCTCCATCCAAGGTGGGAGAGTACCTTTTGGAAGATGCTTGAGGAGAGCAAATGTCGTTCACCGAGCATTTTCTTCGGTTCGCAACGAGCGTTCACCGCGCCACGTGTCGACGTAGTGTTTCACGTCGCATGACTCAGGTGATGATTGGAGCTTTCAAGGCCGGAGGTCCAGACTATGAAGCGTAGCAACTGCCAAAACCCCGATGAAGGCAGCATCGCTACAGAGAAGACTAACTAAGTAAGTAAAAGTGAAGGAAACCTTCAGGAACGATAAGGTTCACAAAAAAAGCGATAAGGTTGGGAAGAGTGCGCACTACAACACATAAAGAGGTTTTGCACGTAGCTCATATGAGGTTCAACAATTGGGCTGAGGTCACACCATTTGAGGACTCTGACTGGACAGAGGTGCAGAAGGCACGTGTTGCCAAGAGTTGTTTCGATAGTGAACAGATTTTGCTGCAACCAGTACAAATGGCGTGCCTGCTAAGGGGCGGTTTCAGGGTGGAATGTTTCAGGTTGAATTAAGGTGATGCAAGCTGGACCGTCATCGAAGAGCAAATCAGATACAGACCTAGCGTTTCTGGTCAGGCAATCTGAGACCTGGCCAGGGATGTACCTGCGCTTGGCTCGGAAGAAAAGATGTCTCGCCACTCTGAACTTGAGTTTCAAGCACTTTTTCCGCAACACAGAATGCACAGTTTTTTGTAGGCTCACCTTTCTTTCACGCTACCGCTGGTCTTTGGGAACCGATACTGGGGCTCATTCACCAACGGTCAGAAACCACCCTTGCACCTTCAGTACATCAGCACATAGATTTTGCACATATGCTGCACTGCAGTAACCATAGTGCACCACTTTATCGACCTCACCACTAAGCAAGACACAGAACTGACCGCTCCACCACCAGTGCAAGCCTATTAGGTTAGAACCTACCACTTCACCGGCCCTACCACTCGACAAGATGCAAAACGTTACCAAAAACACCACCGAAAGTCCTGAGATAATAGGACGAGGGTGCCACTTTATCAGCGGTAAGACCCTGCGTGCCACGTACGCCGTATTGACGGTTTTGGTTTCCCTTCATGCAAAAGGAGTCAGTGAAGGCCATGGAAGATTTTGTAAACTGCTTGGTAAATGCTGTCTTTGTGCGTCGGTGTAATGCAAAGAAGAGAGTGTGATGAAGTCCGTGGTTGTGCATTTCAGAGAATAGCATTTACTAGATGATACTAAGCCGAGAGGCACCATGATCGCCAGAAAGCCCCTAGAACTTGTGATACTTGTGATACTTTACTTTGGTATGCCAAGTGGAATGGACAAACTCAGTGTTAGTGCAGTAGTTGTGTGTGTGTGTGTTGTGTGTGTGATTTGCACCTCTTGTTTCCGGAAGGGTTCAAGTCTGAGACTATCAATGAAGACATAACAATTCATATGTTTATGTTTCATATCACGTTGTGGATGTCTACGGCACTTCCTTTCCTTGGACTATCGGCAAACGACCCTACAAAGAACAAAATCAGAGATACCGAAGACCTGTCCCAGCAACGAAGCGATTAAATCCTTTTGAAAGGATAAAACACGTGAGCAATGGCGCATGTCGAACCGGCCGCTCTGACGGCCAGAAGGAGAGGGGGTTTGTTTCGTTTGGAGCGAGGGTTTCAAGTTCAATTGGATTCCTGGCAGCCCTTGTTTTGTCTGCTAGGCGATCATGGCGATCACCTCACCAATTGTTTTTCCTTGTGATTGGCGCATTCCTCCTTAGCCGAAGAGGGGTGTTGGCGCCTGTGCTGTCTGTTGGACAAGAATCACAGCTCTTGCAAGAGGTAGAGCAGAAGGTGAAAGGGAGCAAGGTGTTTTTGGTGTCCAAAGCCTATTGCCCTTTCTGTCAGAAAGCTAAAGAAGTTCTCAGCAGCCTTGGGGTTGCATTCGACTTGCTGGAACTGGTGGATGTGAACAAGCAACCTTTGGTGGATGATCCTGAAGCTGTCCTCGACTACATGCAAAGGATCACAGGGGCTCGCACGGTTCCACGTTTGTTCATTGCCGGGAAGTTCATTGGTGGCTGTGACCATCCCTCAGTTGAAACAGAAACGGATCTACTGCTGGATTCCACACACTTGTTCAAGGAAACGCTGGATTCGGAGACTGAAGAACGGATGGTTTTGTCAAACGTGAATAATGTGTTGCTTACTGAAGATGCAGAGACTTTAGTTTGCAAGAGGACCTATTTATCAATCGCCGAAGTTGATAATCCAGCTCTGTGACTTCTGAGGATGATATGATCCACATGGCCCAGTCCGGCGAACTTCAGAAAAGATTGAAAGACGCTGGAGCCATTTGAGGCATCATGTGCAAAACGGCGTGCGAATGGGATGTGCATAGTGCGATATAGATGTTGATCAGTTGCGTTGGGCCACACGGATCGTAGCAGAGGAGCCGATGTTGGCTCAGACTGGACCACAAGTTCTTGAGGCGAGTTGACATTTTTAGAGGCCAAAGGCACAAAGAAGCACCTCCGGCTTGGAATACATGCATGGGGTTGTTCGACAAAGATGTCAGCACCATTCAGAGCGCAGATGGCCTTGAATTGATCAGTCGAAAAACATCATTGATCAGCATCCAAAGAATGGACACTTCTACATTGACACAGGCATTCCCTGCAGGCTGATCCTCTCCCCTTTGACCACTGATGCGCTTTGGGCTCAAGTCGTGTTCCGGTAGAGGTTCTGAAGAGCTTTCTCCAGTCTCCGCCTGAGATCCAAACACTTGTTTTGCTTTGACTGGTAGGGTGTCTGTTTTCTTCCCTACGACGACTTCGGGCGACCAAGTCATGCACTGTCATGCACTCCGCTCCGAGCGTCGCAACCCCAGGGCGACCCCAGAGCCGGGGAGGCACGGAGAGCCGAGGACGCCCCTTCCGGCAAGCTGTTTGTCAGGCAAGCTCTTGGTCAACGTTTTTGTGTGAAATGATATCAATGTGAGTCAACTCGTTTTGCAAACGTAGGCGGTCCAGTGAGTTGGCACTGGCTATGATAGATGAGTTGGCCTTTTCTATGAACGCTGTTCCGGAAGGCCTTGCTAAGTAGGAAGATTGACTGAAAGGAAAAAGCCAAGCCGAAGTGTACGATCCGAGAATTCAACCCCTAGCTGTGTCGCGCGTGCAGCTTGAGCCAGTGCTTGAGCCATATTGCTTGGCAGGCTGGCGACCGTGGTTTCTTGTCCCTGAAGCCGCTGACTGCGCTGCATAGTATAAGGCGAAACCCTGAAAGCTTATTTTAAAGCGGCCAGGATAGATAGGATAGTTGCCGGTTGGTGGGTCCTTGTTATTGTGCGCGAAGCACTAAATTTATCAGATGCGATTGTGAAAGAGTATGATGAGTATGCTGCAATTTGCCACTAGGACTTGAAAGATATCCATGCACCTCCGCTTATACAATGGTTCAATGATGTTTGACCAATTGTTTTCACCTTTCAAAGGAGACTCTATGGCTGCTGGCTATATGGAGGCTCCAGCTCACGAGTCTCCCATTGACCATATCGGCTTTGACATAGAGGTGGGAGATGCATTGAGATGCATTTGATGAGGATGGCTGGGTGTTCTCAAAATTTCTTGGTGAATAGTCCAGCAGAAACTGGAAACCTGAAACTGAAGCAGTTACACACGTCAGAGACGACGTGTGCAACTGGACTTTGACCAAATATCCAGAGGTAAGGATTGAAGCATTCCATCCATTGGACACGATTACGCTTCTTGTTGTTGCAGCATTCAGCTGAGCCCTACTTGTGTTTCCGTGTTCGTTGATTTTGCGTGGCTATTTGTGCGTTTCTGAAGAAATCTAGCATGACCGGTTTTGGATTCTCCAGGGACCATCGCTGCCGTGTATATAGGTGCTGAGCTCAACGCAGGTGTGCTGAGAGTGTTTTTTTTCTTTATCAGCTTCAATTGCCGTCACTTTGGAACACGTTCTTGTTTTTTAAGCCTTGGCACGTTATTGGTTAAAAGCCTTGGGAATGCCCATGACTCAAACCATCTGAAGGGGAATGGAACGCCTGCGAGAGGCCTGGAGAGGCAATGAAGGATCCATTGCGGCTGTGAACTGTTGAGTTAGCGTGCTTAGTGCTTGGCGGTATGATCCTGCTGCCACCTACCAGTCTCAGCAAATGCTCAATGGATCGAAGGAATGCCATGTCTTGAAAACATAGCCTCCAAGGAGTCCTCCAAGGCTCTCAAATTGGTTGGTGGTTCTTGACTTTGTGGAAAAGCAGGTGGAACATGTGTGTGTGTGTGTGTGTCACCCCCTGGGCAAAGGGTTCGCCACCACCACCACCTTCACCACAGGTTCACACGCAGGGGGCACGGAAACTAATTTCCCATCCGTGCCAACGAAGCTACGGAAATCAGTTGGAAGAGAGCTGGGACGCCGGCTCTTGTACCTGCAATGAAACTGTTGCACACGCTGTCCACTCCTTTGGTTTGTTTCATGGCGGTTCATGATACGCCCCACAAACCACTTTCCTTCCGCCTTGCAGCTGCTGAACGCCGATTTCACTTGAGCGCTTTCGGAAACATTGTTCAACAATACTTTTCAACGGACTTTGCCACCTTGCTGTTCCATCACCTTCCTTCCCAACGTGGGAACTGAGTGTAACTGAATACAATTGTCAGAGTGTGTATCGCTCAGCCGTCCCACTCGGGTGCTGAGTGTGATCCCCGTCACTGGGGCGCTGTCTCTTTGGGAAATCACTGGAACTTCACTGGACTTCACCTCCACTTCCACCGAATTAACTGCCTCAACGGCCGCCGGGCCTAAACACGGGAACTATCAGTTCGCAGCGTTTGCACTATTTTCTGCATGGTTTTGCATGTTTTTTGCCAATGTCTCCTCAAGCAGTGAGATTTGAGTCTTCTAAGCAGTTTAATTCGACTTGCATGGAAAGGAAAAAGCGCCGATTACGGCGACCTGTGTGTGTCACCCCCTGGGCAAAGGGTTCGCCACCACCACCACCTTCACCACAGGTTCACACGCAGGGGGCACGGAAACTGATTTCCCATCCGTGCCAACGAAGCTACGGAAATCAGTTGGAAGAGAGCTGGGACGCCGGCTCTTGTACCTGCAATGAAACTGTTGCACACGCTGTCCACTCCTTTGGTTTGATTCATGGCGGTTCATGATACGCCCCACAAACCACTTTCCTTCCGCCTTGCAGCTGCTGAACGCCGATTTCACTTGAGCGCTTTCGGAAACATTGTTCAACAATACTTTTCGACGGACTTTGCCACCTTGCTGTTCCATCACCTTCCTTCCCAACGTGGGAACTGAGTGTAACTGAATACAATTGTCAGAGTGTGTCAAACCCTGTCCCTAAGGGCTTTCCATGTTTTCAAAGCAGGGCGTACGGCTCGTCGTACCCACCGTACGCAATGAAGCTACGGTATGACGAGGGAGGGGTGGACTGATCATCCACCTGTACCTGCTTCAACGGTTGAGTAGGCTGTTCCAATCCTTCTTTTTTGATTCCATGGTGGTTCATGATACGTCCCCCAAACCCTTTTTCCCCCAGCCGCGTTGCAGCCGCGCTTGTGTGTCAGGTTGCAAACATTGTTCAGCCGCACAGTTCTCGCCGACCTTTTCGCCTTACCGTTCCCTCACCATTTTTCCTGGGAATTGAGTTAACAGAAAACCAATGTCAGGGTGTGTCTGTTTTGGGGTCAGTTTCTTCAAGCAAAGCTGTTTTGAGATCAATCAAGCAGTTCCAGACAAAGTCACTTGTTTCAGATCTGCAGGAACATTTTTTGCTCAACAGAGTCAGACTTCAAGCAGGGCACGGTGACAGCACCTCAGAGCCAAATGGACAGCAGCAGACAGCAGCACGGGCACATGCAACGCGTGTTGTGGGACTTTCGACCTTTGGCCAATGCTGAGGTCAGTGCCACGACATGTCTTACAACAACTAGATGGACTTCCGCCTGTGCGATGTGTGTGTGTCAGCCCCTGTCTCTAAGGGACCTGCTCTTGCTACTTAACTATTCTCCTCCACTTGGACCAACCATTTGTACAGTCAATCAGCAGGGGGCATCGGGGGTGCTGATGAGACCGGTGCTATCAAAGACGCTCATCAGTCACCTGTGATACAGTTGGAGACGTCCAACTGCGTACCTGCTTTTAACTCCTTTGTAAAGTGCTAATGCGTTTTGTTCAAACATTCAGTGATGCTGACTTTTCACTCTTACGGTTCTGCAAGTCAAGGGCTAAATATTCACTTAAAGTGCTAATGCTCACCGCGAAGAAGCCTGAAGCCAAGCTCCACGGAGCAACCTTCTCAAGTGTGCTTCGCAGCTTCTTCCCACTGTGGTAAGCTGTGTGAACCCTACGGGGCGCCGATACTGCGAGAATCTTCTCACTCCTCACCGCGGGAGTAATTTCTCTGAAGCCTTCTGAAGTTTTTACCCGACTGAATATTCCTGCTCGAATACAGCTTTCAGGATCGTTTCACACCGTTCACGTGAAAGGTACTGCAGAGTTCACTGAAAAAACCTCACTGAAGAATACTGCAGAGTTCAATTGAATCATGTCTCACCTGGGAATTATCATGTTTCAATTTTTTCAATTTTTCAACTTTCGAGGTTTGATCATAGTTCATACCTCCACTTTGCAGTCACAAGCCAGACTTTCAAGATCTCCGCAGTCGTATATACCTATTTATTCGACTTGACTTGATTTGCAGAGTTGCCATGACGTATCCTTGGCCTTACAACCTACCACCAAACTTTCAACCGCAACCGCAACCAACACAACCTCAATGGTATACCATGCACAGGCTGGATTCATACCCATCACAACCTCAACCACCACAACCCCATCCACCAACAGCGCAAGCACCACCACATCACCCAGCGCCACACAGCATTTCCACCACACACCCCACAACCACAGATTCTTTTTCAACCACACTATATACCGCCTTCACCACATTATCAGCAACACCTTGAGCATCCGTCCACTATTTCCCACCAACTTTATCCAGTACCACATCCGCCCACAGCACAATCACATTTCCACACAGCATCATCCACGCATCATCCACAACAACTACAACAACCACCACAACCACCACAGCAGTCACCTCAGGCAACAATACAGTCAGCGCCACCACCCACTACGGATCAACAACTATCCAACCCCATGACCACCCCCTCACACACCACACCACAGGCAGCATCAGACCCCGCACCAGTGCAAGCAGCAGGGGTACCACCAGATCAACACCACACCAAACATCTCAAGCCACCGCTCCTTCACCACAACAGACATCACAGGCCACCACCACTTCAGAACAAGCCACCCCACCTGTAACCTCAACACCCACTATACAGCCAACGTATCCAACACCACCCATCAAAATCACACGCACAGCTCGACCGACACCATCTATTGCACCTACACTCAGCGCCACCCGAGGAGTCTGGCGAGACCCAGCACGTTCACCACCCCGCACACAAGAGCACCACCGCTATTCAGCATTTCCTGCAGTTCCTACCAGCACAGCATCACAAGCCACTTCCACATCCAGAACAAGATCTCCATTGCCCCGAGCACGATCGCCGTTACCACGCCGGAGACGTTCAACCACACAATCCATTGCCAGTTCACACCCTCCCACCATAGCGCCACACACACAGCAAGATTTGCCACAACCACAGAGCTATCATTCTCAGCAAACCTACACATCACACCACGACACACCACCACAACCTGACCAAACCACACCGTCACAGCAAGTGGCCGATTCACCCCAGCATTCTCAACGCATCACACTCAAACCCAACCCACAGTCCCGTTCCAAGCACACCACTACGTCAAAAGCAGCTTCAGCATCCACACCACCCACCACAAACACCACAGAGGTCCCCGTGCAACGCCGACCTCACAATTTCCCACTACCAAGATTCCAACCACCCACAGATCCAGCACACTTGGAAATCTTCCAATGGATCAACCATCATGCGCGTTCGCTGCACATCTACAATGAACCCATGATCTCATACGTGGCCAAAGTGCTAGCAGCGGCCCATCTCAACAGCACTCACTTCACTGACATGCATCTCCTGACCCACACAAAATGGAACGATGGCACACAGCGCAACGACCACCACACCTTTCTCACGCTTTTCATACCAACACTAGCCAGCAGAGGCGACGCGCCGACTCTTCCTCCGCCACGGAGAGAAGCCTTGAACATCCCCGCGATCAAACACATCTTTGCTGCGCACGTGAGCGAGGAGGGCAACATAATCTCCATCCTTGAGGCCGGAGAGATTGTCCGTTCAGTTTTACATGACGAACACAATGTAGGCTTTTTCAGTCAAGCCTTTGAGCTCACCAACTATGAGGAACATGACATTACCGAGGCAGCAAGGGTTCTTTTCAATGCTGACAATATGTCCAAAAATCGCAGTGGACTCAAACTTACCATCAAAGCATATATGGACATGGCCAAAAGGTTACGCACGGGGGCGAGTCGGCCGCAAACGACTTACTACTTCGAGGCGAGGGAATCGTCAAGTACACCCCCGGCAAGTGTTGGGTGGTCCACCCTAAGCACGCCCGCATCGAGGGGATAGCATGGAAGAGTGACGCTAAGCCTCCTTCTTCAACAGCGTCCCACAACAACGGCTGGTAGATGCCGTCATCAGTCTTTGCAGCCGCTGGCGATCTCAACACACCACCACCACTCTCACAATAGATGTTCAATCCACCGGCAATCCCATACAACACTCCCACATTGGCAAACACTACATTCACCATCCACAACAACGCACCATCGACACTCAGCACATTCCCCTCATTGTTCAACACGCACTACAATCATGCATCTTCAAAGCCTGCAATTCCTACTACAAGCGAATTCAAGGCGCAGGTATCGGCAGCCAACTATCCCCAGCCCTCTGCAATGTTGCCATCACTCTCATCGAACACACCTGGCACACCACTTACCACACCTTTCTACAGCAACCCAGCCTTCACCTGTTCAACACCCGTTACGTCGACAATCGCTACATCCTCCTCAACGAGCTTTTCCGACATGCACTCCCTATCACCACACTTGCCCATCCCGATTTTTACGAACATCCAGTGGAAATAGAGCCCGTAGACGACGACCGTCTACTTGGCTTCCACATCGATCCGCTCAACAGAACAATCACCTTCCAACTTCCCACCCACCCATGGCAGATTCGAGATCCCCAAATCGGCCGGCAGTCATAGACTGCGCCTCTCCGGCCTATAGACACCACACCTTACGACAATACACCTACCCAACTCACCTCACGCAAACCACATCACAACAGTTGGTGCAGCTTTATATGACAAAAGGTCATTCCAAAGAACATTGCGCTGCAGCGTTGCTGCCTCGCCGAAAAAAGCCAGCTTGCTCGCACAGCCTGCTGCACAATCAACTTTATTGCGACCTGTATTCATTTATTGCTGTCATACTTCAATTCACTCTACACTAGCTGCACCGGTTTTCGGCTTTCTGTGTGTGTCAGCCCCTGTCTCTAAGGGACCTACTCTTGCTACTTAACTATTCTCCTCCACTTGGACCAACCATTTGTACAATCAATCAGCAGGGGGGCACCGGGGGTGCTGATGAGACCGGCGCTAACAAAGACGCTCATCAGTCACCTGTGATACAGTTGGAGACGTCCAAGTGCGTACCTGCTTTGAACTCAACTCCTTTGTAAAGTGCTAATGCGTTTTGTTCAAACATTCAGTTACGCTGACTTTTCACTCTCCGCGAAGAAGCCTGAAGCCAAGCTCCACGGAGCAACCTTCTCAAGTGTGAGACTGAGGACTGTAGGTCAACTGGCGCCAGCTTCTTGAGGGCGGCAGTCGACCATGTGGTGAGTGATCCTGATAGCCCTTCGTGTTTGAAGACATTTTTGAATAGCGATTTTGGGGCATTGAGCCTTTGCTCCACCCATTCGCCATGGCCTCTGGGAAGGTAGTCACACGCAGAACGTCGCCCCTCTCAAAGTCTCAGCAGAAGCATTGGGAGCAAGTCTTGTTCACTTATTGTGAGTTTGGGCTTGGACAAGAATACCAAGAACTTGCTGAACCCAGACAAGGCCAATAAGTGTTTCTTCATGTTTGGACATTTGTTGGCTTTTCAGGAGGTTCACAAAGACTTGTAAGTGTGAGTCAATGGATTGGTTATTGCCTTCTTTGCTGGCAACCTCACTTGTGTTTAATTTTTGTTTGGCATGCTTTTTGACCGATGACATTGCTAAATGAAACTTAGGAAGAGAGCAAGCGGCTGATGATGTCTGCTTTGGAAATTTCCGTGAAGAATGCAGCGGCACGCTTGGCACAACAAATGGGAACCATGGGAAGGGCGGGGACTCGGCGCAAGAATGCAAAGGACTCCGTTGGTGACCCGTTGAAGACAGCCTTGAAAGAGACTGGGGCGACAGGTCGCTTGGATGAGGAGATGTTGGACCACATCCGGGAGCGGTTCTTACCGTCTTGGGGTGCGCCAGCATTATTTCAAAATTTGATCCTGGAACATGACGGGGTCAGTGACCAGCTGAGAAGCGATCAAAAGGAGTTCAACATTTGCTCAACAGTAGCATCTGTGCAGAAGCCTAGCCGAAGCAGCTCGTGGGACCACCTGAGAGCCATTTCAATAGGAGATCTTCGACTTTTTCAGACAATGAGCGGCATGCGGCTGGAATGTGCAGTTGTTGGGCATCCCATCCAAATGGTTGGAATCACCACTCTAATTCAAGATGCCGCTGGCCAAGCGGTCCTTTGTGGGATCTACAACCTACCAGGGGTGACAAATCAAGCGACGGCCAACAAAGCCTTGCCCAAAGGATCAACAGTGATCATTGCGGAGCCCTTTCTGAAGATCATGGCTGATGGTAGGCGAGGAGTTCGAGTGGACAATCCAGATGAGATAGATATTTTCTTGCCAGGTGTAAGGCCACTAATTCGCAAAGCGGGCAGCATCTCTGCAAGGGCAAGTGATGGAAACGAAGCGTCCAAGATGTCTCAGGACCAAAAAGGTGAGAATCAAACCCCAATAGCGGAACTGGCCGAAGACTTCAGACCAGGCCAGCGGGTGAAGCTGTTTGGCTTGACCTCTAAGAAAGGTGCGACCTTAAATGGGAAGTTTGGAGTTGTGGCTGCCGAGCAAGATGAACACGATTTGGAAAGAGTCACAGTTGAGCTTGACAGTGATGCTGGAAAACCAGAACTCGTCAAAATCAAGCCGTCGAATATGGAGATCGCCCAGGAGACCGACTTGGAAAACATTCTTCAGGCCAAGAAGGATGCGAATGAAGCATTTGCCAGAGGAGAGCTCCACCAAGCCATTGAAGCCTACAATGGAGTTGCAAAGGAATTGTGCTCCCACAAAACGCCAAAAGCCATGACAGAGCTCACAAAATGCATTTGCGACAGGGCGCTGTGCTTTTTGAAACTGAGACAGTGGGAGGCTGCAAGGGTTGATTCTCAATCAGTCTTGGAGAGAGAGCCCACCAATGCCAAGGCTCACTTTCGACTTGCCTCAGCTTCGTTTCAAGAAGGAAACGCCGAAAGCCAAGAGAAGATCCACGAGGCTGCCACTCACATTTGCGTAGCAATCGCGCTCGCTCCAACAGGTGAGGCTGCAATGACTGATTTGCTGGATGCGATTGCAAGCAAGTCTGCAAGACCTTTGCCGCAAGCGAAGGAAGTTGTTGCAGTTGGTGATGCCAGCGAGCTTTGGGCAGCTTTGCAGCGCGACAGAAAGAAGTTCATTGCCATCAAACCTGGAGACTACGGCCCAACTCACAAGCCATTTTGGGCGGAGCATGATGCGACCCTCGTGGGCTTGGGCTCGAATAAAGTCAGGTTTCTCAAGCGAAGTTCACATGTCTTCTCAGTGGTTATGAATGCCCGAGTTCAGATGTTCAACCTGACGATCACCGATTCACCCCAAGCTTCGCATGGGTATGGGTGTTGCAGTGTGGATTCTGGTGCGTGGCTCAAGCTTTCCGGCTGCATCGTGGAGAATTGCTGCGAAGTTGGTGTGATTGTGGCGCGTGGCGGTCGATGCATCATTGAAGACTGCCAGTTCCGTAGACTGGGTAGTCAAGCCGTGGAGGTAAGGGAGATGGGGCAGGTGGAAATACGACGGTCACAATTCCTCCGAGTATGGCAAGGAGTTGTTGCATACGCAGGTGCTAGGAGCCTTGTCATGGAAGACGTGTTGATTGAAGGCTCTTTCCACGAAGGTGTCTGTGCGTGCGGAGACCTTAAAACGGATGAGACTCGCAAGCTAGAGAAGTTGCCTGACCCCGATGCTGAGCGGATTGCAACGCCAGGCTGGCGGAAGCGAGACCAAGCCTACAAAATGGGCCGACAAATATCCATGTTTGCGTCAGAGTGGGCAGAGGACATGGGTTGGAATGGGCGGTTAGCACTCTCCATGTCAACTTGCACCATCACGAATGCTCAAGGTTTGGCATGCAGCTTCGACACTGGTTGCGCTGCGCATTTGTCAGCGTGTACGTTTCAGAAGTCTGTCTCCAGCAAAACTACTAGGTGGTATGGAACTGGTTTGATGATCAAAGGCGGCTCTGACGTAACAGTGAATCGCTGTCGTTTCCTAAAGAATGAAGTTGGTGTCGATGTGGGGTTCAACTACGGGGGGGATGTATTAATTGAGAACAGTATATTTGCTGGTAACCTCTTCAAAGACGTGATCGAGCTGGGCCAAGAAAGAAAGACGCAAGAGATGTTTGAGGGAAGCTTTTGGAACAGGCACAAACAAGCAGGAGCATGGAGTGCTCCAATCAGGACAGCTAGGAATCAATTTCTTTCCAAATCAGCGCGAGTCCCAGAGATACACGAGTTGGAATCTTCATCATCTTCAAGGTCGCAGGGGCAACCATTGCCACAAAAACTGGCCTGGGAGGCTGCTGCCAGACAAAGCTATGTTTTGGCCACGCCTTGCTTGTGCGGGTTCTCGTGCACCGAGCTTGGCAACAGTCCCGAATGCTCTCAACTTGGACTTGGAAACCACATCGATTTCCCTCCGTTCATGTGCCTGCCGTGTAGCGATGCCTTGAGAATGAAACAGGATGACGTCAACGCGCAGTTTTACTTTCGAGATGAGGAACGCAGAACCCGTTCCAGGCATTGGTGTTTGCTTGGCACAATCACTTCTGTCGGTGTTGCTCGCACCGCAGATGCGCATTCTTTCATGGCATTTAGAGGCGCTGAGGCCGCAAAGAGTGTGAAGCTCAAGACCAAATTTGCAGATTCAGAGCCTGAGGTAGAGGTTTTGATGATGTTGGATGAGCCCCTCTCCCATCAAAGCTCAGCTCTTCAGTCAGGCTGTACCTTGGCGATTTTGTACGCAGAGGCATCCGACATTGACATCAGACAGGGGACTGGTCAGGTGATTGTCACGGACAACTCCTTGGTTTACGCTTTTGCAGCTCCTCTTGACCAGATCATGGCCCAGTCATTCGCAGCTGATGAGTCCATTTGTGGGAGCTGTGGCAGCTAAGCCTCGAATGAACGGTCTACTGTATACGCTGGTTTTCCAATTTTGCTTGACCTCCTATCCAATGTCTTACTTTTTGGAGTTGGAATCATCTATTTCGTTATTAGGATCATCCTGCAGTACAGGCTCCTAGTTGTGGCATTTCCTGCAAAGCTTAGGCAAAGACACCTCAGAGTCCTCCACGCAAAGCTGCAGCGCCTGTGGCGTCGTCTCCTACTGCAGTAGCAAGTGCCGTTCGGACCACAACCAGCGTCACAAGGACTGGGATGCTCCAATCACTCTAATTCATGGCTTCTGTAAAATCCGTTGTGGGTTGGATCATGTTGGATCGTACCTTCCCAAGTGATCGCAATGGAGCTTGAAGCTTATCATTATCTACAAAAAATATCGGGGTACGATGATAGGGTTTGCTGAGTTTTTTTCTGCTGAGCGTGTTCTTCTCCCCACCAAACCTCCAAGATAGTAGCGTGCTGTATTTGCTCAGCAACTGGAGGAAGTAGCCGAAGCATGCTGAAACATGCTGAAAATTGCTGAAACCATTTTAGTTGTGAGGAGCTTTGCCCGCAGATGGCCATGCTTCGTCAGCTGGCAGTGACCGACTTTCGCAGCGACCCTGATGTCCAGCTGAGCTTTCCACTTTGGGCAGAAGGACTCCCAACCATCCCAGCCGTTCCACCGCATGCGCCACATGACGCGAGCCTTTCAGAGCCGGAGGCGCAGGATGAGGCGAAGGAGCCGAGCGCCGAGACGAGCCGAGCGCCAAGTGCGCCAAAGGTCGAGGATTTGTGTTCCTTCTTGGATTCTGCCTCAGATGCTGATATGGCCAAGGCTGTAGCTTCGGTTGAGGAAGCTTTGCAAGCGAAGGATACTGCAGGAGCTTTCGTGATTCAAAAGCAGAATGGGCGACCAAGATTGCAGAACAAGCTGAAACGCACAAAAGCACGGCTGGCAGATCTCTTGGCAAAGAGTGCCGAGCCATCAACCCAACCACAACAAAGGCAGGCGCATCCACCCGAGATATCACAGGAAGAGAGGGAAGATTATGCTGAAGATCAGGGGGCAGAAGGAAGCTTATGTGGTCTTGGCCCCACAGACCAGGACGGCTATCACGGAGTTCCAGAGCTGCCCCGCTGGAAGGCAGGTTTGCCGTACCGCAGGTGTGCGCGCAGGAGTTTCTTCCACGCTTTCGAGTCCTACCCTAGAAGCTTGCCATGCCCATCAGAGCCTTGGTGCACCAACATCAACCCAGCTGCGTTTTGCACCTTGGCTGTAGTGAAGGGTGTGAAGGGTATTGAGCTAGCAAGCACCCCAATCAATGCAACAAGGACAGAGGTCATGCTTTGATCGGCTTCTGGGTGCGTTCTATTATACATGCGACCAGAAGCAAATATAGTCAGTTTCGACTTGTGCGGCCATATCCCTATATATAATATTCCACATTAACACGCGACGGACAGAGCGGCAAAGGTCGTTCTTTGTGAAAGACACGTTACCGCCTCCACATCATTGTTTAAGATGATTAATTTATTCATGTGAGCATCTTGAGTGATCAAATATGCGGGTATATCATCATATACAAGTAGGCTGTTTTAAAACCTTGCGACCAACAATACTTATTCCATCTTATTCCAATCGATCCCCACGAGATGCGATAAACTTTGTGATCTATAGTTGTTGACAGCTAAGGCTTTGATTTCAAGGAGTTGGCTCGCTCTGGCCGTGTGCGCACTCTTAGCTGCTGGGGTCATAGTGCTTCACGTCCAGGCCACAAGATTCCCAGTGTGGCAGGCAGCCATCAGAGGTCTCTTGGAATGATTCGGCGCCTCTTCAAGAAGGGAACTGTGAGATGTAAAAAGGAAACCTTGTTCAGCCATGTCGGACATGGGCCACTTCTGGGTTCTTCTCAAAACTAAAATAACTAAAACTCAACTCTGAGGTTGTGGAAGCTGCGACCAAGTGAGATCACCTTCAGCCAAAATTCCATCGGCCGGAACTTTTCGGATGGCAACTCTTTGGATCAAACCTACGATGATCTTCGCGCTGGGCGTTGCAAGGTGGAGGACATCGAGAAGATCAAGATTACGTGGCACAGCCATGTGAGATCTCCAGGTGAACCACGTTGGTGGACTTATACCGGGAACAGAAGGCTGTCTCTTTTCCAAAAATTGGAAGAGGCGGGACGTCTGAAATTTCTAGTGGCTGAATGGGTCAATGAGCCAGTTCCTGAGTGGCGAATGACCACTGAGAACGGAGGAGGGCGCCCCTCCGTCCGTGGAGGCAGGAAGAGGTGAAAAAGGATCTCGTTGGACCCAAGGGCGTTGAAGAGACTTGCCGCAGGCCTTCAAGCGATTGTGTGAATGGTGAATGGAGTGCTGTTTTTGATAGCGCTTTCATGTAGAAGCCAGCTGTCAAAGGAGCGCGTGAAGCACATCGAAACCATTGCCACTTTGTGCCCGGATCTTGGCTATGACATAATGGCGGAACAGCATCATCATAGCACCGATTTTGTGCACGGCTGGTGTTGTCGGATCTTGATGGAGCAAGACTTGGAGAGTAGAGGGAATGTAAAAGCTACGTTGCAGGCGCATGAGATCCGCGGCATTGCTTACGACTGCCCCAACTGGTCTTCGCTGTCACTTGCGTTCACAGGGCCGAGGCCGGGACGAAGAGCGGCGCGTTTGCAGTTTGCTCGTCACGGACTTCGCCCGATTGGGATGAACATCTGAACAGTGGTTCACGCGACCCAATTAAGCCGTTTCGTGGGCATGAGTGTGCCTTCAAACTCAAAACGAGCAAGTTATTCCAAGTATGAACAATCGAATTAAGTATCGAGTTCTATACAGACGAAGGTGGAATTTGCCGCGGATACGTTTGTGCACAGCCGTTGGTTCTGCGAAAACTCAACGATGCTGCGAAATCAAATTGCATAAGCAAGGGCTCAAATGTCAAGACTGTATAGGGTTGAGCCGAGAACCAAGAGAGCTCGAAACAAATGGGATTCGGAACGTTACAGAGCCATTTTCCTTTGGTGCGCACGAGGTACAGAGGTGCACGGCCCAGCGAATTTCTGGTGAAACAATTGAAGTGGAAAGGGGAAAGAAGTCAGTGGGACACTCAGCAATTTTACCGGGCAATTAGGTTCCGTTGCGGTCTTAGTGCCACAGAGTCATTGCTTGCAATTCGCGCACGCGGTGTCTTCTATAGTGGACAAGAGCACGCTAGCGATACTGCAATCTTCTATAGTGGACGCCGGACTTCGTTCGAGTCATGTCGCAGCGTTGGTCAGTTGCAGCAATGCTGTTTGCCTCGTTGGAACTGCTTCAGCCTGCGCAAGGGTTTTTGCTTCAGCTTCTGACGGTTGAATTGTTTCTTTTGTCGCCAAGTGTGTGTCTGTGGATGCCTACGCCTAACTTGGAATCCAATAATTGTGATGTGGAAGGTTATTGACTTGTTTGGTGATGTTTGGTGTTGAATAAATCTACAACAAGCGCGCTCTTTGGTCTTCTGATGGCACCCGCACCATCATCCGAGCTATAGGGCTTCGGAAGGAATCACCACTGTCGTTCTTTGTTCTTTGCCGCGTTTATCGACTTTTTTGGCTAATGAAACCAATGACTTTTTTTATATTGTTTTTGACATTTTGTGTTTTTACTATTTATGTTCATGGTTATAATATTGATTAATATTTTGAATAACTTAATTATATATTAGAAGCAATAAATAATTAATCTTTTTGAATATTAGTATAAACTATATTAATTGTAATAAATATAATATGTTGAATCGGTATTACGACAATATATTTTATTGAATATCTTGTAATATATTATGATTAATATTGAAATTATATGATTTATATTTAAAAAAAATTGGATGAAATTATTGGGGTAATTTTATATATTTATTTGTATTTGATTGTTTTGTTTTTGGTTTAAAGAATGGTGGATATGGTTTTTGAATAATATCTTGTATTTTTGTTTTTGGAATGAATGATCGATAATTTTGTTTAAATAATTATATAATAATTTATATTTAAATTGAAAGGTTTTTTATTAGGAATGGATATAAAAATTTGGTAAAATATTAATATTTAATCGGAAATAATATAATTGTTATTAATATTTTAATAACAATAGTTAAGGTGGATTTTTTGGTTTTTAAGGTTATTAGGTTTTTTATGATAAAAACGGTTGCGCGATGTAATTATGGGAAATTTTATGGAAATATGTAAATATTCTTCGTTTTTTATTAAAGATATTTTTAGTTATTAATATTGTATGAAATTGTTACGGGTATTTTCGGATGATTCGTTTTTTCGTATATAAAAAATCTTAATAATTCTGGTATATTTTAAGCTTAAGACTTTGTTTATTGTAGGTGATAAATTGATTTATTAGATTTTTTTAAAAACTAAAATTATATTAGTTTAATTATTCTGGAAGGTATGATTAATAACATTTTTATTATAATGTAATTAATAATTTTCTATGTTTAATTATTTAGGTTTTAGACTTTATGAATCGTAGGCTTTAAAGACATTTTTTTTGCAAAGGCTAAAATGGCTATAGGGACTAATAATTTTATTTAAATCCCTTTTTGAATTTTTATTTTTACAAGTTTAAGTTTCGTTTTCGGAGCGCTTGGGAGCAAAATATGTATTGGTCGTATTTTTTTTTTCGCTGTTAGTCGAGTAAGGCAATGGCGACGGGACGTTTCGGTGATAGATTTTGCCCTATCCTCTGCATTAAATAGGTTCGTGCCTTGGAAATCTACTTTGTTTATTGTAGTAAGTATACTTATGATATGGTGGAGAGCTCCTTAAGATCGAAGTCTGGAGTAATTGGTAGAATTTAAATAGATAGTAACTTTGGCCGAATTTGCTAATGAAGATTCCCATAGTATTTCGGCCTTTATTTTCTCCTTTTCTACCTTCTAATCCTTTTTTATTCTTTTTTCTTCTTGAATTCGCTTATTGAAACCTTCTCGGGGCCGCTTTCGGTGTTGTTGGTGGAGGATTATGACTTGGTTTTTAGCTTTTATCTAGCTTGATGTCGCGGTAGTCCTTCTCCGTGGGATAGTGAAGGGTCTTTTTTTCTTCAATTTCCATAACCTCGGGATTATTAGGTTTAATTTCTGCTAGGACCTCTTATTTAGGCTCCTCTTGAATTCTAATTAGATTGGTGTTGGACGAGGTGGCTATCGATGAAGGCCCTGAACCTATTAAAGGCTGTTCTAATCTAGCCATGATTCTTTTTTCTGGATTTAACGAAGACATCCATTTGATGAGTTACTCACGGTTTTGGATGCTAAATTGGCTTCTTTCTTTTTGGATTATTGGTCGAAAAAACCCATAGGCCTAGTCGATTTTATTCTATTCGCCCTTTCTTTGACCCTTTCCTTTTCTTTTTCCTTTGGACCTCCTACTTGGCTTGTTGATTTCTTTTCCTTGTTAATCGACGGTGATTGAGCTTCTTTGCGATGGCTTGGAATTTGTGCTACCTGGTGGACTTCTTATAGGGGGATCGGTTGGAATCTCTGCTGCATAATCCTGACTTGGAATTGTAGGTTCACAGAGCCAGGCGAGAAATCTTCTTAGGAAGAGCGTGGCTAACACAACTAACAAGGTGTAGCCAATCACCAAGAACTTCAAAGGTCCTTCGTCGTGTGATCGATCTCCTTTATCTCCTCTTCCTTGTGTTCGAACCTTCGCGATGATGGCCATTAGAATTGCTAGTTGCATTTGGTTGGCATTGATCTGAAGTCCGGAGTGATTTTCTTCTTTTGGTATTTCTTTTATTTCCTTCTTTTCTTCTTTTGATTCCTTTCCTTGATCTTCTTCCTCTCTTGGTCTTATTGCCCCTAGACCATCCTCCTTTAGTCTTGCTGCCCCTGGGCAATCCTCCTTTGCTTCCTTCTTCTTTTCTTCCATCTTCTTTTGGATGGCCATAGATATAAGCTCCTTGAATTCTAGTATTCGTTGGATGGGAAGCGGCTTCGTGCCCAAATTAGCAATGATGATAGCACCAGGTAGATGCTTGACTCTCCAGTCGAGATTGGTGATTCTCCATCGGACATGTTGTGCGCGAAACTTCAAGTGGCGTGTTCGCCAGTTTGCATGCCCATCTGAGAAGAATTTTGTGGCAGTCAAGTTGTCGACAAACAGGGTCTTGACGTAGGGATCCTTATGTGCTTGGATCATGCTATCGACAACATCTCCTGTTTGCAGACCTTCAATTGCTTCCTTCAATTGCTTCCAAAAGCTCAGATTGTGCTGTCGACAAAGCCGGAAAAAATTGCTTCCCACTTTTCCAAAACATCAAAGCACCATTCCACAGGACTATGACGGCCCTATGCCCTGAGTTTCTGGTGTGGCTGCAAAGCTTGAATCCGTATAGATCTCCAAGGATCTAGGTCTACCATCCCAACCTTCTCTTCGTCCAGGACGGAACTCTAGACCTTCATTTGATGTATTTTATTACTTCCAGACCTGTGTGGCCTGTTCGGATGCCTAGGTGGGATGCGTCAAAATCTCCTGTGCACACCGATTAGTGGCAAATGAGACATCAGGCCTCGTGCTTGTTGAGAGCGACATCAATTCTCCCACCAGCGGTTGGTTCTTC
Source organism: Durusdinium trenchii (assembly GCA_963970005.1). Taxonomy (NCBI): domain Eukaryota; class Dinophyceae; order Suessiales; family Symbiodiniaceae; genus Durusdinium; species Durusdinium trenchii. The sequence continues at coordinate 312,209 of CAXAMN010026917.1, forward strand.
TGGGTATGGTAGAATATCCTTTATCATTGGTATTTTCACATTTCGGCCTTCTGGGATACCCTCCTTGTCCAGGATATAGTCTTCTTGGGAAATTCGGAATCCACCTGGTGGTGCCTGAGTCAATTCCATGCCGAGGAATTTGATCTTCTTTTCATCCACCACTTCAGGTTCTGATGCCTCCCATTCATTTTGGAGCACTTGGATGATCATATTTGTAGTAATTGGATCACTGGCCACCATCAAATTATCGACGTATATCAGCAGGAATCCGACCAGCCATTCATCACGATCATCATCAATTCCTTGGCCCTTCATGATGCTCCACAAATTTGGTTCCGCATCGGCTTAGACAAGTTGGTGACCTTCTTTTGACCTCATCTTCCGAAGCACACTATCACGATATAGTCCCCAACACCGAGGCGACCGTCGCAAACCGTACATGGCCTTCTGCGCCAAATTCTCAATAGAATTCTTTGATTCCCACGTGGCCAGTCTTGATGAACAACGAGGGAGGTTTGAGCACCACTATTGTTGGATCTTATCCATCATCTTCTACATCGAGAGGTGCATTCAAGAATGCAATGCGAATGTCAAGGACCGTGGCTCCCCAGTTCTTTTCAATTGATCGCTTCAACACATAGCGCAAGCAAACGGCATCAACGCCTGAAACATAGAGGCATTGATCCTTTTGATCTGGTGTGGATTGATCCACAAAGTTCCCACAGGCGACCAGCCTGATCTTCCGTCGCGGTCCAGGCTTGAGGGTGATCACAATTTTGGATGGGAATATCTCCAAATGACGTCCCCATTTTTTATGAAGATCCTCAATTTCATCTTCGGTGATGCGCTTTAGTGCCTGCTTTTCTTCGAAGAGCTGATGCAATTCTTTCTTTATGGCTTCATACCACTTTGGTGCTTCATTGAGCAATTCCTTGGGAGATACGATCTTTGTGCGATGCACTAATTCTTCTTCCTTAGACATGGCGCTTTTGACCTTTTTGAATTCTTCGTAGACGACGTCCATGACCTTGACCTCATCTTTCAATATGATCACATTTTCTTCCAGGACCACATTTGAGAGACGTTCGAGGTGCCTTTTCCTTTCCTCTTCCATCTCCTCATATTCATCTTTCTTCATATTTTTTGCCGTGACCTTTCCTCGGATCCTCCTCCTGACCTCATGCGGGTCTTCCTCTTCATCCATGGCTTTAGTGATTGCCAGCCATGTCCATTGGCTTGGTTCAGGCTCCTTGGTCTTGGTGATGAAATAGGGTGTAATGGCAATTCGACCATCTTGTCGGAGTACGAGGTGTCCATGTGCATCTGGTCGCGGAGCCAAATACTTTACCACTTCATGTGTGCCTTCCAGCTCTTTTGTTTTCCAGAACCTTCTTTTGACCAGCAGCTCATGCCCAAGTGGCGGCACATCGTTGAGCTCCTTGTCGGCCATTCTTCGATGTTCACGTTCATGAACATAGTGACATGCTTGCGGCCATCGACTTGCAGGAAGACCAGCCATGCCCAGAAGACGGCGAATCTGTCCCTTAACAATTTGAATCGCTCTTTCGGCACGTCCATTGGATTGGGAGGACACTCCAGCAGTTGTGGTGCGATGTATATCTTGAGAACGACACCATTGGGTTAATGATCTTTCCCTAAATTCCCCTCCCAGATCAGTGTGGAGACGAGCGACGTGGTAGCCCATCACTCTCAACTGGATGTACATCTGTTGAATGGTAGACAGCACCATCTTTTGATCTTTGGATGGCATTGGGATCGCGAGGCGGAACGTGACCATTCTTCATCCTCCTCTCCTTCTTCATCATCTTCTCTTTCTTCAGCAGGAGCTTCTTCCTGCTCGACTTGATCATCAAGATCATCTTGACCTTCTCCATTCATTTCATTATCCTTTTCTTCTTGAAGTTGAATCTCCGAGAAGTCTTCATCTTCGGCATTGACTAGCTCTTCGGGGAGTTCGTAGTTAGCTGGTAGCAGCCAGATGTACGTACCAACCATGATGAATTTTGAGACATCACGTCCATCCTGAGCCACTGGGTAAGGACCAACAGTATCCAAGGACAAGGTGACAGCCAAAGGATGCTTGATTTTTCGATGCGGCTTTGATTTGGCACTCTGTTCCTGGCATATCCGGCAATCTCTTCGAAAGGGTACATGGCTGTTCTGACAATGTTGATCCCATGTCATGGCCTTGATCTTCATCTTTTCTTCATCATTTTCATGTAGATGAAGCGCACACGCCTCAGCGATCGCCCAGCACAGTCCAGGTACCCACCTTGACAACGAGGCGGATGGTAGTTTTTGACCTTCATTGCGATTTCGTGCTCCCGGGTTTCTTCCTTTTGGTAAGCGGAGCGAGAAGTTGGCGGCAGAGACGTGGGTTTGACAGGAACCTCATCCTTCTAAGGTTCATAGTCTCCTTGGTTCACTTGGTGAAGATCCAACTTGGTAGCGGCCTTCAATGATAGTCATTCCTTGGTGCGCCAAAAGGAGACATATTCCGGCTTGTAATCGACCGGATCGGATGGCTGTTCAAGCAAGAAGAGAAATTCATGGTTCTTCTCATTTGATCCGTCAGTGGCAGCGACCTCTTGAAGCTTCCTGGACATCTCGGCGGCCAGGTAAAGGAAGATTTGGCGCCACATCATGATATCATTTTCCAAACACATATTGAGTTCCTCTTCAGTGAGTTGGCTCGTACCCCATGGCTCTTCCCATGAACGCACTGGTCTTGGTCCACCTGGGTAGTGGCGTAGAATTGAGCGAGACCGACAATTTGGGCCTCCGACAACAGCAGCAAGATCGCCATCCAGTGCCAGCCTCAACATTCCTTTGTATGCCTTGGAGTCCATTGAAGCCATGTTGTGATCCTCTCCCTTTTCAAATCCACCTCCAAAGTTCGAGAACCAAGGCCATATTCTTCCATTGCCTTCTGGAGTATGCAACCATTCTTCTCGACTGCATAGAGGTGCAAGATGATTGGACCCGCGGCCTTCAATCTTTTTCTTTGATGCCGGTTTGCAGGCAAGTCTTTCCATTCCCCCGGCTATTAAATCAAGGACTTTTTGATGGTCTCAAGCATCCTTCAACCAACGAAGGTAATCACTCCATTTCCCTCTTCGGGTGTGTTTCTTCCACAAGCCGAGCTTGCTTGACATCAATGACCCTGTCTTTATACTCCTTGATGAGCTCGAGGACCAAAGCCTTTGGAATTATGGACATCCAGCTTGAATGCTGATTGGAAGAGGACCCTTCTTCGGGTGAATGACCTTCATAACATTCTTTTTCCATGAGATGTTGCAACCACCTCCCGCCAAGATGCCGAGGGGAACAATGGATTTCCCAACCAAATTGGTGGAGACCATCACTCCAGCTTCCGTCATCAGCAATGGCGTGGTGCGCAGCCAGCGAAACTGACACCTTTTTCAGGCTATCAATGCAGTCGGTCAGGGCGAGAGGCCTGAGAGGATGAGTCGCTCCCGAGTCGAACAAATTCCATTCTTCTTCTTTTGTTGACCCCATTTTCGCTTCCCGGACCCTTGTGAGCTTCAAGGTTTTTATACTCCTTTTAATTTCATCCAGCTGTTGGTGAAGTTTGTTCATCTTCGCCTCCGATAATTCTTTGTCTTTCATCATCCGGAGCATCTTGCTTGCTTCTTCCAACAACTCATCCATTTTTTCGCCTTCTGTTCCTCCTGCACTCTTTTCATCCTCCTCCTTTCTTCCCTTCTCATCCTCCCTTTCCTTCTTCACCTTAGATGGGGACGTAGAGGATGTAGGATTCGCCGGATCCTTGGTCGGACAATTCGGAGCGAGATGCTTGGTGGAGCCGCAGGAGTAACATCTGCATTGATCATCCTTGAGATCATGGGATCATCTACAGTCCTTTCCGCGGCGACATCCCGAGTCGGTGAGGAAGAATTTGCAGGGCTGGTGGACCTCCATTTCTTTCATTTTTCCTTCAATATTCTTTCCTTTTTTCACTACACCTTCATCCAATTTCTTCACCTTAGCGTCCTCCTTCTTTCCTCCACCTGCTCCTGCACTTCTCTTTTCGGCGAGGGCGAGCTGGTAAATCTCAGCGATGAGATGGGTGGCGAACTGGGAGACCGAGATCGGTGTTGGATTGGTGTCAACTTGTAGCGAGTTTCTGGCCAACGAAACCCGAAACCGAAATCCTTTTGGTCTACTTGTTGAGGCCTTTGACCAAGATGGAAGGATCAGGTTCCGTGGCCCCGATTTCCTGGGCTCGAGCCCTCCAGCGAAGCCACCTTCGATCGCTGACCACCGTTTCATGGAGGTTGCTCGGCTCATTCGGCTCCTCAAGGTTCCTCAACAACAATTGTTTTTCATTCACCCCTCCAGGGCAGTAGGATAGGTGTAGATGTGCCAAAATTGCAAACACCGACAGGCGTTTTGTAGCGACCAATTCATCACGCTAGCCTTCTTGGATCGCTTTGAGCAGCAAGGTGGCCATCCTCCTTTCCAACTTCGTCCACTTCGGGATATTCAAGGAAGCTGGGGCGACGGGCTCATGCTGAACACGATCCAGTGGCGGCATAACTTGATGATCTTGGTATCATCTTTCCACTTTAATCATCATTTTTTCCACCACAAATCCGACGTACCAGTGAGGTCGGCCACAACCGGTTGTACAAGTAGAAGCCAATCTCCAAGCTGGAGCTGTGAGGTGTTGCTTTGTATGCTCCCCAAAGCTGGGAGCTCTACAACTTGTCTCGCCATTTCAATACCTTTGATGGTGCCCTGACTGTCATGCCCCTCAGAAATCTGACGTTGAAGGACTTTCATACTTTCAATAAGCAATGCCATAACCTCCATTTGCTGGATCTCTGGTGAAGGCCTTGCTCCCCCCATTGTAGGCTTGTGGGTGGTCGATCTTGGATCCTCCTTGAACCCTTTTCCATACGAAGGATTTCTTCCTTTTCGAGGTGGGTCTTTGGATTGAGATCTCGACCGCTTTCCATACCTAATTAGGTAGGTAGACCATGGAGTGCGTCCCCTACTCCCCAACATATCCAAGACACTGGGAACTTCGGGCTTCGCTTCTTCGGGAGTGTTGAATGTCGATGAATTTCGAGGGACATGACATTCCTCTTTCTCCTTGTTCTTTTTCTTTTCTTCCTCTTGCCTTTTTCTTTCTGCATCCTCCAACCTCCATTCATAGAGCTCCTGTTGAAGGCGATCATTTTCACGTCGTTGATCCTGACATAAGCTTGTCAACTTCTTCATATCCTGCGAGATCTGCCAGCGCCACATAATCTCTTCTTCTTTTTCTTCTTGAAGGCGACTTCGGTGGCGGCCTCCAGGATCTTCTGAATCTTCATCATCACATCGCCTAAGCTCTTCGCTTTCTTCCTCCTCGTAACCTCCTTGACCCCCCTTCTTTCCTCCTCTTCTTCCTTCAAATCTTTCTTCTTCTTCTTGAAGGAAAGCAGGCCGTTGAAGGAGCTCCAACTGCTCTTCAGAGGACGATAGAGGTGGTGCCTTTCCAAACACCTGAGGTGCGAGACGGCGGCAGCTCTTGCTTCTTTCATCTGTTCCCTCGTGAACAGCGGCGGCATCGTCTGCAGCTGCGGCGGAACCAGGGGTGCAAGGGTCGCCGGACGACCTTTTGATTGCTCAATCGACTCTTTCATACTTTGCTTGGAACCACCATTACGAAACACTTCCATCTCCGTAGTAGGTCCCGTTGCCGAACCTGGTGGTCCTATCGTAGACCTTGTGGGTGTCATCAAACCCTTTTCATCTTTTTCCACCCCTTCTCTTTCCTTCACCTTTCCAGCCTCTTCCCCAGAGGCCCTTGCAGCATCCTCCTCCGGTGGAGGCAAAATCAACGAAGGTCCATGCTCCATCGATCGCCGGCGACGAAGCATGCACAAGCTCGGGGATGGTGCAGAAGTAGCTTATTTTGGGCTCATAACCTATTGATACCCTTCGGCGGATATGACCGAAAACGGAAAATCCCAAACCAAATGCACAAAACAAATCCGCTGCCTTGTACTTCTTTTTCAACGTTCTTCTAGATCTTCTAGTTGGGGGTTCCCTCCTTCGTAGGAGATTTCAAAAGCCATCAGACCTATCACAACAAAAAATTACGCGATACAATCACTTGAAATTTCATAGAAATGCATAACAATAATATATAGAAATATATTAATATTTAAATATTTTTAAACAATTTAAAAAGATGTTAATTTTATATAATTATTAAATATATCGAGATATTTTAAAATAAAAAAAAATATTATATATTTAAAAATCTATACCTAATAAATATAGGTTTTATATAATATTCTTATTATTATTAAATTTTATTCGACGAAAATATAATATATAAATAAATATATTTAATTACTATAAATATTTCAATATATATAATTATCGAATCCTTTCACGAATAAATAAAAAAAGCGCCATTTCCAGTTCAAGTGTCCGCGGCCGCACCCGGGGCCACCTGCCATGGTTTTTGTGGTTTTCCTTCCATAGATTGGCATGTGGTTCCGGATTCTGTTCACCCTTGCTGCATTGATACAACAGATGCCCACAGAACTGGATTTCCCGGTCCCAAGTCCGGGAGGCTTGAATCCAAATGCACCATCCTTTATACCACAAGGATTCGAGCCTGGCGTGAGGGTTACCAACCTTTCTTCACGGGTTGGTGTAAGTGCATTACATTCCCATGCACCTACTACGACATGCACGAAAGCCAGTGAAGTCTGGGCGATGTTTGGCTACGGCCATTTGGTGCACCAGTCTCGAATTCGGCGCATAAAAAGATCATTCCGCAGGGCCTGCAAAAGAGCGTTGATAGCTGGACAAACTAGCTACCATGGCAAATGCTTCATGGAGTCCGATGTGCCTTTTCGATTGCGAGGTCCATTGAAGGCTGAAATACAGAGGTCAACACTGCAACCTCCGCCTCGACCGGCGCTACAATCTAGCGTTGTTTTGAAGATCCTCTCCTGGAATGCCACTAGAAGCTTGAGTTACCATGAATGGTTAGCCTGGGCCACGGGCCGACCTGAAGATGTACTCTTGATTCAAGAATCCAATTGGAAGTTCAATGGTCAATGGGAAATTGAACATTGGTATTGCATCCACTCTCAAGAGGCTGCTGCAAGCCAACTAATCATGGTCCGCAAAACCTTGATCCGTGCTTCCATGTTGGCGTATGCAATTTTGATTCCAGGAAGGTTGCTGCATCTCCGCCTGATGCTTGATCGAATCCATGATATATACACGATATATCAGACGGCCTGGAACACGACCAAGCCAATACGAGCACTTTTGCAAGATAGGCAGGACCTGTGGGGGAAATTCCGTCAGTGCATCCAACATACTCCTCAAAGCCACATGATGGTTGTTATTGGAGATTTTAATTGTCCGTTGCAACAAGACTCACAGTACATAGGCAATCATGATCCGCGTTTTGATCAGGCACTCCAATCTGATAAACAGGATTTTCAACTCATGATCCGTGAATTGTCTTTGGTAGCCGTTCATTGCAAACAGAAATATGTTCCCACCTTCCTGCATGGTAGCCATCAGACACGAATAGACTTCGTTTTCATGAGATCCAATCAGATTCGGTGGAAACACTTAACTGCTTCAATAGACTGCCGGTTTGAGCGCATTGGTTTGCATCAGGGACCACAACATAGACCGTTGCTGCTTGGTATTCCACGTTGGCATCCGGTGAGACCCGCTCCTTCGAAACTTCCATCCATCGATCGTTTTCGCCTACGACAGGAGATGATCTCAGACACCACATCATGGAGAAAATTCGTAATGTAAGCCCAGAGTTCCTCAGACATCAGCACCCCTGCCAGACCAATTCGATTGACAATTGCTACTCCATGGAACATGAACTTAGAGAATTGTGTCTAATGCATTTTCCTCGTCAGAAGAAACAATATGATTCTGACAAGACTGGGAAATCCCTCACTGCCCGAATGTGGCATGCACGTAGACAGGCTAGACAGGTGCTGTACGTCCATGTTCGCACTCTCTTTCACACTTGGAAAAACCTCACCATCTTTGCACATCTGCATGCTCAAATTCGTAAACTTGGTAAGATCAATAAACGCCTCAAGCTTGAGCAGTTCTTGAAAGCCAATGTTCCCCATGCTTTGTCAAATCGTATGCACGATTGGTATCGCAACATCCGTAAACTCTGTCCGAAGCAACCTTTTCGTAAGATACAGTTGCATGATAAATTTGGAGCCCCTCTTCTACCGCACCAAGAATTTGTTGCCCTTGTTGATCACTTTGGCACCATGTTTCATGACGAAAATTTTGAGTTAGCACCTGTTCCATTGAACACCATCCCTTTCACTCAGGACCAGGTTGCTTTGGGACTCTCCAAACTTCCAGTCACGAAGGCACTGCCTCCGGATGGGATGCCAGGTATGGTCTGGAGGTTCTTTGCACATGACATTGCAGCAGTGGTTTATCCTGCCATTCAATCTGCTTGGACCCAGACGGATATTCCCCCCACACGCTGGTCCACTGGTTGGCTGCACCTCCTTAGTAAGCCCAATAAGCCTCCCAATAATCCAGCTGCGCTCCGACCTATTTGCCTTCAGCATCCCATCAATAAGGTTCTCACAGGCATTCATTGTGCTCAGGTATTGGATCATGCCCTTCCATCCCTTTGCAGGGTTCCACTGTTTGCCTACCTGCCGCGCCGCGGCACACAGGATTGCCTCCTGTTGACTTCTGAACATTGCAGACAGGTAAAGGCTTTATGCCAGCACCACAAGAGTGATCCTCTCAAGTCTGGTTTGTGGGGCGGCCTACAGGTCTCAATCGATCTTGAAAAGGCATTTGACGCAATAGACAGAAATTTAGTTCTTCGTGCCATCCAAAGATTCGAGATGAACCATGACCTTCAATTCCTTGTTCAGTCGTGGCAGCATAAACATGAGTACTGCATACCCCATAAGGACTTAATTGGACGTTTCACCGCAAGCCGGGGTATAAAGCAGGGATCCAAAGATGCCCCTTTGCTCTGGACCTTGAGAATGTACCTGATACTCGACCACCTGATGGCCAGTTTCGATCTGCAATGGATCATCTCCCACATCATAATCTATGCAGACGACAGCCACTTTAGGTGATTCATTGATAGTCCTGCCTCTGGCCTGTCGGCCCTGCATGAACTAGCTGTGGTGCTGGGTACACTCAAGGCATTCCATTTCCGGGTCAATCTGACCAAAAGCGTTGCCATTATGCGCCTTATGGGAAAGACCGCTCAGGCGTTTTTGAAACGATGGACGTCGAGAACAAAAGAAGGACCTCGATTGCACCTGCCAGATCAGTCCTCTAGCCTTCCTCTTGTTAGCAAGACAGACTACTTGGGAGTGCCACTGAGCTATCGTGTTTTCGATCATGACACCGTCATTCGAAGAGTCAAAGCTGCCAATGTTTGCTTCCGCATCTTAAGGAAATGGCTCCTGGATCAGCATCATCCATTGACAATTCGTCTTCGTTTGTATAACCAATGTGTTCTATCCATTGTTTCCTATGGCATTCATGAGATGGGGATTTCGACACGTAGCTTTCAGATGCTTAATGGCTTAATCACCAAACATCATAGGACCATGGCCAGATCCCCTGTGCACTTGACCCGCGAAACCAACACTGAGTTCTATGCACGTATGCACATTGAACCTCCATGGTGTTATTTTGTTCGACAGCAAGCTCGTCTGACCGCCTCACTGTGTCGACGACGAGAAGCCCTGATCCTTGAAGCCATGCAGACAGGTCAACATCATATCTGTGCTTTGACCCCAGAGCACCCTGACAACCAACTGCATCATGCACCCACGGCTCACGCCTCGACTTCTCAGGCACCTGAACTCAAATGTCCGGAATGTGATCGAGCTTTTCATCAGGCAGGACCCTGGAAGAGGCATATGCGTATTGCACATCAGGGCCCTTGCCATATTGAAGATTTGTTTGCTCCCTTGCGTGATTCGTTTGAAGGTAAGGCTACTTGTAGACACTGTCATAAGCAACTTGCTGATATATATCGACTCAGATATCACATCAATGCCAGAGTTTGCCTCCAATTTGATCCGCACAAGGAGACCATCGTGCCGATTGCTGACGGCCAGTCATTGCGCATGCATTTGCGCTACAAATCCATCCCGGGCATTTTGTTGGACAAAGCTCTAGTCTGTGAAATTGCACACCATTGTGTCTTTTGTCACCTTGCCGTGCCTGCCCGATCCATTCGAAAGCACTATGGAGAAAGACATCAAGGCCTTTTGGTTTATGAAGCATTGCATCGTGATCAAGTGTATGGCCTTGCAAATCTAGGTAGCGGCAAGGGCACGTGTGTCTTGTGTGCTCAACCATGCAATGATGTACGGACACATCAATGTGGAGTCTTGCTTCAGATTAGCATCCTACTTGGCCAGACGTATGATGTTTCGCATTTTCCTGTCATGCCACCCATGATCCGTCCGCTTCAAGCCAATCGACCATCCACAGGATCTGGCACCGCGGACAAGAATGCTGCTCCAGCTGATGACGCCCTCCCGCCACCTCAACCGGCCTTGCAGTCGGTTCCGATGGAGGTTGATGCAGACACTGACAGGACTGGTCATGTTGCTCATTCGACCCCCTTGTTCAAGTGTCATGCATGCCACACTACCTTCCTGACTGAGATTGGATTGGTCATTCATCATCAGAAGCACCCAAAGCATGCTCAGATGGATCGCTCGGATGATCCGACTGCCTCTGCCCACCAGGGTTCGGACATACGCCCAGCCAAGGTCACTGTGAAATTGATGCTGGCTTCCCATCCTGATGGACCATGCCCGGAGCCAGCCAAGATGTATCGATGTCCTGTGTGTCAAGACTATGTGGGGCGTAAGGCTCTCATCAGCCACCTGAGGAAGTATCATGATGTCCATAGGCCTGATGGTTTTCCCTTTGACCCGGTCCATGACATGCATAGGGGTCATCTTGCCTGCAAACATTGTCATGCCCAATTCACCATGGAAGTGGCCCTTCGAACACACTTCCAACGAGCCTCATGCCCGGTGCTGCTTTGCAATTGGACCAGTCACCAACATTTTGGTGCCCCGACCCTGCCACCTGCAAACATGGATCCTGAGGATTCCACACTCGTTGCAGATCAGGTTCGTTTGCCCTGGCATTTAGGCCTCCAGCATCCGGAGGAACTGCACACCTGGAGTCCGGACATTGCCAATTCGTTGTTGTGTCAGCCATTGTATCCGCTCAGTCGTGTCTTGTCCTTTGAACCGGAAGCCAAATTGACATGGTACCATCAGACAGTGTGCATGGTCTCACATCATTTTGATGTACCACACTCGAGCCTGCCACAGGATCCGATCTTCTACTTTGTGGCCTTTCTCCACGAACTGAACCCGCTCACATGGGCCTGGCACTCAAGAGATTGCACACCGATGACAATTCCGCCTACCACTTTGTCAGAAAAGCTTCAAGACCAGTTGACAGACATCAACCAAGCACTGCACCTGATTGAACACACACTGGCCCAAGACTGGCAATTGTGGGGCGCACTAACCCGATATGATGGCAGACGAGATGTTTGCAGACGATCAGAGCTTTACGGATCTCCTCGATGCATGCGCTCAGAACGTTGGCAAAAGACCACGGGTTGCTACGGATGGAACACAGAGACCTGGCAAAGGTCATGCAGCCAGATCCTCTCCATCCTCGGCCTCCACGTTGAATGGAGGCAACGACGAACTGCTCCGCATGCTTGCCCGGCTGACACTGAGGCAGGAGGATGCCATCTCACAGCTGCTGCTGGACAAGAGTTTTATGTTCTTCATCCAATGTGACAGGGGGAACATCATGCCAACTTTGTTGACCCAGGCCAAGGAATGGAACCAGCTCAAGGAGAAGGGAGAGGCCAAAATGCCGTTGAGGATGCACATGTTCCTGCAGTGTTTTCAGCTGCTTGCCCAGAGGGCTCAGCAATTGAAACTCGATGCAAGCGAAGACGCCTTAGTTCAGAATCTGAGGTCCAAAGGCATCTTGACCGAGGACAGCAAGTGGGCATATCTCTCATAGGACAGTCAGGCCATGATGCTCAAGCCCAATCGGATGCAGCCACTGACCTCGGAAGAGATTCGCTCCTTGTTGGAACGAATTGCACACCTTGGCCAACAACCAAGAGTGATCCATAAGTTCTCGGCATTGCGGCCGGTCAAGCAGGATACACTGCCTCAAGACGCCACGACAGCAATCCCATGGCGCTTGGACCTCAGCCTGAGGTCCCCAGAGGCCTCCGAACTTTTCCAGCTTCTTCAGAAGTTAGCTGGCAATGGCATCACTCAGCTGATCCTTCTTCGGGTCAGGGGAGCCAACCTCCAACGATCACCACTCGCCAATGCCATATCCCAACGATTGAGGAGATCGTAATTGGCATCCTCGAGACTAAGCTGAATGGCTCAGGCAGTACTTGCTACATCAACAGCGTGCTGCTGGCCCAAACCTGGAGCTGTGTCATGAATTTGACCTTCAATACCGCAATTTGGGGAGCATGGGAGAAGCAATTTTTGAGCATGTTTGTTGAGCATGCCGAGGTTGTTGTGGACCCATGTGCAGAGCAATTTCTAGGCCACTTGCTTATGGATTGGTTCAAGGACCATCCAAGTCGTAATCAGCATGATGCTGGTGAATTTGCTGGATGGTTTCGACAACGGTCCCATAATATATGCAGGCGGGCTAGAGCTCTCGGTTGCTTAGTTCGATTGAAGATCATGCGGATGTGTTTGCCCCTGTTCCCATGGCATGTCCAATTGAGGGTTTCATTATACTTCAATAGATGATCACCAACTGGCATCATCAAGAGCCTTTTGTGCACGCCTTCACCTGTGATTCCCCTTGGATCTACCTTCAGGTGTCTCGTTTTCCCTTCCTTAGACAAAAAAGCCGATGTTCAGTTCTTTAGGATAGACGATTGCCCGTGCAGCTTCCGATTTTCAATAACCGCCGAGGCATCCATATTGAGTGGCATGATTTTGTAATAACAGCGAAAATCATCCACCTGGGTGACACTCCCACTAAAGGCCATTATCGTAACATCCTTTGGCACAGTAGCACCGTCAAGTCTCCCTCATTTGGGTCATCCCCTTAAAATATACAAATCTGCAATAAAAACGTCCTTTGCCTATGAAGCCAAAGAGTTTTAACAACTATTCAGCGATAAATTCGCATAAGCAAGCCTTCGAACACTAATACCTAAACACTCGTGAAGTATCCGGCCTTAGAATCCCTCCAATTACGACCCAACCAACACAGGTTCCCGGCAAATAAAATATAAAAAAAAAATGAAATAAAAAATATAATTTATAAAATAAAAAAATATATTCCTATATATAAAATATATAATATAAAAATATAAATACTTATTTAAATATTATTCATTATTTTTTCAAATAAATAAATAAAATATAATATAATTTATATTCTATTTCCGAAATAATAAATCCTAAAATATTATATATATATAAAATCAAATATAAAATTTAATCGAAATATATTCTTCCAAAAATAATTAAAAATTATATTCATATAAAAATATCTTATATATTCTTAATTTTAATATATATAATTAATTAATTAAAACAAATACATGAAACATACATTAGCATCAAAACATTATATCATTTTCAACTAATTTCCAAATTTCAAACCATTCTTAAAATAAAAGATATATTATAAATCAGCCTTAAAAAATCCCCTAAAATCTAATAATATTTATTAGCGCGAATCTAGCGCAATACTATCGTACGACTAACGGAATTTTCAACCAACCACTTTTCAAAAACCTAACGACATTCCAAACATATCCTAAAGCAAACACTAACGCAAATCTACCGCAAATCTAACGTCCAGCTTTCAAATAAATATGTTTAACTAAAGATCCGTTATATAATCTAATTGAAATAATAACATCATAAGCTACTTTCGACCCCTTTATCTATGTTTTAATATAATATATTTTAGCAAGAACCTAATCATTAAAATTTATAAATATTTATATGTTTAAAACTATTTCTGCAACATTTGTTTTGAATTCACGTTGCAATTTTTTCCTCTTGCCAGCCATTGGCCTGGCAATTCGAGCAAAATTCAGGTCTTTGAGTTGTGAGTTGTCCACAGAGCCTCCCAGTCCCAGAATACAACTTTCTGAAACAGTCTTGTTGGCAAATGTCCTCCACCTTCTGAATATTCAAGCCCTCAGAGCATTTTGCACAAAAAAGACATCAAAATGATTCAAAATGTGTTGGCTTGGACCAAGACCACGGGTGAGCACCACCTCAGGCAAAAATAAATCATGCAAAAAGATGCAAAATCCATGTGCGTCGCAAAGGCGCAGGCATCATTTTCACTTCGAAAGAAGGTGACACCTTCCTCCCTTGCCAAATCTGCTGCCTCAAGACTCAATACCAAGCCAAACATCAGACAGATCGGACATCTTCTGATTCACGACATCCCCAGTTGTGCACAGAGCTAAGATTCTCGCAATGAAGACCTAATTCGGGAGCTTGACTGTTTTTGCAATCCCATGATTCTCTGGACTGGTGGCCATCCAAGACACAATTGTGTCGAATTCTCCTCTTGCACCACTAATCACCTCAGAAAGTGATGTGTTCACATGGCCCATGTGAACTCTTTACTGAATGTGAAGGCATGTCTCAATGCTAAGCATTCAGCAGAGGTTCGATTCTCCTTCACCATGAAACCCAAGTCTACAATGGTACACAGGCAACTTGAGTTGAGGTCCATCAACGAGTCCATCTCTCATTCATCTGGAGATATTTTCTGAACGCCCCAGAACTCGGCTTCAAAACGCATCCCTCCTCGTCAACCAAGTCCTTCATTACAAGGTGGATATGGTTACGACCCATGGTCCTGGCATAGCCGTGGCACCACACAAGCCAGACGCTGCAACTTCCAGCAGATGCGTATCCGATGAACAACGGCAGGTGTGGTCATGTCCTGAGGCCTTCCTCTTTGATCCTCACCAAACCGGGGTAAACATCAACATACATCAACCAAATCACACATATCAAATAATATCACTATCCACTAAAAACGCAGGAAAGTGAAGTGAAATGAACATGAACATGACATCCTTTGAAGCTCCTGCGGTGCTTTTGTTGCAACAATAAACAACTGGGAACAGCAGTGAGCCGCAAACGCTGAGCCCCACCGTCCTCTCCCACTTCGACGCAAAGGTGCCGTGGCAAAGGACATTCAAATTCTGCCCACGTCGCACGGACATTCAAGTTCAGTCAGAGAGTGGAACGTCCGTGACACGTCGATGTTGCAAAAAAGCGTACACAAGAACAGTACACGGAAAGAAACCGTGGCTTTTCTTAGTGTTTCGATCCCTTTGGCAACGTTCATGACTATCGGGGGGGCGTAAATCCAACCCGTGTGGCGTGTTCCCGCCTCTGTGACGGGAATTTCCTCAAGGAGCTCGGTATCCTCCAATTTTCGTGGGGTGGAAACCACACAGCACAAGAAATCGCTGTTTCAATCTGGTTCTGTTTTTGAATAATTGAATGCTTTCTTGATCCAACGAAACCTTTATCAACATAACAAGCGTAGCACTCAGGGCACGCCTGTACAAAGTTGATGCTGTGTCCCTGATGTGCTCGAATGTATAGCTCCTGAGTGCGCGAAACTTGACAAACTTGCCCCTTGCCTGTGCGCCTGTGCTTTGCTGACTCTAAGATATGATCATCATCAAACTCGATCAGCCCGAATCTCTTCTTCTCGTTCTTTTCAACGAGACCTCGAATCTCCTGAACTCCAAGATGCTAACATGTGAAACATGTGAAACAAAGACATGTGAAGAAAAGAAAATACATGAAAATACCACAACCATGCATCTGCCATCAGTGTGCAAAGCCCGCATGCGCTTGATTTAGCACACACGAAGCCACTCGCCTCCTCGCTCACGTTGTGGTTTTTGAAAAACTCCAGCTCTAAGACCTCCGAGCAAAGCACTCGGATGTGACACTCCAGTCAGCCAACAGCACTGAACGGTCCCAAGTGTTTCCCACGTGTTTAACTCACCCGGTCAAGTCGTGGCGTCTTCCCCATGTGGTTTTCCTTCAAAATCAGTGGGGAAAGGAATTCATGGAAGGCTTACAGAGTTGCACAAAGCCAAGTGATGAGGCCTTTTGAAAAAGTGGGGGCTCCTGTTGTACCTTTAGTCTAGACGTTATTCACTCCACTAGTAAAGCTTCTGCCTGACGAAGAGTATGGCTACCACATTGACTCCGGCTGGCTTACACCAAACTGATTTATTCAGCATCACGAGTGCAAAAAACAAATCAACAAGGAAACCCTGGTTCTTTACGGATTTGCCCCGCAAAACTCAGTTCATGCAAAAATCAAGGACTGAGACTGCGGCCTTGGAGACTGCAACGTATCCATCTCCCCGCACTTCCAAACCCAAAGACACCTGAGAGATCTTTGCAACGTGGGATATGAGCGCTCCTAGTAGCAAGAAAATACTAGGGTGGAGGCCATCGCTACTACGGTGGAGGCCATCGCTACTACGGTGGAGGCCATCGCTACTAGGGTGCTTGTAGGTTGGAGGCCATCACTACTGGGTTGGAGGCCATCGCTACTAGGGTGGAAACAACGATCTAGTCTCTTCGCGCTCTTGAGGAGTCATTCGATTCGTCTCTTGGCTTTCGGACCGCATTGTGCCGCAAAACACCACTGAGGTACTTGGAGATCATCACTTCGGGGTCCACGTCCTTCTTTTCCTCTTTCTTCTTGGGCTTGGCCTGACGCTATCGTGACGCCAAAGGTGGGATCTCTGACGTCATCAACTTCTGTGCCTTGGCAGAGCCACTTGGCCAAGTTGGCCAAGTGTTCCAAGCATTATTGGGCCAGCCATATCCAGACCAATCATGCAAGTGGTTCTGTCCCTTCCACTCTTGGCGCACATCTTTGTTGCCTCAATGTGGCGGCGAAAAACACCAGATCAACCCTTGTTGACGCTTAGCATGAGATCAGCTGGCGACGCTTTTGCCATTCAGGCTTGGCGGTGTCATACCACTTTCCCATGGCTAGCAATTCCGTTGGGCTCGGTTCTGCGTCTGAGACGGAGATTGGTCGAAAAGTTGGCTACAAGCCCAAAAATCGATATACTCGTGTGACACGCCCACCTGCATCGAGAGACACAACAAGATGCAAGGATGACAGGAATGCATGCTTTGGTATTGCCAAACAGAATGGGCAAGAACAGTATGTATAAAAAGAAATAGGAATCCGCAAACTCTGAAAAAGATTCTGGATATGTATTGACATGTACTGTTCGTATTACATCATTCCAGTCTCTCTTTTGTGTCAATGCCTAACCATGTCTGATCATTTGGAGGGAGTTTCATTCGTTTGACACCGAGTCATACTTTGCGGCTTGTGACAAAGAACCATTGCGGCAGTGACCAGTTTCACTGAAGCAACTGTTTCACTGCTTGAGTACTTACTTGTGTAAGCTTACAATGCGAGCTCATTCTTCTTCATCTCTCCATTCTTGTTGGTGTTAGTTTCTGCTGTGACAAATATGCTGTCCATTTCTTGCCGGGAAGTCAACACGCATGAAGCGACAGGCAAAAGAAGCGATGGAGTCGAAACAGGGCATTTTTCCAGCTCCAAACGATAGCAGCTGTGAAGCTGTCTACACCTGACAATTTGAGGGGCTCTGCGAGGAAACGCAAAATGATTCGGGCCCACGTACGCGTCAGAATTGTTGAGCCACAGGCAATACGGAGGATTTTGTCTCCATATCCAGCAGCAGCCTTGAAGCAATCCACCCAATAAAAAGACCCCTTTTGGACAACGGTCGCTGTTGTCATAAACACGGCCTTGTTGTCGTCAAAAAGCCGACACACTTCTTCAACATACCTCCAATGAATTGTCAACAGCTGTGATTTGCTTTCCTCTGGGAAGTGCGATATGATAGTCTTACCTGCAAACTTGCAAATCACTCCATATTGTTTGCGCCTTGTATGGTGCTGCTGTAAGTCCTCCTTCGTGTGCTCCGGCATCCTTTTTCAATCAGACATAAGTTTGTGATATAGGCTCAACTACGCACAAACCCACCTATATTGTTACAGTATCTATATATAGTATCTGTTTGTAAAAGTGCGAAGCAGGAAAGTCCGCAAGTTTGGGGGAGCAAAGACTTGCTCCAGCAAGTTGCCTTCCGCAATCCTAAGTTTCTACCTGGCCTGGGCATTGGCACGGGCTTGCCAACGACAATCCGGATCGGGTCATCAAACTTTTGGAAAGGCCTTTGCACAAATCAGCACTCCACATCAGCAAATGTTCTGATTGATGTTCCACATCAGCCTTTGTATAAAGGCAAAATGAGGCAGGAACAGTCCCCACGGTCCATAGGGCATGACCCAGGCAATGCCTACGGAAGCGGTTCCGCAGTGCAAGCAGTCCATGTGCAGTGCAGTCCGACGAAAGTCCACCACATCGTCCAAGTCCGATGCGGTTCGCCTAACGCTCGCTGCAACCAAGATCGAAGGCCAAAAAGGAACCTGCTCTGTTTGAACCTCAGCAAGTCATGTCAAATGGGTACCCATATTTACTCAAGACCTTCTCGTTTCAGTATCAGGTCCTGGCAGTTGAGCCTCGCCAAATACGTAAACCGGGACGATCCTGGCTTCCCACGGCCAGGATAGACTCATTGACTCATCACATCACAAGTATATCATGAAATGTTGCATCATTGCAAGCTATCGTCTTGGCTCTTCTCAGCAAAGTAAGACAGGCTCACGGCACTCCATATTGGAGGGCCAAGCGAATGAACCCCTGCGACAGCACTCGCGTTGCGTGACCGTGGTTCAACGAGGCGAGTTGGCATCGTGAAAATGGAAGGGGCCCACGGAAGGTTGGACAAAGCCGCTGATGCACAGCATGAAGGTCCGTGAACTACACAAAAAGAGATCAGTGTCAGGAGTTTGTTTCAAAACTTAAAATCCAGCTCGCTCTGGAATCACAAGCATGCAGCGACAGCATAAACATGCACGGGTGAACACAGGGAACACAGCGTTTGACCCACAACAGTTACGTATAAGATCACTATTCCTGTTCCTGATCCTGCCGTACACTTTATACTTTGTGAAAGGAAGGAACGCTGTTTCTTTTTTGATTTGGGCCTGCCGCTGCTTCAATACCAACTCCTCTACCTGGCCACGCCTGATACAGTAGCAAAAGCTTCATGAGTACTAGGATGTTGCAATTGCATGAGTAGAAACAAAGAACATGCATGAACAAACTCATTCAAGAGTGCAAGGCCATGAGACTAAGGAATTCTCCCTCTCGCTTTGCACATAATTGTTTTCGTTGTGAAAAAATAATCAAAAAAACATACCACACGTAAATCCTTAAATAACCTTCATTGTGGTATCTCATAATTCTAAAATGTAAAAGGATAAATATAAATCTATGCTTTATGTTGGAAAGCTGATTCTTCTGGCTCTAGGTCCCACACTGTGCTAAAAGCTGCTCCCGCTCTCCTCCAGGAACCACAGATAGGCTCAGCCTCGGGCTGCAAATCACATCAACAAGTTGTCCAAGCACGTCTTCACCAGACACGAGATGATCTGGAGTTCAAACATCTTTCAAAACGTGCTGAACAACTTGGGTCAAATAATCAGACATGATCGACATCACCATCATGCTGATTATCCATGCTGCGCAATGGCTGTTTCCATCAACAAGGCAGCCATCAAGCTGCCTTGTTGGTCAACTGGAAAATAATATAACGCCAAAGGAGACATCACATTGACATGGTCCTGCAACTCATACTGTGACCCCCGCCCTTTTGCCAGACATTTTTTGGCGATCTCTCTGTGAGCATCCACACCTCGTCACACTGAAGTGTGTGTGGCTGCAAAGAGTATCAACGAGTCACATACAAGCAGCATAAGTAACACCTTGAGATTCATCATGATTCATCCATAAATCGAAAGAACATGAGGATCCTGAGACTGTCGAATAGACTATCCAAGACTGAGATGAAAACAGCCCATGCCGAGCGCAATCTCTCGCACCACCGGCAGTTTGAACAGCACTCCAGCCTCGTCTTTGCACCGCTGAACGCGCGGAACGCGTGGAACGCGCGCGGAACGCGTGTTCGTCCCTTCGTTCTTCGTGGTCAATCCTCAGTGCGTGGCACTTAGAGCGCATCTCCGCCGCGCAGGAAGAGCTTTTTCCAGGTCGGGATGGAAACCCTGTCACGGTGAAAGCCGCCGCGATTTTTCCGAAACATCGCACCGAAACATCGCGGGCACCGAAATCACCAGGTAGTGCCTCAGGGAGAGAACGCCGTGTGGATGCACTGCAACCTGTGGATGCACTGCCAAAATGGATAGGACGAGTGTCAACAAGCATGCAGGAAGAGTCGCAAGAAAAAGCATTGAGATACTCTGTCCTGAACGCTTAGTACATGAACACGGCACAACATGCCGTTCATTGGTCAGCAAAATCCAATTCAACCGCGATTGGTATTGGTTTGACATGCCTTGGCAAAGCGACACACGTTTCTTGAGCATGTTTTGTTTGAGATATTTGTTGGTAAGGCGAGTACGATACATTGATCGCATTTGCGCAGCTCCTTTCGAGTGATTCTGAGACAAAGATGTGCAATGTTCCCTTCGTGCGTTAAACAAACCAATGCAAAAAATGAAACACCAGCATCCACAATGACCTCTACATCCACTTGGCAGTGAATGTCAAAGATCTTTGGCAAGACCTCAGTGGTTTTTGCGGCTTGAACTGTGGATCCCTTTCATACAGCCCAACAAGCAAGCACACAATTTTATCTTCCAGAAGTCCACAAAACACAAAGCGCAAAGCCACCCAGCTAGCAACCCATCAATTATCAACAGAAGGTCAATCAGCGGTTGGGCTGCTTTGCTTAACATGATGGATGCTCACATGACTAAACCAAGTTTACTTGAAGAACCTGTCAAAGGGCCAAAAGGGCCACAGTACTGATCTACTTTTCTCCCAATGACCTCTCTGAGGTCCCTGCAGCATTCCAAAAATACTGCGCCAAAGCCAACAGCTTCAAGCTGCGCCCTTTGATGCATAAGGCAGCTTAATTAGCGCGTGAAACGGTGAGGAACAATTGAAGGCGTTTCAGAATTCAAAACATATTCACACGACCACTCACACGCATGACGTTTGTGCCATTGCGAGTATGGTAAGAACGTCAGGATCGATCTTGGATCGATCTTGGATCTTTAAAATAGGTTCCCGACGGCTGTCTGGCTGCTTCTCATCTCCATTCATGAAGCTCAGCAAGTACCCCGCTAGAAAGCCTTCGAAGTCATCTGTACTCAGCCACTCTCCGCAGAACTCCAACACAATTGAAAGCACATGAGAGCAGTGCTGAGACCCTCTCTGCAGCTCAATCTAGCAAGCAAGCTTGTGGGCCACCGTATCCTGCAGGTGCTCGGGCAAAACCCGACTTCTTTCACGCTGAGCAGCTTGCGGTTTGTAAGCACAGAAGGCACCCTCCATGCTGCGTGCGCTGAGTCTGGTGCAGTTGCATCAGCGCAAGTGATATGGCACCCACAGCTGAGCTCGGCAGAAGTATGGATCGTGCCTCGGAAGGTGCGAGCAGCGGCCTGTATGGCTCGTTGAATGCTGCTGGAACCACACTTGAATCACAGCAAGTGGCAACGGTGGACCCTGAGGCAAAGGTATATGCATGCCATAGAGGTGATGTCGAATAGTGTCGATGAATGCATCCAGTTTTTTGACTTGCCATCATGCAAAGTGATGGTTGTCTGTCCCATCTTGTACTCAGCACACTGCCGGCATTTCGCCTGATGCAGGGTCTGTCGGTTGATTGTGTTCGTCTGTCTGAGAGTCAAGTTGAATATAGTAATTGCTATGAGAATTGCGCAAGTAAAAAGGACATCTTTCATCATCTTTCTCACTTTCATGCCCTCACATTTGACGATACACATTGTTTAATCTTGAGGACAGGATGTGACAAATCAGCAAGCGTGTGTGTGTGTGTGTGCGTGTGTCAATCACAAATCAATCCAACTTTCCCTTGATCTCGCGTCTACCCCCTGATGCAAAGCGAGGTTGTCTCTGCAAGTTTCATGCACTCCTGCGCAGTGACTTTCCCGGTGGGTTGTGCCTTCGTCCCCAGTCACAGTCCGAGCGACAAAGCCACCGCCATGAGAGGCGCTCGGAAAGGTCCAGCGAAGAGTTCCCCCCAAGGCCCCAGGCGAAAGAGATTAAAGGGTTGAGAATGTTGTTGCGTAAAAATATCGGCCCTCTCACGTCCTCTCATTGCACGTGCGGTGTGGCCAAATTTCGTCCGCCTCCAAGCAGTCCCGGTTTCTACCAAGGAACCTAGTGAAACACCATGAAATTGAGGCTCTCTCATGGTCTTTTGAAGAATGCTGAGGAACAACTAGCGAATCACGTGCTCGATTTGTGTGCAACTGTTGTCTCCAACTAGTGGAACTAGAAGTGGCCGCCGTCTGGGCCCGTGCAAACTGTGGAGGTTTTAGGACTGGGATGAAGGCGACATTGGTCGCTGGCAAAAAACTGACATGGAATGCCCTTTCTTCCATCTGAATGTGGGTTTTGGCACCTAGAACCCATCTTGCATTTTGCAGCCACATAGAATTTACACAACTCTGGCCAACGCTGTCCTGCACTTGGTTGGGAGCTCCACTGCTTCCACGTTTTGCAGATGACTTGGCATCAAATCCGAAGCATTGTATGGCGCACGCCCCTGACACCACCTTGCCATATTGACTGTTCCATCACCTGCCATCGCAAGTTGCCAGCAACAAGGTCGGTCCACAATGTGTCTGAGAAGTGGACCATGCTTGAGATTGTTCTGATAGGCGCCGACAAGTCTGACCCCTGTTGGCCATCAGTCTTAACAGTCTTAACACGGGAGAGCAAACAAGCGTATCTTTGACAAAGAAGGGACACATGGACCCCACATGCACACGGATTGATTGCCTGGCCCTGCATGAACTTAGCCGACTTGGCCCTGAACCCCTTGACCACGCAGTTGATTGTCTTCCCATTGGCCTGGATGGAGACAGCATGAACTCAAACAGTCTAACACTGTGAAATTTGATGTCCACATGATTCCACATGTGCAAAGTTCGGCCTTCATAATAGTGGCTGTTGCCTGGCCTTTCGAGCGGGTCGTCAACAGGAATCAGAACTTACAGTTCCCTTAAGGAACGGTCATCAAGATACGCAGGCCTTCCTGGGACCGTTCTGCTTCAAGCTTATTGGATTCAAGTTTCAATGCTTGCAAGCCGTCCCTTTCCAGTTTCGCTTCCTTTTTGTTCTCGTAGACGCATCTGCAGCGTCTCTGTTCCAATTTTCCACCTACAAAATCCTACAAGCCTAGGCCTGAAAGACCTAGGGGCCAACTAGGAAGGATTTGGGGCCTAGAACATCTTGGAGCCTAGCGTCTCTCTTTCACTCCTACAAACCCACTTCTGGGGCCAACTACGGCCTCAAGGACCTTGGTCAGGCAACGTCCGGGCTGTGGATGCCGGTCACGGTCAAGCCAAGCAGTCAAGCCTCGTGGCCTCTCCTGGCATCTCATCCTCCAATTGGTCCACCATCTCAAGGATCTTCAAAAGAACATCATGGTGCCAATGCTCATAGCTGCACAACTGCTTCATGCAATGTTCTTTTGGGTTAATGCAATGTTTGCAAATCCCTTGGCAAAACACCAATCGATTCCGGCGACCTTGATCCCTCAAAGGATATCGGTGCACACTGGGGCCAACGGGACTTGGTGCATATTTCCAGGACGGCTCGCCATGGTCTGCAAATACAACGATAGCACGCGCCTTGTGTGGCGGATCCTGTGATCGGTCGGATCGCTTTGGACGTCGAAGCTTCCTGCATCTCTTTGGCGGCGGCGCTGGCAGTGGCGGCAACGTACTGAAAGGCAGTCTTGGTGGCTCAGGGGGTGGTGGGGGCACTCCTTGGAGTCCGCCCAACGGACTGTCGATGATGCAGTTTTTGGCGGCATCCGGTGAATCCATGGCTGTCGAGCATGGACTTTCAACGGGAAAGCTGTGGAGTTTGAGGCCACATCCTGCTGGTGCTGAGAAAGCCCGCCGAAGGTGAGAGGCTTGGGCCACTTCGGGCACCTCGATGAAGGTGTTCTTCACCTGCCACGTGCCGTCGCTGAAGACCGCGGTCTGACCGGACTCAGGGCGGCCGATCCCGGGAACAGCTTCGTCAAATTCGACAGCTTCGACAACTCTCGTTCGAAAGGAAGCGGATGCGGATGCTGTGTGGAGGCTTTGCTGTTCCTCCAAATGATCTGCCATGGAAGGAGCGAAGGAGGCTGTGACAGCAGTCATGGTGGCCTAACCGTGGCTGCTGTCAGTGGCTCAACTGGGCCGATGAACCATTTCAGATCGGCTGGTCGATGGGATACCTCTCAAACTACGTGACTCAGGTGCGTGGTCCTTTTGAATGTTTACCATTGTTTACCGTGCTCCCTCTGATCTGAGTGGCTGCAGGCAAAACAGCATCTGCCAACTGACATCGGTATTTGCGTCAACATGAAGCCCACATTGGGGAAAAACCATAATAATACAATCTAAACCAAGTTACCAAATGAATATGTCTTTGGGATACAAGGTTGTGTGACTGCTTATGACTTTCCACCTACTACACCACAGAATGAGGAACTGAAGACTGTTCTTAGGCATGGCCATGGTCGCCATGGAATGTGATGGACAATCCTTGTCATCAACACAAGCTCACTGACATGTGCATTTGCCTGGCATGGCACGCAAAGCGAGCGACCGCCATCTGTGTGAAGTTCAGTCCTGCCACTTCAGTTGGTCCAATCAACTATATAATCACATCAAAAACGAGGCGGAATCACATGCTGGATCAGCTAAGGCTAAGGAACTGTCTTGGCCGCTTGAATGTTTCCCTTGATGTGGGTACAATGACACCAAACGCCAGGCATCAAGCTTGCGCACCTCATTGGAGGCAAACCTTGATCCGTATCTGATCTCTGGGCTCCATTTCTCTCTGAGATGTCCCCTGTTGGAATCAACACTCCGTGTTACTCAGTTCAAAGATGTTCACAAAAAGTTTGTCTCCTGTTCATGCATCAACAACGCGAACCGCTTGAAAAAAGAACAACTCTGCCAATCCATGCCATGGAAGACCTTCTCTCAGAAAGCCCGGCAGATTTAAAGCATTCATACATGAATCGATCGAACAATAAAGACCCCCACTGCGAGCCTCGAGGGATCTCGAAGCGAGCCCCAAAAGTGGCCTCAAACCGGCCATTTCATGCCAAGCGGCGTCCGCAACGCGACGGAACCGCCGACGGCGGCCACGGCGTTCACAGCACGAGACCGCAGTTGCGTGTGTTTCACGGCGAACCAGCGAACTACGACGGCTGCGTGTGGGGCACGGGACTGCGAGCCAGCGAACTCTTACAGATCAGAAATAGGATCTGCCATTCGCAGCGTGCAAGTCTTGCAGTATCTATATACAAAGGTGAACAAAAGAGGCCACCAAACAGGCACACGTCATACCTGCCACATCCTACCACATCCTTCGATTCCAGAAGTATGACTCCGTCAGATCGAGCAAGCGGACGACCTCCTCCACCTGAGCCTCCCGCAGGTGATCGAAACGACAATGAGCGCCGTAGGTACACCGGCCTTGGGGGCCCTTCACGGAGAAGGTGCAGACGTTTTGCAGCCAGACCATTCGTCCGATCTTGGTCTCGCGGGTCTGCACAATGCGTCGGCCACATCTTTGGTGTGTGTGCACCCCATGGACCCTTGCATCCACATTAGCTGGCGCATAGTCCCACATTGCTCCGCCAGTAGCGGGATTCCTGCTCAGGATCACAGCACCTTGTGGGTGTTCTGGTGCAGGGTAACCCAAGTTGAGTACATCAGAGCGCAGTGCGTCCAATGCATCCTTTCTATCCAGCATGTTTAGTAGCTCGAGAATCTGCTGGGGTGTGGAATGCATGAACTGGCACTTCTGGCCAGACCGGCAATACCCCCTCTGGTGGTACTTGCAAAGTTCCTTGCTGAGATAAACAAGTCGTTCATGCTGGCAAGGAAAGCGATGGTATCCATAGGCTATCGCCAGGTGTTTGGGACCAATAACGAACAGGAGCTGATCTCTGACATCAATGAGGACGACAGGCATCCACATTCCAATCACCGCACGGCCATGTGCAATGTCCAGGTCCTTGCGCTTGGAGAGGTCCAAGGGATCAAAGTCCAGATGGATCTTGTCGATCTCATCGGCAGTCCTTGTGTGCACCAGAACTTGCTCTTGAACAAATGCAGGTGTGGGATCTCGATCACATCGATCACATCGATCGCCCGGTGAGCGGGGGCTTTGGCTCGGAGAACGAGAAGGATTGCCCAGTGCCGGGGCTGAAAGGATTCGGTGCAAGGTGGGCTTCTCTTCAACAGGTTCAATGAAGGTGTTCTTCTGGGTCGTCGGTGGGGTGGGCGGCAAGACCGAGAGCATTGAGGGCATAGGCATAGTGCTTGCCGTCCCCTGGGAAGCAGCTGGACCAGTAGCGGATTCGTCCACAGCAACATCTCCACGAACTTCCGCAACGGTCTCCTGCTGCAGAGCTGTTTCACATGCGACTGGATCAGTCATGTGGTCCTCCACATGATCAGCCGACACCCAAGGAGTGCAGGATCGGTGGGACGCGCAGGGTGGTTCCGATCCCGCACGTTTCTGGGTGTCGCTGGGCCCACTTTCTTTGAACTCACAGAACTCCAAGGCGCAGTTCTTCACTCTGCAGTACACATCTTCTGGCAACACCAGAGCCGCCATGATGAGATCGAGGGAGACTGGGAGGCTGGGAGGCTTACACTGAATCCGCTGATGGCACTGCTGGCATTTTTGGAATGAACGTCAAGAAAGGGACATGCTGACATCTCACTCCACACAACATGGCAGAACTTGGCAAGTCTCAGGTTTGCGCCAAGAGACTGCGTGTAGCTTTGCCTCCCAGGCTGAAAACAGGCGACATGCATGTCAAATTGCATGCATGATGTATTGGCTCTCACCGTCACATCGTCACATGACGGCTCACTCTCGACGGCTCATTCGATCGATCATTCAACATGGTCAAAGCCTTGCCTGGTGGAATGTGACCATGCTTATTCTGCGTCCTTTCGGGCCTGGGATAGAAAGTGGGCTAGAAAACGGGCCTGCGAACCATAGCAAACCATACTTCCTCGGAAAATACTTGCTTACTTTCAGGTGAGAAGAACCATAAGCCCTCTCAGTCTGATGACGTCTCATGGCTTCCTCTCTCAAAACTCCGTGAGTTTCTCGAGATGCGGAAAAGGCTTTCGGTTGAGTTTCTCGAAGCGCAAGTTTCTCGAAGAATTCCCCAGGTTGGAACAATTGTTTGACGCTAATTCTGGCTTTACTTTCCACTTACACCATGTTGCAAGCGAAAAGCAGCTACAACAAACACGATAGACATTTAGGACGCGAGAAATTTATGCAGGACAAGTCGCAAGAGAACGCATTGGGCAATGACCTACTGAATGCCTACTTAGTTTGTCTGCCCATGAACACAGAACAACAAACCTACTGTACCTCTCATTGGCCAGACAAATCCAAACGTGAATGGTATTGATCTCACAGGTCTTGTCAAAAAGCATCAAAAAGCAACACACGTTTCTTGAACATGCTCTTTATCAGGCGAGTATGTTCGAGCACGATACATCGATCGCAATTGCGCAGCACGATACTTGGACCTAAGGTGCTTGGACCAACCAATGCGCGGTTCCCTTCCTTTCGACCAACCAATGCAAAAAATAGAACATTCAAGGATCCACACTGCCCTCTACATCCACTTAAGTGAATGTCAAAGAATAAAACATACTAAGTGGTTTTGGGACTCGACCACTCTTTGGATCTTTTTCATTTTTTGTTCACACCGCCCGATGTTATCCTCCACATAGTATCCACAAAGTAGAAATAGCGAAGCTGCCCAACTTGCTAGCAGCCTGGAAAGTATCAACAGTATCAACAATGATTGGAACGTGTTTGCAATTGCCTGCTTGGTCAGTGGGGCACAGTGGCCATTGCCGATTGCTAGTTCAATCAACTCTCGAGCTGGCTGCTTTGCTTAACTACCATGAAAGTGGTATGGCCCTCAATCTAGGACTACTGGCTGTGCTCACATTACTAAACAACATTTACTTGCAGAACCTTTCAAAGGACTACAATACTTTCAATAGTAATCCACGTTCCATTCTTCTCCCCTTTCCCATATCCCTTCATCCCTTGACTTCAGAATGGGCTTTCTGAGGTCCCTGCAGCATTCCATAAATACTGCGCCCAAGCCAACAGCTTCAAGCTGCGCCCTTTGATGCATAAAGCATCTTAATTAGCGCGTGAAACCATGAAGAACGATTGAAGGAATTTCAAAATTCAATATATATTCAATAATATATTCACACAACGACTCACACGCATGACGTTTGTGCCATGTGAAGATGTGAGTTGTGAGGACCTTTGAATCTTTGGCTTCCCGACGGCTGTCTGGCCACTTCTCATCTCCATTCATGAAGCTCAGACTTCGTATCCCGCTAGAAAGCCTTCGAAGTCATCTGTACTCAGCTACCGTCCACACAACTCCAACGCATCTGAAAACACATGAAAACACACAGGAAGTGCTGAGACTCTGTCTGCAACTCAATCTAGCGAGCAGGGCTGTCGGCCACCATATCCTGCAGGTGATGAAGCGCATCTCGGAATACTGAACTTTGTGGTTCCTAGACTGTTTGTTTCATTCCCAAAAAACTGAATAAACAACATTGGCATTGATATTGGACATGAGCAACACCCACAGGGACAAGGACATCACTCTCACTTTCATCTTTCAACGATCGGCATGACTTGAAAGGTCCACAACTGATGGGGGCGTTGGGTCCGCCACTGCATAGACACAGGTGCAACGCATAACGCAAATACCCCCACAGCAAATCCATGTTCAATGAAACTCCCAACCCAATTCTTGCCCACGGCTTGAAAGAGATTGTGAGGTTTGGCGTTTGCAGGTTTGCGTATCTATGTTTCTATGTGCAACAACCCTGTGTTTTTGAATAGCTTAGTCAGTAATAGAAGCAGAAAAGGACTTTACATACTTTTACGGATGCGCGCTCTGCGCCTACGAAAACTGTGTTTTTTTGCACAGTTAAGTTGGCAACTTCGTGGCCCATGGGCTTGTACGGTAAGCAAGTTTGCAGTGTCCTGACTTGTGATCTTGATGTGTGTGTGTCACCCTTGGAGTCAGAGGGATCCGTCAGGATTAGTTCTTTTTCTTGTACTTTTACTTTACGGCAGGGGGACTGTCTACCCCACAGAAGTGACAGTCCAACGAAGAGGCTTCTGTGGCGGTACTGATATCACTGGAGACGTCCAGTGACGTACCTGCAGTTTTACTTGAGACATTTCATCCTGGGCCCTGCTTTTGACTAGAACAAGCACTCCAGCCTTTGCAACGGTTCTTCATCCGCAGACTCTGCACGTTCCGTCGTCCTTGTCGCTCGATCGCTTCGCGGTTACAACTTGGAACTTTGGAGCTTGAACCTTTTTCTTCGGTCTCCTTTCAAGGTTTCTTCGGTTTCCTTTCAAGGTTTCCCTACCTGTACCCTTAGGAAATGGAACCCTAGGCCGGCGTGTGGCACCGCTGTCAAATCAGTACGCATATCCATGAGTGTGTTTGGCTTCGTGCCAACCCGGGATGAGCCCGCAGAGTGCCTCCCGTGGACCCGTCGAACGGGTGTACGTCTTTCTCTCCCTTGCTTTGGAGAGGTAGGTGTCCGGAGCGGACAGCAGCTGGCTTACGCCACAAGAATTGGGATGTTTGTCTCATCTTTGGAATTCCAAGTTGGCTCATGCCTTTACGTGACCGCAGCGGTCCAAGCTGGCTTAACGCCTCAACGTGGTCAGAGCGACCGAAGTACTTTTGAGGTTCATTGGAACCTGTTGGAGCCTTAGTTTTTCAGTTGATCCTCCTTCTCTCGCCATGTTCCCTTCTCCAGCTGGCCTCAACCCCGTGGACGGCATCACGATGAGGGCCCAGACTATCCTACATCGTGAAATTCTTCATCTACATGGTTTGCTGATTCTTGCCATCTCCCTCCTACGCACCCGTTTCTCCATTCTCAACCCTTCGTTCATGGACTCCATCACCTCACCACACATTCAGCTACAAATTCGAGGTCTGGACTCTGCGATTCGACAGGCGACTCAGGCTATCCACAACGGAGTGCACTACGTCCACGAACTTCTTACCACCTTTGGGATGATGCACGCTCTGAACTGCGAAACCACTCAGGTTGATGCCGAATTACGTGGATGCTCGACTTTTCCTGACCCTCGTCTTCCTTCTTTTCCCACGATCCCTACCTCTCCTCAGGGCTCGGCCACGACACGGAGTATGCCATCTACCAGCTCCTTCCCGGGCGCATCTTCGATTCCTCCACCGAGAACCCCCTTCCACGCCGGCCGGTGATTAATCGATCCAGTACTGCTCCATCACGCTCCCGGTCTCACTCTCGTTCGAACCCTAGGAATCTCTAGGTTGTCTCTCGCTTATTCTTCCACCTTGAGCAAGAAAACGTCCTTCTTTCTTACTTCCAACAGGATCCATGCTACTTGACCCTTGATTTGCGTCATTGATTTCGCACTTTACACAATTGGTTTATTTGGCTCTCAGCTTTCCCACGATCCGCACCCCTCCATTCGGGCTCGCCTCCGTCCGTCCCTTTGCTGCCATGTCGATGCCACCCTCGACGACATCAACTCGATCTCTGGGATTGACTTCAACCGCTGGCCTACCCGCTGTTGCTCATGAGGTACTTCATCGTGAACTTCTTCGCCTATAACTCCTCTCTACACTTGATTCTTCTGATCCTACGTGGACCTTTCGACTCCGTCACTCCCTCCATCGTGGACACGATCACCTGCCCTCGTCTCTGCGCCACTCTTCGCGCACTTGAGACCGGCCTTGAACAGATACGACGATCTACCTGTACTACTTTGGTCTATGCCAATGAACTATGCTCCGCTTTGGCCATTCCACATCCTACTGGGCAATCCGCTCCTACCACCTCTCCCACTCCCAGATCCTCTCTCATTTTCCTTCATTCTCCTCCTTCTCCACCTGGGACGACGACGAGGCCTACGACTACAGCTCCCATCTCCACTATATCCCTCCAACCTCTCCTCCCACCCTCACCTTTTCGGACTCGCCTACGACCTTGCCGAGGATGCCGAGATCACATTCTCCCTCTCGTTCACGCTCCCCTCCGCGACGATTTAGGCTATAGCTGATTTCTCACTTACCGAACCACTTACGTATGCGGGAAAAGCCCTCGTCGTACACCTTTTGTTGTTTTGTTTTCTGTCTTTCGTGATCCTGTCAATTGATTCTATCACAGGAGTTGATATTCTCTGCCTTCACATCCTTTTCTTTTACCGTGCGTTATCTTCGGCTTTCCAGCGATCGCTTGTCTCGCCCCTTCATTTCTTTCTTCATCTCCGTTTGCCATGGCTTCGACATCTACACCACTTTGCGGCCTTGCACCGATTCATGGTCTTCCACCTCGTGCTCAAGGAATGCTATATCGAGAACTTCTACTCGTACATGTTCTCTTGGCCCAGGTCCACGCACTGCTCCAGATCCCGCTTAGCATTCGAACGATTCCATTTATGTCTCGGGTGACCAACCCACAACTTCGAGCTCACCTTGAAGGCTTGGACAATACCCTTCTTCTTGCCCTACGTCTCAATCACACTGCCGTCCACTACACCCATGAGCTCCTTACCGCCCTCGGCCTCCTTCATATCATTCGACAGAGCCCGGAACAACTTGAAGATGAACTAGAAGGTCGCACAGATTTCAGCGATCGCGCTCCATCTCGATCGACTACGACTTCCTTGCACACTACCAGGACACGTACCACGGCTGCCCGGATGCCTCTTTCTCCTAGTCCTACGCCTTCTCGTCACGTCCCACGACCTCGTCTTCATATTCGCTCGCGATCCCGTTCCCGTTCTCGGATGCCTAGATCTTAGCCTTCCGGTTTCACCTCACAACTTGACAGGCCGCATCAAAAAGACATGGAAAAGACACTGATCTCATGTGCTCCTGTTTGTGTCCACCTCCTTTATTGACCTTCCTGATCCGATGTCGTACATTCTCCTTCTTGGCTCTAGACTGTGTGACCAACATCTTTCCACATTACAGTTTTCTTCTTCGCAATCACGATTTGAGGTTTTTTCCCTTTTGCTTCTACCTCCGGGCGTTTCGACCTCATGGCGAGTTCATCATTGGAATCTACTCGTCCTCATTCACGACGTGATCTTCGCCGCAGTTCTCGCTCCCGAGATACCAGGCTTCATCATGACGACGCCGACTATGGCGAGGAAGAGAGCACTCCTTTAAAAGAATTTTGCTTTGAATCGGGGTTCCATTATCAATCGGGGTCTC